>CM037777.1:25457512-25485891 GCA_021229015.1 Solen grandis
TTTTTCAAGCCTTATTATGTTACCAATTTCATTAATTATGTTGTGTCGACACCCCTTGCCATTTTAAAATGAAAATACACGATTTCTGTATAAAAAGTTTGTGCTTGGGTTGTAATAAAGAATTAAACCTTAATGAATTTAGTTGCTTATAATAGCAGTGTCAAGACTGGTACTTGTAAAAATAAGATATCTTTAATCTCGCTTAAAGGGAGATAATAATATCTACTAAATATTTTCAGCATTTTTTATATTTTCAAGCCTTATTATGTTACCCTTTATTTCATGTTTATCTTAATTCAATGCAGAAATAGTTGCGTAATAATACATAAAGGTTGCTGCTTAATCCATATATTTCACCATTTTCATGTATTGTGGCACTTTTTGCCCACCATACCTCCTTTCTTTTACACATGTTATTGACTTTTTTGGGACATTTGGAAAAATACATTTTTCTCTTGAATAGGTCATTTAATTTTAATTATTTCTCCACACGTGGTTAAATGGACAATGGACTATGTAGCAGTGTGTTTTTCAGCCAAGACAGCAAACAGCATTGATTGAGTGCATGCAATATGAAGATGTGACAAGTAATATTTCTTTGATTGTGAGGCCAAATCTGAAAGCCCTTTGAAAACTGTTTTCTTTTATGTGAAATGAAATTGTATACTGAGTATTACTGAGAAAAAAACAACATGATTTACTGTAAGAAAACAAAAACAAAAAAACTTATGTTTTCACAAACCCCATCCACTTTGGGTTGACAGCGACCCCTGAATCAAGATCCCTATTATTGAAATATTTTATTGTCGATTTGAAAAATATATTGGAATTTTTGTTATAGTTCGAGCAGATTAAGTGAAATCTAAATAATTAAAAAGGGTCTGAGAGAGAGAGAGAGAGAGAGAGAGAGAGAAAAGCGAGACTTAGACTTCACTTTTTTTACTTAGGATACAATACCGCACAAAGCACACAATACAAGTAAATACCGTGTATCATTCTCATCCTAACTGACAGCACAGTTATTATGTTGGTATATAGTTAATAATAACATTGAAGAATAAATAAACAAATGCAAGTTCCATTTTACACATGATTTGATAAGAAATTGATTTACGAAATGCAGATATGCCAGTGATCACATTGCATATTTCAGTTATATATCATACAACATATATATGATTTTGCTGACTAACTTATAAAAACAATAATCTTCCCAAGAACATAAACATAATGCATGCTAGAATACGGACATTTTCAATAAAATTTTAATTTGTAATAAAATCCATAAGAAAAAAGAGATCTAAGTATTAATTATATTTGCCTTTACAAAATACGACACAGTTTACTTTAGCCAAACTTAGCACAATGCATAATCAAGAATGTAATCACCTAGTATACAGAGACAGATTAATTAATCAATAACTACACTTTTTATGTTTATAGCCTGAATTTTTGGTATTCTATTGACATTGTGCAAACTGGATGTTAGCTCAGTACATTAAAATATTCATCTATTGAAGGAAGTACATGTAGATCGTGTTCGTGTTACGAAAATAACTACTCGTACACGCTATGGACAAAGTATACTGAACAAAGTATACTGGTCAACAAAGTTTACATAGCGTAACATCGCTATCCACTCACGGCGCGATCTAAGTCATCCTTAACATTTACCCGGTGAACTTTACCGTGCGCGTCCTTTACAAGGATATTGCCATCGTAGGACCAAGCACCCAGGATCTTCTTAGCTTTGACCATGCTACGAGCATGGAACAGCAATGTGTTTCTGTACTTGGTCAGATCTTCGTTGATGAAAACGCCATTAAAACCACATGAGCGAGCCTTTGCGCGAGCACTATAAAACTTGTTGCGAGCACGAAATGACGTGAATTTGACAATGATTGCTCTTGGTTTTGTAGGGTTGAGGTATTTTGGACCGACTCTGTGGCTCCGATCTTTGTCGTCTAGGCTGATATTGGCTCCTATAGCGCTTGCAATTTCCATAACAATATCATCAGTGGACTCTGCAGGGGATTCACTGACCCCAGTTACTCGTAAACAGTTACGGCGACTGTATTGCTCACTATTGTCAGCTGCGGCCTCTAAGGCAGCTACCCGCTTTTTGAGCTGTTCGTTCTCCTCACGCAATGATTTTATTTCTTTGGAGACACCACCGATTACACCCGATACAATCGTTTGGACAACGTCAGCAAGTTTAGTTTCGAAGGTTGATTGGAGAGCCGATGCAATACGATCAATGTCACATTGTCTGAGTTCGATCGAGGCTACCTGACTTGGAGTCGCCATGTCTACAGAGACAGCAGAGACATCGGTGTCACCCGACGAAGAACCGTGCTTCATCTTCTTTTGATCAGACAGTTCAAAGGACGTAGAAGGACCTCTCTTCTTCAAGTCTGGTGTCGATGCCGCCAATGGCTGAGAGGTTAAGTCAGAATTCATTGGCTATAGCCCAGTAACGCTATTAAGTTTGAACAGTATAGAGTTTGTATATTTTGGTAGGGGGCGGGGGGCCTGCACGCTTTTCACGAGTGAGTAACTTAGACTGATAACCGTCTATGAAATTGTGTACTATCGCTGTATGATGGATCGAACCATGAAAATGCAAATAATCACATTTATGCAATAAATTTCAGTTTATTTCAGTGCCTTTACCACTTACATTGTTTAATAACTCCGCCGATAAACTTCTTCCGTTCAAAAAAGAGCTAGAACATATTGAATTTTACAAGTTAAGCGCGACAACAAAAACACGTCCAGCCATGTTGGTAGTCACCGGAAGTTTTTCTCTTTTTTGTCGCTCCTGACTTTATTTTTAGTTCATTCTTCATGATATTTTCACAAGTTATGTATTGTTATGTTTGAAAGGACCTCACAATTAAAAAGTTAAAATGAAATTGCAAAGGTCAAGGTCATATTACGATTTTTGTGTTATTATTCGGCTCCAAATAGCAAAAATATTTTATTGAAAGTATATGAACAAAAATTTTAGTTCTTGAAGAGCCCTTTCCAGTGATGTTTAGTTTTTGAAGAACGAACTTGATTTCGTCATTTTACGGCAGCCCAAATTTTGATCCTCTTTAGAACAATTGTAAATCAGTTTTTATACCTCAAATTTTGATATATAAGGAATAGAATGCTTGATTAGTGCGACTTGTATACTTGATTGAACGATTTGCTGCATTGCTAGGTACCTAATAGAAAATATTTACTCAATTTTGTTTCTCGTTTTGCCGCTAGGGGGCGCTTGGCTTGAAATCACTCTTTATAAGTAAAATAATTGAAGTCTGATTTTATGCAATTTCTTTGCATTCTGTTCCTTGGTGACATCAATTTGAAACAACACTAAAAAATCAAACCGATATTTCATGAAAATGATAGTAATTCAATGCAACATTAGTTTGTAATAGTGTTGAGTTGCATAATACATTGTCGCGTGTTATTTTAAACTGTTGTTTGTCGTTTGCAATTCTTGTTTATCGAGTACAATTGTCGTATGTCACCATCATAAAGCAACACACACATATAATATTGCAGTACCCGAAGTCCGTAAAAAAGGTTTTCAAGTTTGCGACTACATAACAGACAGGTAATACTTAAAAGTGTTTTTCTTGGTAAAAATTCTGCTTAAACATTGCGACAAAAATGTTTGAAAGATCACTGTTAACAGTATTCAACAAGCCATTGAACGAAGAAATATGTTTTTGAAACATGCGACTCGTGACTTGAATGGAATTGCTTTCGTGAAAACTGATGATATCGCGACTACATAACTGACAGGTAATACTCAACAATATTTCTTTGGGTAAAAAGTCTGCTTAAACATTGCGACAGAAATGTTTGAAAGATCGCTGCTAACAGTATCAACAAGCCAGTGAACGAAGAAATGTTCTTCGAATCATGCAACTCGTGAACTGAATGGAATTGCTTTCGTGAAAAACATTGATACCACGACAGGTAATACTCAAAAATATTCTTTTGGGTAAAAAGTCTGTTTAAACATTGCGACAATAATGTTTGAAAGATCGCTGTTAACAGTATTCAACAAGCCATTGAACGAAGAAATATGTTTTTCGAATCATGCGACTCATTGACTGAGGTAACTGAGGTAAATTGCTTTTGCGAAAACAGTAGTATATATCAATGGGATGGGGAGAATACTTGCAGCAGATGCAGCCAAGAAAGCACGCTATGACGTCATGAATTAGGACAATGGCTCCCTAAACAATTAGGACAATGACCTATTGTTTCGGGTATGATATAATCCCCTTATCCACCCCTTAAACGAGGTCACGCGTCTATCATTTTCGAGGATAAGTAAACCGCAATATTTATTTTTTTATAATATCGTTTGTTATTCGGGAATTCTTAAACGAGGTCACGCGATATTCTTAATAGACCGCAATATTTATTCTTTTATCATATCGTATTGTTATTCGGGACAATTAATCAACTACGTCATCGATTTCGCTAGTGTCGCAGAAGCATTGAATGAGCGACGTTAAATAATGAGTATTGTCTCTTCGAATAATATCGTATTTACTTTCTGAACAATTAAACGACGCTATCCTGAATACCTCGCGCCGTATAACGGACACATTCCCACGCGTCGAGAGAAGATTTCTTCATCATTAATTAACGGTAACTGACCACTTAAACATTCCCGTAAACATTATCTACACCCGTAACACCCGTATCGATCGGTTATCACCTATTATTGACCTAAGGCCTTACGAATCGCGGACTAAAGGAATGTTAACCACTCTCTCACCCATCCTCGGACGTATTATTTACTGTTTTTGGATGAAGTCGAACATTCGAAATCGCCTCTCTATACGTATTAATGCTCTTTTTCTACCATTTCTGTCTTTCTCGTCATATTTTTCCGTAATACGCGTGTCAATGCGTATGTTTTGACAATCGGTGTGAAACGATTTTCACCTTTTTATGTCCAAATTCTATAATCACGATCAGCAGACATACCAGTAGCGGTATTTGATCCGCGGCGAGTTAATCCGGCTTAGTCTAGCGACGATAAACGGGTAAATAAGGTTTTTCATAAGGCGAGATAGTCGCTTTTGGCATTGTACGTTATTCACCTTCTCCGTGTAAGCAATCGAGAAATTTATCTTTTTATTTATTTATTTATTTATTTATTTATTATACATGATGTTTTTTTATGTTGATATTAATGCGTTTGAATAAATCGAACTCTTGGTCTTTACGTTTTTTTTTTTTTGTAGTTGTTGTTTATGTAGTAGAGTATTTGTAGTAGCGGTAGTAGTAGTAGTAGTAGCAGTAGTAGTAGTCACCCGTCCTCGGACGTATAACTCTGCGTTTACTAAACCGAACCTTTTAATCTCTCTATGCGTAGTTATGGTTTTGACAATCGGTGTGAAACGATTCTCACCTTTTTAGAATATGTCTAATCTCTATAATCACAATCAGCAGACATACCAGTAGCGGTATTTGATCCGCGGCGAGTTAATCCGGCTTAATCTAGCGACGATAAACGGGTATATGCGGTTTTTCATAAGGCGAGATAGTCGCTTTTGGCATTGTACGTTTTTCACTTTCTCCGTGTAAGTAATCGAGAAATTTATCATTTTATTTATTTATTTGTTTATTTATTTATTTATTTATTTATAACAAATACGCAACGCATATGTTACATTGGTTATGTATCGCTTTTAATTTATTGTTTTATTTATTTATTTTTTTTCAAAGTGGTCGTAGTAGTAGTAATAGTTGTTGTTGTAAAAAATGTAATAATATTGGTTATATATTCGCTGTTTAACAGGAGTATTAGTAGTTATAGAAATGTGATTTTGCTTTTACATAGTAGTAGTAGTAGTTGTTGTTGTTGTTTCTGTAGTAATGTTGATATAAATGCGTTGGAATAAATCGAGATTCTGAGGTGGTGTCACAACGCTTCTTTACATTTTGTTTTTGAAGTATGTTTATGTAGAAGAGTATATGTAGTAGTAGTAGTAATAGAAGTGGTGGTAGTATTAGTAGTAGTATTAATGTTACGTACTAGAGGCAAAATTATCCAAGCATATGCACGCACACTTCTCCGTAAAAGCAATCGAGACATTTATTTATTTATTTATTTATTTATTTATTTATTTATTTATTTATTTATTATACAAGTAATTAATTTGAAATAAAAAAAACAACTAGAAACCGGAGAGAGGAGCAGCAGTGACTAAGAACCATTACTCTACCTGGTCCAAGTTTTAATTACCTTCCTTTTTTTTGTTTTTAGCTTTCAATTTTAGTCGGGAGCATAACTTATAAACTATTTAAAGTATATTGACTGGAAACTTTAAATATAAATAGATTGTGAGATTGGGAAGTGCAATAACCAAAAATCGTAACACTACCTTGATTAATTTTCTAATTATCTCCCCTTATTAAATGTTACAATGAATTTCTCTCCAGATAATAACTTATTTACTATCTACTTGAATAATTTTTTGTTGGGAGCAAAACTTATGAATAAAACATTTTAAGGACTAGAAACTTGAAACATAATATGATAGCAAGTTGAAGCAGTGCAGCTACTATTTTAAAATTATCTCCCTTTATTTTTCTATTGCATTCTCAGAAAGGGGTATAGTGTTTTCCGAACACATCTTGTTATGGTTATAATTTCATATCACTCACTCACTCACTCACTCACTCACTCACTCACTCACTCACTCACTCACTCACTCACTCACTCACTCACTCACTCACTCACTCACTCACTCACTCACTCACTCACTCACTCACTCACTCACTCACTCACTCACTCACTCACCCATGTACCAACTACTCAATTACTCACTCACTCACTCACTCACTCACTCACTCACTCACTCATGTACTCACTTACTCAATTACTCATTTACTCACTCACTAACTCACCCATGTACTCACTTACTCACTCATTTACTCACTCAATTACTCACTCAATTACTCATTTAATCACTCACTTACTCACTCATTTACTCACTCAATTACTCACTCAATTACTCACCCCCTCAATTACTCACTCGATTACTCATTTACTCACTTACTCAATTACTCACTTACTCAATTACTCACTCAATTACTCACTCAATTACTCACTTACTCCCTCAATTACTCACTCAATTACTCATTTACTCACACAGTTACTCATTTACTCACTCAATTACTCATTTACTCACTCAGTTACTCACTACTCACTCATTACTCACTCACTCACTCAATCACTCACTTACTCACTCAATTACTCATTTACTCACTCATTTACTCACTTACTCACTCAGTTACTCACTCTATTACTCACTCACTCACTCACTCACTCACTCACTCACTCACTCACTCACTCACTCACTCACTCACTCATGTACTCACTTACTCAATTACTCATTTACTCACGCACTTACTCACCCATATACTCACTTACTCACTCATTTACTCATTTATTCACTCAATTACTCACTTAATTACTCAATTACTCATTTACTTACTCATTTACTCACTCACTTACTCACTCATTTACTCACTTACTCACTTATTTACTCACTTACTGACTCATTTACTCACTTACTCACTCAATTACTCACTCGCTCATTTACTCACTCAGTTACTCAATTACTCACTCAATTACTCATTTACTCACCCAATTACTCATTTACTCACTCAGTTACTCATTTACTCACACAACAACTTACCTACCCATTCAATTACCACCTTTACCACTCACCTCCACCTACCACCACTCACCACATCTACCCACCACCACCTTTACCACTCACCACCCATCACCACCTCCTCCACCACCTCCACCCACCACCACCACCACCACCACCACAGTGAGTGAGTGAGTGAGTGAGTGAGTGAGTGAGTGAGTGAGTGAGTGAGTGAGTGAGTGAGTGAGTGAGTGAGTGAGTGATATGAAATTATAAACATAACAAGATGTGTTCGGAAAACACTATACCCCTTTCTGAGAATGCAATAGAAAAATAAAGGGAGATAATTTTAAAATAGTAGCTGCACTGCTTCAACTTGCTATCATATTATGTTTCAAGTTTCTAGTCCTTAAAATGTTTTATTCATAAGTTTTGCTCCCAACAAAAAAGAATATTCAAGTAGATAGTAAATAAGTTATTATCTGGAGAGAAATTCATTGTAACATTTAATAAGGGGAGATAATTAGAAAATTAATCAAGGTAGTGTTACGATTTTTGGTTATTGCACTTCCCAATCTCACAATCTATTTATATTTAAAGTTTCCAGTCAATATACTTTAAATAGTTTATAAGTTATGCTCCCGACTAAAATTGAAAGCTAAAAACAAAAAAAAAGGAAGGTAATTAAAACTTGGACCAGGTAGAGTAATGGTTCTTAGTCACTGCTGCTCCTCTCTCCGGTTTCTAGTTGTTTTTTTATTTCAAATTAATTACTTGTATAATAAATAAATAAATAAATAAATAAATAAATAAATAAATAAATGTCTCGATTGCTTTTACGGAGAAGTGTGCGTGCATATGCTTGGATAATTTTGCCTCTAGTACGTAACATTAATACACATAATACTACCACCACTTCTATTACTACTACTACTACATATACTCTTCTACATAAACAAAAACTTAAAAACAAAATAAAAAGTTGTGACACCACCTCAGAATCTCGATTTATTCCAACGCATTTATATCAACATTACTACAGAAACAACAACAACAACTACTACTACTACTATGTAAAAGCAAGTGTACAAGGTCCCGATTCATTCAATCGTATTAATAATATCATCATTTCTATAACTACTAATACTCCTGTTAAACAGCGAATATATAACCAATATTATTATTACAACTAAAACGAAATTCATTATTACAACAACAACTATTACTACTACTACGACCTAGTAAAAAAATAAATAAATAAAACAATATACTAATACTTCTGTTAAACAGCGAATACATAACCAATGTAACATATGCGTTGCGTATTTGTTATAAATAAATAAATAAATAAATAAATAAATAAATAAATAAATAAATAAATAAATAAACAAATAAATAAATAAAATGATAAATTTCTCGATTACTTACACGGAGAAAGTGTAAAACGTACAATGCCAAAAGCGACTATCTCGCCTTATGAAAAACCGCATATACCCGTTTATCGTCGCTAGACTAACCCGGATTAACTCGCCGCGGATCAAATACCGCTACTGGTATGTCTGCTGATTGTGATTATAGAGATTAGACATATTCTAAAAAGGTGAGAATCGTTTCACACCGATTGTCAAAACCATAACTACGCATAGAGAGATTAAAAGGTTCGGTTTAGTAAACGCAGAGTTATACGTCCGAGGACGGGTGACTACTACTACTGCTACTACTACTACTACTACCGCTACTACAAATACTCTACTACATAAACAACAACTACAAAAAAAAAAAAAACGTAAAGAAGCGTTTTGATAACACCTAAGAGTCTCGATTTATTCAAACGCATTAATATCAACATAAAAAAAACATCCTCATCATCAAAAACAGCAACTACTACTACTTCGACCACGTATGTTTGACAAAAATAAATAAAAAGCGATTACCGCGCCTTATGAAAAAGCGCTCTCTCCCATTTTTTGTCGCTAGACTAAGCCGGATTAACTCGCGGTGGTTCAGTGCCGCAACAGGTGTTATTAATAAATCTTTATGAAAGTCTCATCATGGTTACATATAAAATCAAAATACAAGATAAGTTTGTTTTCATATTTATTGCTAGGACTTGTTCGTCACACGAATGCTGTATTTATTTATTTTTACACCCGAAGTTCCACCTTATTTACTAGAATTGAAGAATAGAGAAAAGACGGTAAAAAACGCTATAAAAGAGAGCGAAAGACAAAGAACTATAATCAGCGATGATGCGTGGATGAAAATGCGTGGATACTGATAGACGAAAACGCGTTGAGAGATGTAAAAAGTATTTGGTAAGAAAATATGTTGAACAATTATCGAGTTTGTGCGCGGGATATATGCGTTATGTATATGTTGTATAATAAATAAATAAATAAATAAATAAATAAATAAAAAGATAAATTTCTCGATTGCTTACACGGAGAAGGTGAATAACGTACAATGCCAAAAGCGACTATCTCGCCTTATGAAAAACCTTATTTACCCGTTTATCGTCGCTAGACTAAGCCGGATTAACTCGCCGCGGATCAAATACCGCTACTGGTATGTCTGCTGATTGTGATTATAGAATTTGGACATAAAAAGGTGAAAATCGTTTCACACCGATTGTCAAAACATACGCATTGACACGCGTATTACGGAAAAATATGACGAGAAAGACAGAAATGGTAGAAAAAGAGCATTAATACGTATAGAGAGGCGATTTCGAATGTTCGACTTCATCCAAAAACAGTAAATAATACGTCCGAGGATGGGTGAGAGAGTGGTTAACATTCCTTTAGTCCGCGATTCGTAAGGCCTTAGGTCAATAATAGGTGATAACCGATCGATACGGGTGTTACGGGTGTAGATTATGTTTACGGGAATGTTTAAGTGGTCAGTTACCGTTAATTAATGATGAAGAAATCTTCTCTCGACGCGTGGGAATGTGTCCGTTATACGGCGCGAGGTATTCAGGATAGCGTCGTTTAATTGTTCAGAAAGTAAATACGATATTATTCGAAGAGACAATACTCATTATTTAACGTCGCTCATTCAATGCTTCTGCGACACTAGCGAAATCGATGACGTAGTTGATTAATTGTCCCGAATAACAATACGATATGATAAAAGAATAAATATTGCGGTCTATTAAGAATATCGCGTGACCTCGTTTAAGGGAGCGGTAGGGGCTGCAGCCCGATTTGATTGTTTCAATCGCGTTTTTGCGGTGAATGACGTAGTTGATTAATTGTCCCGAATAACAATACGATATTATAAAAAAATAAATATTGCGGTTTACTTATCCTCGAAAATGATAGACGCGTGACCTCGTTTAAGGGGTGGATAAGGGGATTATATCATACCCGAAACAATAGGTCATTGTCCTAATTGTTTAGGGAGACAATTAAAAATAAATATTGCGGTTTTTCAAGAATGTCACGTGACCTCGTTAAAGGAGTGAGGTCGGGGATTATGTCATACCCTAAACAATAGACCATTGTCCTAATTCATGACGTCATAGCGTGCTTTCTTGGCTGCATCTGCTGCAAGTATTCTCCCCATCCCATTGATATATACTACTGAAAACCGATGATATCGCAATAGCGATTCTAGTTTTCTTCTTTTTCTTTGTAAAAAAAGTAAGTTAGTAATATTTAACCATTCATTTACTATTATTTTAATAAATCATTTTTTGGTAATAGTATTTACAAAAATTGTATTATTTTAAAAAATTAATTTCTGACATTTATTTGAGATTGCTCATATAATTAATTTAATATCGATAAATAAAGTTGCTTATAACAGCATTGCTAAATCTGGTACTTATAAAAATAAGATGTTGTCATTTACCTCACTTAAAGGGAGATAATAATACCTACTAAATATTTTTCAGCATTTTTTTTTATATTTTCAAGCCGTATTATGTTACCTTTTATTTCATATCAATCTTTATTCAATGCAGAAATAGTTCCCTAATTATTACGTAAAGGTTGATTCTTAATCCAAATATTTCACAATTTTCATGTATTGAGGCACTTTTTGTCCACCATACCTACTTCTTTTTACACATGTTATTACATTTTTGGAACATTTTGAAACATACATTTTTCTCATGAATAGGTCATTGAATTTAAATATTTCACCACACATTGTTAAATGCACTATGTTCTATGTAGCTGTGTGTATGTTTTTCAGCCAAGACAGCAAACAGTGTTGAGTGCATGCAAGATGAAGATGTGATAAGTAATATTTTCTTTGAATGTGAAGTCAAATCCGAAAGCCCTTTGAAAACTGTATTCTCTTCTATGAAATAATTTTGTATACTGAGTATTACTAATAAAAAAAACATGTTTTACTTAAAAAAAAAAAAAAGATTAATTATGTTTTCACAACCCCCACCCACTTCGGGATGACAGGGACCCCCTTAAGAAAAAATCGTATCCAGGAAATGTTCCTTACTTTCACTTTCCACATAAATTATATAGAAAGTGAAAGTAGACTTTCTCAATGATTCACGGTGCATAACCATATCGGCAGGCTCTCTGCGGAAATCGCTATATCGGCAGGCTCTCTGCGGAAATCGCTATATCGGCAGGCTCTCTGCGTTCGCACCGGTCATTCTCTGCCATAAACACCAGCAAACGCTGGACGGAAGGGAAAGAAACAGACCAATGGTCACTTTTAAAAGGTGAGTTGCTCAATATTAAGTATTGCACGGAATATTAGAGTATCTTAGCTATGTATATGCGTGTAAACTTTTCAATTATCAGCGACTGCAACCTGAAACTCGGCTGAACAGTTTAGTGATGTACCAACATAAACACAACATCGGCACTTTCTACAGGCTCCAGCAGGTTATTGCTTTGATTATGTCTGTAATATGACCATCGAATGTATTCTTTTAAGTACATGCTTCAAGAAGATACCGATAAATTGGCCGATTTTAACGTAAATTTCTTGAAAACCCCATACTTTCGGTTTTGTCGTTGCACGGGAGGTCTCTCTGCACATCAGTTTTTGAAGCACAGGCAGAATCTCCGCATTTACCACAGGCAGGCACTCTGTGTTTTAAATTTCGTACTCTGCATGTAATTTGTATTGTTTTCGTAGTCAGATACAAATCTGTTAAAATATATATGTGTTACTTACTTTTTTTTTTTTTTTTTTTAAATTTTTGATATAAAATATAAATTTCCTCTAGGGTATTGTTTATTACAATAACTCTCATAATTTTAAATTGAATCGCCATACTTGCATGTTCCTTCAAAAAAAAAAAAAAAAAAAAAAAAAGAGAGAGAGAGAGAGAAAATCAAACATGAAAAAGATATTGTATTAATGAGTCCATTAATTTTAACTTTGTGCTGACTTTATCAGTTTACACATTAACATGCTTGACAAAGCGAAAGTAAATATGCGTCCATGGATTTAAAGTAACAAATGATTATTAACTCTATTATTACTTTGTCAAAAACAAGGCAACTAGCGACGTAACAAACATATTATATAATGATTATAAAATAACAGGCATTTTATATAATCATTTTATTATTCTTAAACATTGCACTGAAGAAAGTAAATTTATGTTATAAGCGTATTTCGAAATTTTGTGATTGTCGCGTAGAACAGATACGTCACTGTTAATTCAGTAAATTTACAACGGATTTACTTGTGTAATTTCAAAGTCCAAGAGTATTTATGCAGCAATGTTATATTGTTGTTTATATGTTTGACGGATTTCGGATTTTACAAGGCCTATGTCACTTTTTTTTTTCTTTTTTTTTTGATCTTTTTTTTTAAGAAAATAAATATTAATTTATCTGTTTTAAATATTGACTTTAATATCACTTCCAGTTGCCGTAGCAACGCGACAGGCTTAGTTTTAGTTGTTTTGTTTTTTCAGTATGAATGAACAATATAAATGTGAGAAGAAATACCTCATATCTCACGGCAATTTGCAGCCAAATAGTTTTAATACTAATCGAATGTGTAATAAGTTGTTGAAATATTTCGCCACAAACTGACAACCTATCCTACTTCTTACATAGAAGAGAATGAATGGTGTGTATTGGAACAATTGAATGCAGTGTTTTTTTGTTTGTTTGTTTTTTTTTTTTGTTTTTTTTTTTTGGTTAAAAATATTCGGAGAATATAGGCGGCATCCCCCCCATCCCCCATTTTCTGTTTTCTTTCACCCCCTCCCCCCCCCCCCCCCCCATTACAATGACAGTTTACCTACCACTGTGTGCATGGACTCATTGCAATGTTATATTCTTAATAAAGCTGTTCAAACATGTTGTATCATTGGTCTTATTATATTTTATGCAATAAAAGCAACATTAGATAAGAGGCTTACTTAATACATAACAGAAAAATCCCCCTTTTAAGCTCATTCCCCCCCCCCCCCCTTTGGGCACGGACTCCTTTCCCCCAACAGTGCAAAAAAAAACACTGGAAGAGCAAGAAGCATGGAACTGTTATTTCACAACAATAAAACACAAAGTACGCTAGCAGTATGCTTTTGAAAAAAACAATCGCTGGCAAAATGCAGTGAGCCTGCCTGTGGTAATTGCAGAGAGTCTGCCTGTGTTTCAATAACTGATGTGCAGAGAGACCTCCCGTGCAACGACAAAACCGAAAGTATGGGGTTTTCAAGAAATTTACGTTAAAATCGGCCAATTTATCGGTATCTTCTTGAAGAATATACTTAAAAGAATACATTCGATGGTCATGTTATAGACATAATCAAAGCAATAACCTGCTGAAGCCTGTAGAAAGTGCCGAGGTTGTGTTTATGTTGGTACATCACTAAACTGTTCGGCCGAGTTTCAGGTCGCAGTCGCTGATAATTGAAAAGTTTACACACATATACATAGCTAAGATACTCTAATATTCCGTGCAATACTTAATATTGAGCAACTCACCTTTTAAAAGTGACCATTGGTCTGTTTCTTTCCCTTCCGTCCAGCGTTTGCTAGTGTTTATGGCAGAGAATGACCGGTGCGAACGCAGAGAGCCTGCTGGTATAGCGATTTCCGCATAGAGCCTGCCGATATGGTTATGCACCGTGTGATTGTTTCCATACTTTTTATTCATTTCCATAAATTTATCTAATATATTATCTAAAAATAATGTTTTAATATCGGTAACATAGGAAAACTATGCAGATTTACGACGTCAAATCTAATCTATCCGTTCAGTGACGTAATAACGTACATATCAATAATGCCACTAAGTATGTTAGTGTATCTTCCGTAGATTTTCACAGAAATAAGAAACATTCCGTTCGCTATCGCTCCCGTCGGAGTTTCTTATTGGGATGAACCCTAACAGATACATAAACCCGCGTCGGTGAATTTTTGGAACGTGGTTTTTTTTTGTTTGTTTTTGTTTGGTTTTCTTTCTTTTTTCTGTAAAAACTTTTGCCGTCACTATTGTCTATACACTATTTACCAATACATGTCCTAGTTTCTAAAATTAGGATTTTGAAGAAAATCCATCGATAAATAAAAAAAATACAGTGAAAAATCAGCATCTCCGATAGAAATTCGCTCCTATCGGAGTAGATCGATACCTGTACGTTGTCGATAATTTCCGATCGGACTTCAATAGTCCGACCGGAGGAAAACATCAATTTTCCTCGAAAACTTCCTTTTTTTTCCAGAAAACATTGAGTGGTTGTTTGTTTTTATCACATGAACTTAATAATTAGTTTAATGCAACAGAATAATTGCATTTTATTATGATGATGACGTTATTTGCCTTTATTTATTCGTGATCTTAATTATAGTGTGTAACTTATTAATAGTGTAACTAGGGGGGGGGGGGATAATAATAATACATTTTCTTATATTTGACTTAAACAATAACACATTTTTTTTATATATAATTGTCTTACTCACATTACATCTATCTCCACTCACTTTATATTTTGTTTCATATAAATTTATGTAATATGAGAAAAAAACAATCGATTTTCTCGATAGACCTATTTACTGATTATGATGTTACTTTTTAAACGGAAAATGTTACTTATTTTATTTTTGAATACATCTCTCTCCCCGTTTCTCGCTCTCTCTCTCTCTCTCTCTCTCTCTTGTTATGAATATAGTTGTATCTTCCTATATCTCATGTTTCTTCCTCTCCATGCAAGCATATTTGCAGAATTTATCCATAAATATATCGTTAATATATAGGGAATATTATGTTGCAGTAGCTTTCCACGGAAAGCTACTGCAGAAGGTCTCGCGAGATATCTTTCTTCCCAACGCTGCTCGGAGCAAAATACAAAACCACGGAAAGCTACTGCAACATAATTTTCCTTTTATTATATACCTTTACATTTTCAAAAACAATGTTTCTTTGATAATAATTAAAAAACAAACAAACAAGAACATCCTTTTTTATCGTTTATTAAATAAATTTGACGAGATGATTTCTTTGATAAAAATAGAAACTGGTTCTCCCAATAGTATTGGTTCTCGTCTCTATTTACTACGTAGCGCCCACTTACAGCGGGAACCATGCCGAAAGTAGTCCGCACAGTGTGACGTCATACTAGGTATTAGACGCTGATATAATACGGATTTTTAATCTGTTGAGTTGTATTTACGTCTCGTATTTTGCGTGTTTTAGGGCCAGAAAATGTATAGGTATATAATAGATGTATATAATCAATAGTTTGTTAGATTCAAAACAATGATGTCATTTTAACTTACGTAATATTTCTTTCTGGATCAACATTTTAATTATTTATCTTACTTTCTGTTTTTGGGGTCTACAAATCATCAAATTCAGATAATGTTTTAATAAATCGAAACTCGAATCGGCAACTGCATTGTCCCGACTGAAACACTTGGTACATGTGTATGTGAAGTATACAGCGCGAAGTGACATAGATTATGCAGATTTACATGTCAAATCTAATCCAGGTATTATTAGTACCTGCTCTTATCGGTGAAACAGGGTGGCATCCAGTCGTATATCGGTGATGGCTGTCCATTATAAGATACTGGAATATGTAATGACACGAGACTTACAAAGCATGTGTTTCTCGCAGATTACCGTAACTGTGAGAATACTGTTAACTGGTGTACGGACATAAAGGTTATTTTAAACAAACTTGGATTTTGTAACAATTTCAATAGTAAGTCGTATGTGAACATGGACTGTGCTAAGATCAAGTTGATAGAACACTTCTCGGATATATAGGCGCAGCAATGTGAGACGAAGCCCAAGCTCCTGTCAATTAGGATAGAAACCGGACGATATAACGGTGAAGCCCCGGACGAGAGACTGTGCGTGTTCTATGACAATGGACTTGTAGAAAATGAGATACATTTTCTTGTCGAGTGTCCACTAAATGAAACTTCTTTTTTTGGAGATATTATCACTCAAGAACAATATAAGCGATCAACTGGTTTAAATAAATTGGTATATCTATTAACAACTTTTCCAAGAAAATGTGCGAAATTCATAACTAAAGCATATATGGCCAGGCGAACCATTTTGTATCACTAATGTAATGTACCATATACAATGAATATTAAGAATTATTTCTTCCAAGGGTTATAGAGTCTTGAAGCATTATATTATTATTATATAAATTTACATCGTGATATATTAACGCATAAAATTGCTTACAATACTTCACTTGCATATAATATTAATTATCAATGGTATGTATTTGACTATTTGTTCAAGGTACAAGAAAAGATGACTTGATACAATCTAACATATGTTTATCTTAATGGTAATTCACTTTGCATAGCTCATGTTATACTATTTCTATACAGCCTCTTCAGTCTCAATATGTATCAGTTTCATAATAATACTAATATTTGATATATTAACACTAGCTGATATGCATTATTACACATTATATAAGAATGTTTCACTTTAATATTTCAAAAATATTTATGATCTGACTTGGTTTTGTTCAACTCTACTAAATATCCGTCTCTATTCACGTGATTTATTGATTGATTAATATACTAGCATTTGCTAAGGTGACTTATAGGCCCATTGAGCCGGGTGTTCATATTAAATACAGTTATATGTATTTCTTTAATTTCACGTTGTAAAACACAAGCCACGATAATAAAAGATTATCATGTCTTATTTTATCTTAGTGACGTAATAACGTACATATCAATAATGCCTAAGTATGTTAGTATATCATCCGTAGGTCTTCTACAGAATTAAGAAACATTCTCCGTTCGCTATCGCTCACGTCGAAGTTTCCTTTTCGGATGAACACTAACATATACATCATGGCTTTAATCCATGAAAATAATATTCAAATTAAGGGCGTGTATTATAGTTTACCATGGCATTGTTTCGGACATGTAAAGAGTTACATATTTCGGAAACTCCAAATGTTTCGATATATATATATATATACTAAGAGATTACTTAGATGTGGGATGTTTTCCAATATTATTTTTTGTGTGTAAAAAAAGTGGGGTGTTTATAGTGTTGTGCCGATAGTCGCTAGCTATCGAAAACTATCGCTCTGTGGTCACGTCGGCGACTATCGATTGCGATTTTTTCACTATCGATTATTGGCCGTTTAAATCCTTTCCGCTAATAAATTCGCTACCTCTAATTCGCATCATTTCGGCTCATAGCGCACTCCGTTATGGCAGACGACTCAAACGTTGAAGATCTGTTTCCGTACCCTGGAAAAGTTAAATCCAGGGTATGGGATTACTTTATGTTTCGTAAAGTAAAAGTCGGCCCACCAAACAAGCAAAATCTAGACATGAAAACGGTGATATGCAAATTATGTAAAAAGGAATACGCGAATAAAGGTGAGTGAAATAGTCAATACCCCACCCACATGAGCTGGACAGTACGGAGAAACATGAATATTTAAACCCATAACAAACAAAACGAGTGATGTTTTGATAATTTTTAGTCGTATTTATGTTGAAACATACATTGCATTTTGTAATAAAATGTATTTATATTTGTTTTTTTTCCCGATTTTCGAAAGTCAAAACGACCGTTTCTAAGGTTATCTATATGGTCCGTCAATCCGATGCTAGATCTATATAACTTACAAAGGCTACTTGCTTGACGACCGCAAATGTTTTAAATGAATACATATATAAATAAATGAGTTCAAAAGAAAATGTTCTATTGTTCATATTAATATTTCGAAATTTATTCTGACATTTTTTTATAAATGCTATTATAAACCTGTATATTGGATTCATCAAGTTTACATGCACAAATAAGACCACACTTTTTATTACTAAGGATTTTAAGGAAACTACATGCATCATTTAGGCCTATAAGTTCTATATCTACCATCTTATATGAAATACATTCATTTTTTTTTTAAACAAATTGTTTTGATCAAAGTTTCAGTAATTTTTCGCACACAAAATATGACCATTGAGTCATTGACTTATTTAATATTGATATTGATTTTAACATCTTGGGACTCACTGATTTTATAAAGTAAGTGGTTTAAAAATCATTGTCTTGAAATGATTGAAAAATATTTATATATTATATTAAGCATTTTTATGCATAGCATCTACATTTCATGTCCCTAAATCAAGTTTACACCTGCTTCTTTTCCAGGCAACACCACCAACCTCCAGTTCCATTTGGATAGCCACCATAAAACTGTAACACCTGGTCAACAAAGCAAAAAACCAGCACAGAGTCAACCAATGATCAACCAGTTTACAACCAAACCTATGTCAGCCCGTCTCTCCAAAGACAAACAGGATGAGTTGGATGATGCCTTGATGCAAATGATGGCTGCCAAAGTGCTACTCCTCAGCTTGGTGGAAAATGACAAGTTTCTAAAATTTGTCAACCTACTTGATTCAAGGTATATTTAAATAATAATAAAAATAAGATAGTGTTATATAGCAGTCTTGCTTGGTGCTCAGCATACAATGGATATTGCACAACCGGTTGCCATGGTGACAGTATGTGACTTGGTGTGGTATCATGCCATATGTCTATGATGTGGTATAACTGTTTTACAGTGGGATAGCTCAATATCTGTCACTAGTATACATACTGCATAGTCTTAAAATGACTAAAATACTGTTTGATATAAATGAAACATTAAATCCAAAACAAAAAAATGCATACACACAAAAAAATAAGGATGAAAGAAGGATTACAGACAAGACAAAGCCATGTGTTTTTATAAATTTATTATGACAATATATAAAAGTGAAACATTTATTTAAAGCTGTGGTCTAAAAGTCCTTTTACTTGAAAACTTTAAATGATACACATTTTTGTCTCTGGGACTGTTTGAAACTATATAGCTCATACTGGGTGTTGTTCAGGCTTCAGTGATATAAATAGTGAAATGAGAAAAATATTGCTGCTAGTCTGACACTGCCTTTTCTTTCCATTCACCCATATAGAACCATGTATTTAACTATTACAATAAATAAATAATTAATTTTAAAATCCTAAAATATTGTATCTTAGCATATAAAAGTCTATGCCGTATGGTATTAGTCACTGTTTTCCCCCCTGTTTAATGACTTAAAAGAATTACCTAAGCAATGCTCCAAGGAACTTAAATTATTGATGGAACTGGTCTTTTCATGAAATAAATCAAACGTGTGATCATTTATGCCTAGATTGTTATGCATTTTTAGGTACAAAGTTCCATCTCGGAAGAAGCTTCTGAATGCCTTGGAGAAAAAGAAGGAAAAGATAACTGGAGCAATTAAAGCGGAACTCTCACAATGTCAGGACATTGCTATTACACATGATGGCTGGACGAGCTGCAATACAGAGTCCTTTAGCACTGTAACAGGACATTACATTGACCCAGAATGGAACCTAAAAACTGTCAGTATTTGTACCACCAAAATGGATGGACCTCACACTTCAGACAATATTGCCAGGTTTCTTGACGGTGTAAAAATTTCTTGGGATCTGCCGAATATTATTGCTGTCAGTGACAATGCAGCTAATGAGAGGAAAGCATTTGAATTACTGAATTGGCTTCGCTTTGGTTGCTATGGTCACAGGGTGAATTTAGTTGTGCGGCACGCTCTGACAGAAAGTGCAGTATCAAAACTGATTTCAAAGGGACGCATACTAGTGACTTTCTTTCACCAATCATCATCAGCAAATGATGTGTTGCTGGAGAAGCAGCGTGTGCTCATGAGTGAAGAAAAGCCACTAAAGCTGATTATGGATGTAGCCACCAGGTGGAATAGCACTCATGCAATGCTACAGAGAATCAACAAGCTATTTCCAGCCATTATAGCATCTGCCTCAAGTGAGTCCCTAAGTAAGAATGCAAGTGCAACCATCAAGCAATATGCTTTCAGCTTTGATGAGCAAACCTTGTCTGAAAAGGTTGTAAGTCTTTTAGAGCCCTTCCAGAAGGCAACCCAAAGTGTGTCATCTGAGAGTACCCCAACTATGCACAAGATCATGCCAATTCTTTTAGCTTTGGACAAATGTACGACTATAACAGAGGAGGATCCTAAATCTATTGCTGAAGTGAAAAGACATATGGCCCTTGAACTTCAAAAAAGAACACAGGACACGGATCTTGCATTAATGGCATGTGTTCTCAATCCATTTACTAAAAACTTACAGTTTTTAGACACTGCAAACCAGGCAAAAGCCATTCAACTTCTTGAACAGAATGCTAGTGAAATTCAGAACATTAGTATGAAAGTAAAACAAGAACCCATGGATCAGGAGGGCATCAGCAACCCATCAGCAGAGCCTCAGCAACCAAATCTGCCTGACCTTCCGGAAGAAGTCAATGAGACGTACAAGGACGACAGCTCAAAACAGACCCCCCAACCTTCTCCCGTAAAGAAGATAAAAAGGGAGGAGCCTAGCTGTTCTGCACAAACTGACGATTGGCTTAATGATGTTATATATGTTGGTGAGAGTACCCAGCCTTTAGGAGATTTAGTGAAACAAGAGGTGTCAAGGTATTTAGGCTCCGTAATTTCTCAGGAAGATAAAGTGTTATCTATACTTGAATGGTGGAAGAAGTATGAACTCTTTTACCCCAAACTAAGCATCCTTGCAAAAAAATTCTTGTGTATACCAGCATCCCCAATTCCATCAGAAAGAATTTTCAGTCTCTGTGGGACACTTGTGTCCAAAAAACGTTCTAGATTAAGTCCTGACAATGTGAATCTTCTGGTGTTTCTAAACAGAAATATGAACAAGTTTTGGTGATTAGTTAATGCCTTTAATGGCTGTTTGAACTGTTTGATATGTTTGCACTTTTTGTCAAGTTTTTGATCCTTCTGATAAGCTACTTTTTGCCAACAGTTAGTCTTACAGTTACTTATTTTTGTTATTGTTTAGCTATTCAGTATGGACCTAGCTGATCAGCCATCACAAACTTAATGATGGGTAAACATGAGAGAGGTACATGGAGTGTTTTGTATTAAAGAATAAAGATGTTAATATTCTGAATATTGTTTTATTTTTTCAACCAATTTTTTTTTGTTGGGTCAAAGCCTTCAAAGGCATGATTAATAACAAGTCTGCAGATAAGTTGAATAAGTTTATTAACCAATAAAATAACATAGCTAAAATACATATTATATAAGTATACAAGAAAGTCATAAGGATTTTGTAACACAATTGTCAATTTAACTGGAAATGATAAACAGGATTGTGCATATAAAAAAAGTTATAAAGACTAAAGAGCGAACAACAATTTTACCTGAGAATGTTTCAAGAACCGATTGTACTATCGATAATCGATCGGTTTATGCCTTCCGATTATCGATAGTGATTTCCTGTCCGATTCCCAACACTAGGTGTTTATAATAGCAATCTTTTTCTGGACCCTATTTCCATGCAGTATTTACAGTATACAACCCATTAAGTACAAAAACGAAACATTTAGGTTTTACATGGAAACCATATATGGTGTCACACCACTATCAAAGTACTTCCGGGTCGTAGGGTGCTGAAGTAGTACCTAATGAAAAATGAAAGGGTGGACATCAAAGTCATATTTTCCCCAGATGCAACACATTTAGCCTGTGTGGTGAGATACATGTATTTTTGACCAACAACTTGCATTTAATAGTTGTATTAAGGGATTACTTTCCTACAGGATGTTGGGAGAGCTGCAGAGGTAATGCGGCTCAGAGGTCATGTTTGTTTTGGAAATTTTGACAGGTAGCCGGGAAATGTGAAATTTGTGAAACGCCAATTCCTTAATGATATTTTTTTTTGTGCCTAAATCTGTTGATTTAAGAATGGTCTACATGAAACTAGACCAGAAATATTCCAACGAACATTTGGAAAGTAGGAACAGGCCTCGAAAGTCGGCCAAGTTACTATAGATTATATAGGACAAAAAGTAGTGGTGTGACACCTATATGAATAGAAAATGAAAGTAGAAGAAATTGAATTACAGAGCCATTTTTCAATGGATTGACATCAAATTTGGACAACATGTACATTGAATACATGGAAAATGGATAATATGTTTAAAAAAATAGGTATGTTTATTTTTTAAAATTATTAATATTTTAATATTTTTATGTATGAAATTGGGCTAATTTTAGATTTCCTTCATATTCTTTTTACCCAGCATGATGCGGGTAGCTTCCAGTTTGAAATATAC
Source organism: Solen grandis (assembly GCA_021229015.1). Classification (NCBI taxonomy): domain Eukaryota; kingdom Metazoa; phylum Mollusca; class Bivalvia; order Adapedonta; family Solenidae; genus Solen; species Solen grandis. Next base: position 25,480,808 of record CM037777.1, read on the forward strand.
ATCGTCTGCAGTCAGACCACATGTTATTCTGATATTGCCTATCTGGTATAGCGTTGTTTTGAGCTGGGGGTGTGTTCCAGTCACATAAACGGGAGTGGTGGGCGTGAGCCTGAGTGCCTTGTGCACCTCGGCTGGGAGTGATTTTAGAGGGTAATTGTTTAAAAATGAAGTAGGGGTTATGTTTTTATGTTGGTTACTTGGTGTTGATACTCACGTATAAATATCTTCTTTAATTATCTTTAATTTTGATTTTGAACCCTGTCTCTCCCCCCCCCCCTGAATTTTCCAAACAGATATTGATACATGAGTTTATATTTTTCTTTTATATAGCACTGTTTCGGTCAGCATCAGACCTCATCAGTGGTGCTGCTATGCACCAGACAGTTTTTTTTTCTTTATGTTTTTTTTTGTTTTGTTTTTTTTCTGCTGTGCTCTGTTCTGTAGGGCAGGCTGCTGCTACTGGTTTGTTGCAGAAGTTGAGGCGTAGGAGTGCAGATTGCTGTCAAGCAGTCCCTTTACATAATCAGGCTCCTCCTGGTGGTGGGTTTCTTGAGTCCGCCGGTGTTCGAACTCCATCTGGGCCCTTTGAGCTCTTCGCTTTGCCTTATACCTTCTCGTTGTCTTGTACGACTTGTGGTAGCTTGCCTTCCTTGATATGTGAAGAAGGCGCTTTCTTGAAGCTGCAGATAGACAAGTCCTTGTGAGGCGGCCCACCTTCATCCTCACTGCTGAGTAAACTGAGTTGTTCGCTCTCAGGGTTTGAAGAGCTAGCCGAGCCTCAAATGACATGGGGTAGTTCTGGGACTTCGGCATGGTGGCTAAAGTTGCTCGTTGAAGGCCTCGCACAGCTGTGTTGATGTTCTAGATGACACCTTGTAGACCGCCTCTTCACTCAATCTCATTTTTAGTATCACAGCAAGCAGTGACTTGTCATTTTCGTTCATCTTCAGGTGCGTGATGTCATTTGGGCCCAGGATCATGGACTTGTACCACCAGGAGTTGTGACCTTCACCGGAGCAGACCAGGGCTGATTGATGACAGAAGCTGCAGTTCTCGGCATAGCATTCAATGGTGGCCCGCTGGATGTCAGGTAAGCGTGATATAAATTTCGTAATATCTCCGCCTCCCAATCTTGCCATCTCTTCTATAACAGCATTGCATCTGGCCTTGACGTCACGTGACAGAGCTGCCTGTGTCTTCTTTCGCCCAAGTTTAGTGGTCTGCGGGAACATTCCTTTGCTAAATTCTTCAGATCTCATTTTCTCTCTTGCGTCACCGCCAGATTATTTGGATCTGCCTGCCTTGAAACTTCCCAGGCTGCGTCTAGCTTCTGGTAGAAGTCCTGCATCCCAAGGTAAGATTTGGTGTCGCCGTCAGTCGTCAGGGTTCGGACAAAGTACCCTTCCATGGACAGGTCTTCAGCAAGCTCATAGGCCATTCTCCTTTCTGAGTGGGGGGGTGAAGTAGGCTAGGTTGGCTGTGCATCCGGCATGTCCACCAGGGCAGGTGACGGTCAAACCTTTAAGTGCAAGATTTGCACTTGAAAATGAACTTGCTTCCCAGTCCATACTTCTGCTCCTGGTACAGGTCCACTTCTAGTTGTCTGCAGCCTGTGTCTTCATGGTCGCTGTAAACTGCATTCATCATGGAGAGGAGCCGCGGAAGGTGTATGACGCGGTTTCCTGAAATGAAGTTATCTTCCATTTGCAGATTACGTCGTAGCCTGTATGGATGGTGGTCTTCTTCATCGTCTGGGTGGTGGCCTGTAGATGCTGTGCTGTAGGCGTCTTCTTCAGATCCTGTCTCAGAAGGTAATTTCTTCTTAAATGGGCTCAGTTGGTTGTTCTTCTGGAAGAAAATCCCAGCAGCTTTGCGTTTCCTCTCGCCTAGGACCATAGTTGTAGAAATTGTAGAAATTGGCAGTCAGTCTTCTCTGGTGCATTCAGATATGATTTGGGTTAACTCAGTACCACCCCCTATATAAGGTCAAGATCCAGACAGTAGCCACACCTACTGATTTAATGCTGCCCAACCAGTAGCTGACCCCTGGGGGGCCCCTTGAGGGAGACATCCTCCCAGCCCCGGCTAGACGTGCACCTAGACCTATACACAGGTCCTTTGATGTTGCTTAAGTACAGCTACCTAGGTAACCCCTGTCTATGTCCTGATGCAGTAACATGTCTGGGATTGATTTTGGCCCACTTTCAAATAAAAAAAATTAGAAAAAAAAAAAAGAGAAATAATTAAATAGTATTTTTTTCTTATTTTAGCCCTAAAAAAATCCATTTTTCTCTGCTTTTCTAATTTTTTGGGTATTTCCCTTCAATCAGGTGACCGATAATGGGGTTTAAATGATAAAATATGATGTTTGAAACAGAGTGCACTTTATTTCATCAAAAATTGGTTATTAATTAAATGATTAGAATGCATTTAAAATGACCAAATACAGTGTACAATCTGCCACTCTCTAAAACAGTTGAATGTGACCTTAGACTTGACTGAGAAATCTGATCAGGGTTTTATTTTGTTGCAAATATAATAAATAAGTTATTTTGGGCATAATTTTCATGTATATTTCAAATTTGGGTTTTATATAGGTGTCACACCACTATCAAAGTACTTCCGGGTCGTAGGGTGCTGAAGTAGTACCTAATGAAAAAATGAAAGGGTGGACATCAAAGTCATATTTTCCCCAGAAAACACTGAATAACTGCAACACATTTAGCCTGTGTGGTGAGATACATGTATTTTTGACCAACAACTTGCATTTAATAGTTGTATTAAGGGATTACTTTCCTACAGGATGTTGGGAGAGCTGCAGAGGTAATGCGGCTCAGAGGTCATGTTTGTTTTGGAAATTTTGACAGGTAGCCGGGAAATGTGAAATTTGTGAAACGCCAATTCCTTAATGATATATTTTGTTGTGCCTAAATCTGTTGATTTAAGAATGGTCTACATGAAACTAGACCAGAAATATTCCAACGAACATTTGGAAAGTAGGAACAGGCCTCGAAAGTCGGCCAAGTTACTATAGATTATATAGGGACAAAAAGTAGTGGTGTGACACCATATACACGCTCGTAGCATTGATCTCCCTTTATACTGACCACTCTCAATCCGGTTTATAACTGAGCGCTGTATATATATACATGTATCACCTCGTAATTTTTACCTGTAAATATATAACACCCTATTTTTTCTCCGTATAACGTGAATGGCTATGTTATCTTACAATTCATCAAGGCTCAAGTAAATCCCCATGGATACAATGATTTACAAGTACATGTACAACGCTTATTAAACGCTGTGAACGATGTTCCGTTGGAACGTCTTGTGATAATAAAAGTGAAAGTGATAATCTAACAAGGCTTAGCCATAATTGAGTGACTGCATGAGTGGTAAAATGCTTTCCTAACAAAAGATTTATTTTCTGCGCATATATATTTCACCCCGTATATGATTGGTATATGATTTCTGGCTTAATTATCCATGTAATGTTTGATATGCCCAATTCCAATAACAGATATGACAAATATATCACGTTCAATGTAAATGAATGTCAATAAATATTATACAACAGTGTTTATTTTATGTCGTCTCATATTGTGCCTATATTAACTGTATTTGTTTTTACTCTGAAAAGCTAATTCGTTCAATTGTGGCTATAAACACTGCATTTTTAAACACCATTAGACGTATACGTTCGATCGTATACTATGCCAAACGATATTCGATTAATGTGTATCCAGGAGACATATACGTGGGTGTAGCCGATGATTACGGTATATCAGAAGGTATACAAGACATCAGCGAGTTCTTGTTGGTCAATCTTACTCTAGTTTTAAATACATTTCTGCTGGTGTACATCAAGGATCAGTCTTGGGTCCTCATTTTTTTTATCTATTTAAATGACATAACTGATAATTAAAGGAGCATAACGTGATTATTCAAAGATAACACATATTTAGCGTCGACATCGGGTACTTCCTCTGGTACTGAAAAAAAATCCCCAGCCTTTAACAAGAAACAAGACTTTTTTACGCCTTACTTAAATTCGGTTGAGATGTGAGGAAGAGTTCTGCACAGCACAAGATCCATAACTCTGGAATCAATAATTACGGCGTTATTCCCCTTTCCTGACTTTTTTCACCAGAAGATAAGTCCGGTTCTAATGAGGCCTTTTGAAAGAAACTACATCTAGACTGAAAGGAAAGAGCTTGTTGAAATAGTAATGTCCAAGGTCCATAAACTCTGACATCATAATTATTTTAGTTATTCCCCTTTGTTTATTTTTTTGTGTGTGATACTATATATTTATATCGTCTTACTGGATGGAGCTAATCAAGCAGGTGGTGACACATGTGAACTCTAAATTCTACTATTTTATTATTTTAAAAGCAATCTTTTTTAGTATATTCTACACATAATGATATAAATAAAAATTCTGGTTTTTGATGTAGCTATAAATTATGCCCTTTGTTTTTAAAATTTTATCAGAAAACAAACATTTTGGTCTAAAAGCCAGAATGAAAACAATATGGTAATTAATATTTGTGTAATAAAGCAGTCACATTGCAATGTAAATGAATTCATATGATCATATAACTAAATTATTTTGACATGGTTTAAAATGGTTTAATACATATTTTTAAATTCCTCCTTTTCTGAAATGGTAATTAATAAAAGAAACCATTTTTTCTGGTTTTCTTTATACCACTCATGCAGAGTTTCAATTCTATTTCAAATTCGTTTGCAAGAGTATGTATTTTATTTATCACTTTAATAGATAAATATGGGAATTTTTGATGCAATCTTTATACTAAGAAAATGGTTTATTCAAGATTTAAGTTTCTGATTTTTTCATACAGTTGCTACCATTTACAGTCTCATTTATAACAATTTATGATTTTTTTTCCATAAAAATTTAATCATTTTAAGTATACACAATTCTTATTTGATACCAAAATCTGATGTAGAAGTGGGGTTAAATTCCAGGAATAATCATTTACAATCTTAAACCACTTCAGAGCCAGTCATGGGATTAATAATTTTCCCCGTATTTTTTCCCCAGAATCCACCTCAAA
>CM037777.1:25485991-25535991 GCA_021229015.1 Solen grandis
AAAAAAAACTAATAAATTATACAAACGATAAATTGGGTTAAAACCGTAGACATATAATTACTCAAATATAGCCTGTTATTAAAAAATACACTAAACTAATAAATATAATTACCTACAAACAATGAATGGACGCCAAATTCACGTAAATACGTTCTAGAAAGCAATTGCATTCTAATCTTAACAGAACACAAAATATTAAATAAAATGCAGTACTTACATGGTTTAGCTTTTGATTTGCCTTTTTTAGAAGTTAAGAGGCAAGGTAAAAACGTCTTCTCACCACTGTTAATTTGAAACGAAAGACCGCACCAGTCTGATCGCTCTATGTTTACAGGTATGTTATGACAACGTCCTGGCAACGTTAATCGATTTAGTCTATTCATACTACGCTGTCTATTTGCTTTCGATCCATAAGTGTTATTTGCCTAATATTGGATTTTTCAGTTTATAAATAGATATTGGGAAAACCTTTATGTGTTCGCAAGCATAAAATTTTTTATTTTTTTTTCACTGTTGTTTTTTTTAAAAATTTACACATGTGTTTTTTAAATTTTACATTAGTGTGATTTTTTTGATTTTTTTTAACTAATAGTAGTATAGGTATTGAATGTGACTGCTTTTTGGGGGTTTACACATGATAAGCCAGACGCGCGGATTAGCGCGTCTGGGTTTTGAAGTGTGTTAGACCCGCAGTGAGCTAGACACATTCAATACCTATACTACTCACCAGGTTTGTCATGGTTTGCAGTGCAGAAAGGCCTATCTTTTGTTCTAAACAAAAGAAGTCTAGTTATTAGGGCTTTCTGCTTTCCGCAGAAAGACCTATTGGGTTTGTTCTGTCTTTTATTATTAGGACTTTCTGCCTACAGGCAGAAAGTCATATTGGGTTTGTACTGTTTTTTTATTATTCTTCTTCTTCTTCTTATTCTTTTTTTCTTCCTCTTATATTTGTGTTAATTTCGAGGTGTTGCCATTGACTCAGAACAATGAAAATTTTATGGCATATATTTCAAACCATGAGCTTTCGGATGCAATGAATTTTATATTCATACGACGTCATATGACGTCAGATTTGACGTCAGGTGAAAAGGTTTGTACGCGGTCTACAGCCATTATTTCTGGACCGATTTTCATCAAAATTTCACAGAATGTGTATGTTAGGCTGTAGTTGTGCATCCCTGTGTCCGTTTTTCCAAATTCGAAAAGTCCATGGTTCTATAGCGAATCCAAGATTCGAACCAAGGTCGTAAATTTTAAAATGCTTATAAAATCTGTCCTATTTAAGATAGAAAGTTGATATTTAGTCAGTATATAGGTCTCTAGAAGTTTTAAATATTTTGTGAAAATAAATGTCATATGACGTCACGTGACGTCATTATATGATAATGTATTTCCAATATTAACAAGAATATTTCTATATGTTGAAATTGTCGAAGGGCAATGAAAATTTAATGACACATGCTTCAAAGGCGGAAATTTTGATTTCTATGATTTTCATATGCCTATGACGTCATATGACGTCGCACTTGAAATATGCAACAAAAGTTTGTACGCGGTCTACAGCCATTGTTTATGAACCGATAATAATCAAATTTTCACAGAATGTGTATATTAAGTTCTAGTTGTGCATGTCGTTGTCCGTTTTTCAAAATTCGGAAAGTCCATGGTTCTATAGCGAATTCAAGATTCGAACCAAGGTCGTAAATTTTTAAATGCTTATAAAATCGGATTTATTTGAGATAGAAAAGTGATATTTGGTCAGTATATAGGTCTCTGGAAGTCTTAAACATTTTGTGAAAATAAACGTCACATGACGTCACTTGACGTCATTATATGATAATGTATTTCTAATATTAATAAGAGTATTTCTATATGTTGAAATTGTTGAAGGGCAATGAAAATTTAATGACAAAAGATTCAGACGCTGAAATTTCGATTTCAATGATTTTCAGAATCCTATGACGTCATATGACGTCACATTTGAAGTTGACTACGAAAGTTTGTACACGGTCCAGAGCCATTATTAATGGGCCGATTTTTATCAAATTTTCACAGAATGTGTATATTACGTTCTTATTGTGTATACCGGTGTCCGTTTTTCAAAATTCGAAAAGTCCAAGCATCTATGGCGGATCCAAGATTCGAACCAATGACGTAAATATTTAAATGCTTATAAAAACTGTCCTATTTGAGATAGAAAGTTGAAATTTTGTCAGTTAGTAGGTCTCTGGGTGTCTAATAATTATGTGAAAATAAACGTCATATGACGTCACGTGACGTCATTTTTTTATTATTATTATTCTTTTCTTCTTCCTAACTAAACGCTTATCAAATCAAATTTTCACAGAATGTGTATATTAAGTTCTAGTTGTGCATGTCGTTGTCCGTTTTTCATATAGAACTATGTTGCAATAGTCCTAGGACCATGAAATTTTTATGGGTTATGAGTCACGTGAGGATATTTTGATTTCAATGATTGTCAGCAGCCTATGCCGTCACATGACGTCACAGCTAAAAATAGTGAAAAATGGTGTTTGCGCTCTACAGCCGTCATTTATAGTCGGATTTTCTTCAAATTTTCACAGATGGTACATCTTGAAACTAATGTGTGCATATCCTGTCAGCTAACCGAAATTCCGAAAGACCGAAGTTCTGTGGCTGAAATAAGATTCGAACATAGGACAGAAAATTTCATTTTAGGATTAAAGAGCTTCAGGACGAGATAGAAAGTTGAAACTTACACAGTTTGCAGTTCTGCAGAATTTCTACAAATATTTTGAATCGTGACGTCAGAGGACGTCATAAGCATACCACTTATTTTTAATTTGGGGCAATGATTTCGACATGATGCCAATTGTTCAGAATAGTGAAGATTTTAGAGTTATTGCAGTAAAGTATGCGCTTTTAAGGAACAGCATTTTCAACACCCTATGACGTCACGTGACGTCAGAGCTAAAAATAGTGAAAAATGGTGTTCGCGCTCTAGAGCCGCCATTTATGATCAGATTTTCTTCAAATTTTTACAGATGGAACATCTTGAAACTAAGGTGTGAATATTTTGTCAGCTAACCTTAATTCCGAAAAACCGAAGTATTGTGGCTGAAGTAAGATTCGAACATAGGACCAAAAATTTCATTTTAGGGCTAAAGAACTTCGGGATGAGATAGAAAGTTGAAACTTACACAGTTTGCAGTTATGCAGAATTTCTTAATATATTTTGAGTCGTGACGTCATATGACGTCATAAGCATTCTACTACTACTGCTACTTTCTTTTTTTTCTTCGTAACTAAACGCTTATTTATAATATAATGTCAATTAATCACCATGGACATGAAATACTACCAGAGGTGATACATTACATGAAACTTCTATCTCTTGCTTTTTGCATTAACACAGGTTACAGAAAGTCCTATCATTCGTTTAGACGAATGACATCTAGTTATTATTATTCTTTTTTTCCAACCTTTTCATGTTGTTATTTCATTAAGTTGCTGAAGGTCTAGGACAAAGAAATTCAATCAACAGATACCTGAAGCAATGGCATTTTGGAATATGTTATTTTTATCTTCACATGACGTCACATGACGTCAGAACTATAAATAACTACCAAAGTTTGTACGCGCTGTACAGCCGTCATTTATGGACGGATTTTCATGGAATTTTCTCAGAAGTTATATATTAAGACCTCATTGTGCAGGATTATATAGGTTTGCCAAGATTAGAAAGAACTAAGGTTCTATGGCGAATCCAAGATTCGAACCAAGGACGTCAAATTTCAAATCCATATTAAATCGATTCTAGATGAGATAGAAAGTTGATATTTGGCGAGATTATTCCTCTCTGTGTTTCCTTTGCATTTTGTAAAGATGAACGTCATATGACGTCATATGACGTCATCAAGTTGTATAGAATTTCCGATTTCTTGATGTCAATTTACTTATGTTGCAAAGGTTCATAGACAATGAAAATTAAATGTCCCATGTAGTTTATCGTGAACATTTAGATCCAATGTTTAAAATTTTCATATGACGTCACATGACGTCATAACTAAAAATAGCTTCCAAAGTTTGTACGCGCTGTACAGCCGTCATTTATGGACGGATTGGCATGGAATTTTCACAGAAGTTATATATTACGACCTCATTGTGAAGGATTATAAAGTTTGCCAAGATTCGAAAGAACTAAGGTTCTATGGCGAATCCAAGATTCGAACCAAGGACGTCAAATTTCAAATCCATATAAAAACGTTTCTAGATGAGATAGAAAGTTGATATTTGGCGAGATTATATGTCTCTGTGTTTCCATTGCATTTTGTTAAGATGAACGTCATATGACGTCATATGACGTCATCAAGTTGTATAGAATTTCCGCTTTCTTGATGTCAATTTACTCATGTTGCAAGGGTTCATAAAGAATGGAAATTAAAAGTCCTTTGTAGGTCATCATGAACATTTTGATCCAATGTTTAAAATTTTCATATGACGTCACATGACGTCAGAACTAAAAATAGCTACCAAAGATTGTACGCGCTGTACAGCCGTCATTTATGGACGGATTGTCATGGAATTTTCACAGAAGTTATATATTAAGACCTTTTTGTGCAGGATTATATAGGTTTGCCAAGATTCGAAAGAACTAAGGTTCTATGTCGAATCCAAGATTCTAACCAAGGACGTCAAATTTCAAATCCATATAAAATCGTTTCTAGAAAGTTGATATTTGGCGAGATTATTCCTCTCTGTGTTTCCTTTGCATTTTGTAAAGATGAACGTCATATGACGTCATATGACGTCATCAAGTTGTAAAGAATTTCCGATTTCTTGATGTCAATTTTACTCATATTGCAAAGCTTCATAGACAATGAAAATTAAATGTCCTTTGTACATAATCAGGAACATTTAGATTCAATGTTTAAAATTTTCATATGACGTCACATGACGTCAGAACTATAAATAACTACCAAAGTTTGTCCGCTCTGTACAGCCGTCATTTATTTATATTTGGCATGGAATCTTCACAGAAGTTATATATTACGACCTCATTGTGAAGGATTATATAGGTTTGCCAAGATTCGAAAGAACTAAGGTTCTTTGGCGAATCCAAGATTCGAACCAAGGACGTCAAATTTTAAATACGTATAAAATCGTTTCTAGATGAGATAGAATTTGATATTTGGCGAGATTATATGTCTCTGTGTTTCCTTTGCATTTTGTAAAGATGAACTTCATATGACGTCATATGACGTCATCAAATTGTAGAGAATTTCCGATTCCTGAATGTCAATTTACTCATGTTGCAAAGGTTCATAGACAATGAAAATTTAATGTCCTATGAAGGTAATCATGAACATTAAGATTTAATGATTAAAATTTTCATATGACGTCACATGACATCAAAACTTAAAAAAGCTACCAAAGTTCATCCGCGCTGTACAGCCGTCATTTATGGACGGATTGGCATGGAATTTTTACAGAAGTTATGTATTACGACTTCATTGTGCAGGATTATATAGGTTTGCCAAAATTCGAAAAACACCAGGTTTGTCACGGTTTGCAGTGCAGAAAGCCCTCTCTTTTGTTCAAAACAAAAGAAGTCTAGTTATTATTATTATTATTCTACTTTTTTCTTCCTTTTGAGGTTCAAATTAAAACAGGTTGCCGATGAGCTAGCAGCATGAAATTTTAATAGTATGCACAGTGACTTTGGCGCTTTTGTTCGTCATATTTTTTTTCTTCATGTGACGTCACATGACGTCAGTGCTGAAAAAGCTACAAAATCTTGTACGCGCTCTACAGCCGTCATGATTGGACCGATTTTTTTCACAGAATGTATATATTATGTTCTTGTTGTGCAGGATTATATACGTTTTGCAATATTTGAAAAGATCAAGGATCTATGGCTGAACCAAGTTTCGAACTTTGGACCAGAAAATGTATTGATGTATTACGAAGCACTCAGATAAGCTAGAAACATGAAATTTGGACAGAATATGTGTCCTATTGATTTCTTTCAGTTCTGAGAAGATTGACGTCGTATGACGTAAAATGACGTCATGACGTCATGACGCGTTATCAAATTTTTTATCCAAAATATACGGTTTTTAACACTGGAAGACAAAGTTTTTGACCGATTTGCATAAAATTTTCACTGAAGGTGCAACATAGCCTCTTATTGTCATCAGTCACTTCCGCTTCCGGAAAATAGCTAAGGTCAAGGTCACATGTCAATTATCGGTTTTTTCTTCGGCCTTAAATATCTCAAAAATGAAAAATATTTTATCGAGACACTATGCGTATAATTTGTAGTGCTTTGAAATGCCTTTCAGACGATATATAGTTTTTGAAGATCGGCGTTGAATCAGTTGAGTTATTGCAGAAAAACAAAAATGCTGCAACCCTAAGCGCACTTAACTACTTATATCTCGATAATTATTGATTTTTGTTAATAAGAGTATGAATATAATTTGTAGAACTATGCCCGGTCGTTCTTTTGGTGTTTAAATTTTAAAGATTGACCTAATATTCATTAAAGTATAAGGAAAAACAAAACGATATGAACATATTTATCCCCGATTTTTGCCGTATGCTCAAGGTTTAAACGCCCGTAGATACAAAGTGTTTAAAGATACATACAATTATGAAGCGAGGGAATTGTGGGAAATGAAAAGACCTTTCTAACGGTACCTAGCTTTTTAAAATTGGACTTATTATACGGAAGTTACATGAAAACTAAGAATGCAGTAAAACCGTTCTTTCATACACTCACGAAGTAAGTCCCGATCACTTGATTCCTTTTTTTCGAAGAAATTAATGATTTTTTAAAAATAACATACAATTTTTTTTATTTTTTTTTGCATGATGTAATGTGGTTCTAATGATATGCAGATTTTAGTGATCGGACCATAAATTATAAAGTTATTTGTCGAAAGGCAATAATAGACATGAACATCTGTTTGCCGATTTTTGCCGTTTTCTTTAAAAATAACTTTCTATATCTCAGAGCCCGTAATAGAAAAGTTGAAACATGAAACACGTGAAATGTTGGAAATTTAAACGCCTTTCTAATGGTACCTTGCGTTTGAAAATTGGACATCGGATATCCTATAAGGAAGTTAGATGAGAAATAAGAATTCATTTAAACCGTTCTTTCATGCATTTCTGCAGTTAGTCCCTATCATTTGATTGTTTTTTTTTTTTTCTAAGAAACTATTAATTTTTGAAAATAACATAAAGAACAGTATTATTAGCGTGATGCAATGCGGTTCTAATGGTATGCAGATTTTAAAGATCGGACCATTAATTATAAAGTTATTTGTCGAAGGGCAATAATAGACATGAACATCGTTTTGCCGATTTTTTTGCCGTTTCTTTGAAAAATAACTTTCTATATCTTAGAGCACGTAACAGAAAAGTTGAAATATGAAACACGTGAAATGTTGGAAATATAAAGGCCTTTCTTTTTAGCTCACCTGAGCACTTGTGCTCGGGTGAGCTTTTCTGGTCGCCTTTTGTCCGTCGTGCGTCGTCAGTCGTCCGTCGTCAACAATTGCTTGTGAACACTCTAGAGGCCACAGTTTTGTCCCAATCTTCATGAAACTTGGTCAGGATGTTTGTCTACATGATATCTCGTATGAGTTCGAAATTGGGTCATGTGGGGTCAAAAAATAGGTTACTAGGTCAAATCTTAGAAAAACATTGTGAACACTCTACAGACCACAGTTTTAGGCCAATCTTCATGAAACTTGGTCAGAATGATTGTCTACATGATATCTCAGATAAGTTGAAATTGGGTCATGTGGGGCCAAAAACTAGGTCCCATCAAATCTTAGAAAAACCTTTGAACATCTAAGGCCACAGTTTCCCAATCTTCATGAACTTGGTCAGGATGTTTGTTTACATGAAATCTTGGATGAGTTTGAAATTGGGTCATGTGGGGTCAAAAACTAGGTCACCAGGTCAAATCTTAGAAAAACATTGCGACCACACTAGAGGCCACAGTTTTGGCTCAATCTTCATAAATTTTGGTCAGGATGTTTGTCTACATGATATCTTGCATGAGTTTGAAAATGAGTCACATGAGAACAAAAACTAGGTCACCAGGTCAAATCTTGTGAACACTCTAGAGGCCTACATTTTTGTCCCAGTCTAAATTAAAATTGATATGAATGATGATTACATGAATTCCCAGTTGAGTGCAAATTCAGGTAGGATCAATATGTAGGTCACTTAGTCAAATGTTAGAAAAACACTTTAGATGCCAGATTTTTTGTCATTATGCCCAACACAGCCATCTTACACAGGTGAGCGACACAGGGCCATCTTGGCCCTCTTGTTTAAAATTGGATATCATATAAGGAAGTTAGATGAGAAATAAAAATTAATTTATACCGTTCTTTCATGCACTTCTGCAGTTAGTCCTAATCACTTGATTGCTTCTTTCTAAGAAACTATTATTTCTTAGCTCACCTAAGCACATGTGCTCAAGATGAGCTATAAGAATCGATGAATGTCCATTGTCCGTCCGTCTGTCCGTCCGTCTGTCTGTCCGTAAATAAGTATGATCAGGTTTGACATGGTTTGCAGTGCAGAAAGCCCTTTCTTTTGTCCAGAACAAAAGAAGTCTAGTTATTATTATTATTCTACTTTTTTCTTCCTTTTGAGGTTCAAATTAAAACAGGTTGCCGATAAGCTAGCAGCATGAAATTTTAACAGTAGGCACAGTGACTTTGGCGCTTTTGATCGTCTTATTGTTTTTCTTCATGTGACGTCACATGACGTCAGGGCTGAAAAAAGCTACAAAAGCTTGTACGCGCTCTACAGCCGTCATGTCTGGACCGATTTACTTGATTTTTTTACAGAATGTATATATTAAGTTCTTGTTGTGCAGGATTATATACATTTTGCAATATTGGAAAAGATCAAGGATCTATGGCTGAACCAAGTTTCGAACTTTGGACCAGAAAATGTATTGAAGTATTACGAAGCACTCAGATAAGCATGAAATTTGGACAGTATATGTGTCCTATTGATTTCTTTCCGCTCTGAGAAAACTGACGTCGTATGACGTAAAATGACGTCATGACGTGTTATCAAATTTTGTATCCAAAATATACGGTTTTTTAGCACTGGAAGGCAAAGTTTTTGACCGATTTGCATAAAATTTTCACTGAAGGTGCAACATAGTCTCTTATTGTCATCAGTCACTTCCGCTTCCGGAAAATAGCTAAGGTCAAGGTCACATGTCAATTATCGGTTTTTTCTTCGGCCTTAAATATCTCAAAAACGAAAAATATTTTATCGAGACACTATGCGTATAATTTGTAGTGCTTTGAAAGATCTTTCAGATGATATATAGTTTTTGAAGATCGGCGTCGAATCAGTTGAGTTATTGCAGAAAAACAAAAGTGTTGCAACCCTAAGCGCACGTTACTTCTTATATCTGGGTAATTATTGATTTTTGTTAATAAGAGTATGAATATAATTTGTAGATCAATGCCCGGTCGTTCTTTTGGTGTTCAAATTTTAAAGATTGACCTAATATTCATTAAGTTATAGGGAAAAACAAAACGATATGAACATATTTATCCCCGATTTTTGCCGTATGCTCGAGGTTTAAACGCCCGTAGCTACAAAGTGTTTAAAGATACATACAATTATGAAGCGAGGGAATTGTGGGAAATGAAAAGACCTTTCTAACGGTAGCTTTTTAAAATTGGACTTAATATAAGAAAGTTACATGAAAACTAAGAATGCAGTAAAACCGTTCTTTCATGCACTCCCGCAGTAAGTCCCGATCACATGACATACAATTTTATTTTTATTTTTTTTTGCATGATGTAATGTGGTTCTAATGATATGCAGATTTTAATGATCGGACCATAAATTATAAAGTTGTTTGTAGAAAGGCAATAATAGACATGAACATCTTTTTGCCGATTTTTGCCGTTTTCTTTAAAAATAACTTTCTATATCTCAGAGCCCGTAATAGAAAAGTTGAAACATGAAACACGTGAAATGTTGGAAATTTAAAGGCCTTTCTAATGGTACCTTGCGTTTGAAAATTGGACATCGGATATCCTATAAGGAAGTTAGATGAGAAATAAGAATTCATTTAAACCGTTCTTTCATGCATTTCTGCAGTTAGTCCCTATCATTTGATTGTTGTTTTTTTTCTAAGAAACTATTAATTTTTGAAAATAACATAAAGAACAGTATTATTAGCGTGATGCAATGCGGTTCTAATGGTATGCAGATTTTAAAGATCGGACCATTAATTATAAAGTTATTTGTCGAAGGGCAATAATAGACATGAACATCGTTTTGCCGATTTTTTTGCCGTTTCTTTGAAAAATAACTTTCTATATCTTAGAGCACGTAACAGAAAAGTTGAAATATGAAACACGTGAAATGTTGGAAATATAAAGGTCTTTCTTTTTAGCTTTTCTGGTCGCCTTTTGTCCGTCGTGCGTCGTCAGTCGTCCGTCGTCAACAATTGCTTGTGAACACTCTAGAGGCCACAGTTTTGGCCCAATCTTCATGAAACTTGGTCAGGATGTTTGTCTACATGATATCTCGGATGAGTTCGAAATTGGGTCATGTGGGGTCAAAAAATAGGTTACTAGGTCAAATTTTAGAAAAAACGTTGTGAACACTCTAGAGGCCACAACTTTAGCCCAACCTTCATGAAACTTGGTCAGGATGTTTGTCTACATGATAACTCGGATGAGTTTGAAATTGGGTCATGTGGGGTCAAAAACTAGGTCACCAGATCAAATCTTAGAAACACTTTTTGAACACTGTACAGGCCACAGTTTTAGCCCAATCTTCATGAAACTTGGTCAGAATGATTGTCTACATGATATCTCAGAAAAGTTCGAAATTGGGTCATGTGGGGTCAAAAACTAGGTCGCCAGGTCAAATCTTAGAAAAACCTTGTGAACAGCCTACAGGCCACAGTTTTGGCCCAATCTTCATGAAACTTAGTCAGGATGTTTGTCTATATGATATCTCGGATGAGTATGAAATTGGGTCATGTGGGGTCAAAAACTAGGTCACCAAGACAAATCTTAGAAAAAACCTTCTGAACAATCTAGAGGCCACAGTTTTAACCCAATCGTCATGAAAGTTGGTAAGGATGTTTGTCTATATGATATCTTGGATGAGTTCGAAATTGGGTCATGTGGGGTTAAAAAATAGGTCACCAGGTCAAATTTTAGAAAAACGTTGTGAACACTCTAGAGGCCACAGTTTAAACCCAATCTTCATGAATCTTGGTCAGGATGTTTGTCTACATGATATCTCGGATGAGTTCGAATTTGGGTCATGTGGGGTCAAAAACTAGGACACCAGGTCAAATCTTAGAAAAACCTTGTGAACACTCTACAGGCCACAGTTTTTACCCAATCTTCATGAAACTTGGTCAAGATGTTTGTCTACATGATATCTCGGATGAGACCGAAATTTGGTCATGTGGGGTCAAAAACTAGGTCATCAGGTCAAATCTTAAAAACCTTTGAACACTAAGGCCACAGTTTTCCCAATCTCATGAAAGTTGGTAAGGATGTTTGTCTATATGATATCCTGGATGAGTTCGAAATTGGGTCATGTGTGGTCAAAAAATAGGTCACCAAGTCAAATCTTAGAAAAACCTTCTGAACAATCTAGAGGCCACAGTTTTAACCCAATCGTCATGAAAGTTGGTAAGGATGTTTGTCTATATGATATCCTGGATGAGTTCGAAATTGGGTCATGTGGGTCAAAAATAGGCACCAGGTCAAATTTAAAAAACTTGTGAACACTCTAAGGCCACAGTTTTACCCAATCTTCATGAAACTTGGTCAGGATGTTTGTCTACATGATATCTCGGATGAGTTCGAAATTGGGTCATGTGGGGTCAAAAACTAGGACACCAGGTCAAATCTTAGAAAAACCTTGTGAACACTCTACAGGCCACAGTTTTAACCCAATCTTCATGAAACTTGGTCAGGATGTTTGTCTACATGATATCTCGGATGAGTTCGAAATTGGGTCATGTGGGGTCAAAAACTAGGTCATCAGGTCAAATCTTATCAAAACCTTGTGAACTCTCTAGAGGCCACAGTTTCAGCCCAATCTTCAATAGAGTTGGTCAGGATGTTTGTCTAATTGATATATTGAATGAGTTCGAAAATGAGTCACATGAGGTCAAAAACTAGGTCACCAGGTCAAATCTTAGAAAAATCTTGTGAACACTCTAGAGGCCTACATTTTTGTCCAAGTCCTCATTAAACTTGATATGAATGATGACTGCATGAATTCCCAGTTGAGTGCAAATTCAGGTAGGATCAATATGTAGGTCACTTAGTCAAATGTTAGAAAAACACTTTATATGTCAGATTTTTTGTCATTATGCCTTACACAGCGATCTTACTGAGGTGAGCGACACAGGGCCATCTTGGCCCTCTTGTTTAAAATTGGACATCATATAAGGAAGTTAGATGAGGAATAAAAAATAATTTATACCGCACTTCTGCAGTTAGTTTAGATCACTTGATTGCTTTTTTCTAAGAAACTATTAATTCTTAGCTCACCTTAGATGAGCTATAAGAATCGATGAATGTCCATTGTCCGTCCGTCCGTCGTCCACAATTAGTTTGTTTGCACTCTAGCATCTTCATTTCTTAAGCAATCATTTTCAAACTTTATTACAATGTTTATTACCATAAAATCTTGGTCAAGTTCGATTATGGCTGATATCGGCCGATTAAGTCAGGAGTTATGCCCCTTTTGATATAAAAAATGTAATATTCCACTTGATTTGCACTCTAGCATCTTTATTTCTGAAGTAAACATCTTCAATCTTTAGAAAAATGTTTATAGCCATATTCCTTCTGCCAAGTTCGATAATGGCTGACATCTGCCAATAAGGTCAAGAATTATGCCCCTTTTGATGTTTAAATTTGTGTGTTTAAAGTCATGATTTTTTAGTCAAGTTTGACTTTAAATTTCGACAACAGGCTCACTTTAGTTCGTGGAATAATAAATAATCTGATGGATTATGTCTTCAGTACAACGATGCTATAATTTAGTAACTTGTACAGGTAATGAAGGCAGTTTTTCTCAGGTGATTTTTGCCTTTTTTTTTTTTTGGTGGGGGGAATAACTTTATATATCGCAAAAAGAGATAAAGTAAGTACATGTTTGAATTCAGAAGACCTTTCTAACGGTACCTGGGTTTTTAAAATCGGACATCATAGTTGCATGAAAGTAAGAATTTCTGAAGAAAAAAAAGACAACATTTTTCCTTGTGTTTCTGCAGTTGAACCCACATATTTATTTCTGTTACATTAAAGGTAACATGTGATATAGTAATTTATTTTAATGCTCTGTGACCCCTTCAATTGAACAAGAAACTTCCAATAAAGATATGAGAAATGAATATTTCGTAGAAAAGAAATCTTGTATACTTTTTTAGCATGTTAAGAGGACTAGCGATACTTCATTAGCTTGCAGAACACGAAGATTGAGTATTATTGTAGTTATCTTAAAGATGGTTCTGGAAAATTAGCATTATGAAATTATAACTGAAAACAAAGTCACATATTCCCTTTTGAATCCAATGACTTTAGAATTTATATTATGTTATATGACATCACAGATTTCCTCTGCTATTTATTCATGTTTGCACTCTACAGCTGTCAATTCGGGACGGATTTTCTTCAATTTTTGAAGATGGTGTATGTCAGAAAAGTAAATAAGTATGATCAGGTTTGACATGGTTTGCAGTGCAGAAAGCCCTTTCTTTTGTTCAGAACAAAAGGAGTCTAGTTATTTTTATACTTGTTTTACAATCATGTTTTTAAATTCAAAATAATTGTTAAACGTTTTGTTCTTTCTTTAAACTACAACAATAAAGAAATAACATAAATTACGAAAGCCTATTGAGCTCATTTTGGTTTGAAAAAAAAAATTTTTTTTCGCGAATAAACGCGATAATATCGCGTTATAACGCGAAACTTCCGCGAATTAACGCGATACTTTCGCGTTATAACGCGAAACTTTCGCGAATAAACGCGATACTTTCGCGAATTAACGCGAAACTTTCGCGAATAAACGCGATATTTTCGCGTTATAACGCGATACTTTCGCGAATATACGCGAAACTTTCGCGAATAAACGCGATATATAACGCGAAAATTTTCAGGTGTGTGAAGTTAGCGCGTAGATCGAAGATCGTATATCAACACTATAACTAATTTTCTTTGTCGACCTGGGTCGTAGATCGTAGCTCAACCATTCAAATAAACCAAAATAAATGGTTGAGCTGGATCCAAGATCGTAGCTCAACCATTCAAATAAACCAAAATAAATGGCTGAGCTGGGTTGTAGATCGTAGCTCAACCATTCAAATAAACCAAAATAAATGATTGACCTGGATCGTAGATCGTAGCTCAACAATTCAAATAAACCAAAATAAATGGTTGAAATGGGTCGTAGATCGTAGCTCAACCTTTGAAAATGTTCATAGAATGGTCGACCTGGGTCGTAGATCCCGCGAACAAAAATTTTCCGACGGAAACTTTTCCGACGAACGAGATATTCCCGACAAGTACAAAGATTTTCGAAGGAAACTCTTTTCCCGACGAAAGCATTTTTTTTCCGACAAATGAATTTACGACAATTTCCAAAAAAAAATTTCCCGACACTAGTTTACGACTAATACTAAACAAAAAGCGACAGATAGTTTTTCCCGACAAGTTCATTTTTCCAGACGAGTACAAAATTACCGACGACGACTAAAATACGATCTATGATCCAGATCAACCATTAATCTTGGTTTATTTCAATGGTTGAGCTACGATCTACGACCCAGCTCAACCATTCCATGAACAGTTTCAATGGTCGAGCTACGATCTACGACCCAGCTAAACCATTCCATCAACATTTTCAATGGTTGAGCTACGATCTACGGACCAGGTCAACATTTTCAATGGTCTAGCCACGATCTACGATCCAGGTCAACCATTTATTTTAGTTTATTTCAATGGCTGAGCTACGATCTACGATCCAGATCAACCATTCCATCAACATTTTAATGGTTGGCTACGTCTACGACCAGCCACCATTTGTTTTTAATGGTTGAGCTACGATCTACGACCAGCTCAACCATTTATTGTGGTTGAGCTACGATCATGACCCAGCTCAACCATTCTATGAAAGTTTTCAATGGTCGAGCTACGATCTACGATCCAGCTCAACCATTCCATCAACATTTTCAATGGTTGGGCTACGGTCTACGACCCAGCCAGCCATTCCGTGAACTTTTTCAATGGTTGAGCTACGATCTACGATCCAGCTCAACCATTTATTTTGGTTTATTTCAATGGTTGAGCTACGATCTACGACCCAGATCGACAAAGAAAATTAGTTATAGTTTCGATCTACGAACTTCACACACCTGAAATTTTCGCGTTTATTCGCGAAAGTTACGCGTTTATTCGCGAAACTATCGCGTTTATTCGCGAAATTATCGCGTTTATTTGCGAAAGTTTCGCGTTTATTCGCGAAAGTATCGCGTTAATTCGCGAAAGTTTCGCGTTATAACGCGAAAATATCGCGTTTATTCGCGAAAAATATATTTTTTTCCCGTTAATTACATGGAACTGTACATTAGGGATGAACTGTACATTAGGGATGAACTTACATTAGGTATGAACTGTACATTAGGGATGAACTGAACATTAGGGATGAACTATACATTAGGGATGAACTGAACATTAGGGATGGACTGTACATTAGAGGCCGATCCGGGTGAAACGTCAGTAAAGTAGCTGTAGATATATCTAAAATCAGTGATACCACTTGTGGTTAATTTATGAAACAATTTAGACTTTGAAACCAAGAATAGCCAAGCATTTTTATCTTTTTTCTGTCGATGGGTGCCAACCCATTAACTCAATGGGGACAGGTTTTCATTCTCGTGTGAGAAAGGAGTGTAGTAATTCAAATGAAGACCTTTATAAAAATACATTCGAGATGACACATACTGTATACATGATAATGTACCCGAAAACGTCAAACATTTTCCTTTTTTTCAATATCCAATATATGCTTACGAACGAACTCGTTCAGATCGTTTAGACAACTTAATCCTCTTGATTCATTTTTAGAAGAAAAAATTGAAACAAATATAAACTTTTATAAAGACAAGAAAACCATTCGATTATAATTTTATACTCTCTTTTATATATTTTTACTGTTTTACTGTCTCAAGTTATATATAGATATTATGAATAATATTTATTTCTCTGTGTGCATTTAATTTGCATATTGATTTTCTTTGCATATTTAAGTACTACACTGAAGCTATTTAAAGACAGAGAGAGAGAGAGAGAGTGTGTGTGTGTGTGTGAGAGAGAGAGAGAGAGAGAGAGTGTTACCACTGGACCACGGCGCCTTACTATTTGGTTAAGGTAAGTCACAAGGTCCTAAAATGTGGTTTCAGTTGTAAGATAGTCGTTACCTTCACGACAAAAATTTAAATAATTATCTGGCAACTCACTGTTTCTCCACAGAAAGACGGAAATGAAGGTGAAGTTTTGGCAACTTCCGGTTTTAGTTGCCATCGGCATTGTTCTGCTCCAGAATGGAATGGCAGAAATACCTTCTGGATGTACATGCAAATCTTATTCTAATAATCCAGTAGATTGGTAAGTGTTTTAGTCCTTCACAAAATGCATGAATCACAATTCAGTTTTTACTCTTGTAAAAGATCCTGCATGAAGTTTTTTTAGTGGATCCCCTAAAACACTTTAAACTGTTTTATTATTATTCTTTTGTTGAATAATGCTCTTATCAAAATGGCTCATGAGTTATTCACGATTAGGCCTGCTGTTAAGTATGGATTACTGTTGGCATAGTTTTTACTCTGTGTGTGTGTGTGTTTTAAGTAATTTGAAAACAAATATTTTTATTACATCAAATATATTAAAGATAAATAAAGGTTACTATGAATATGTTTTTAGATAACTAAAATATGACGTAAGGATAAACGCCTGATAATGTGTATTACTTTTTTAAAATCAGTGGAAATATGCACATGACTAATGCGGTATTCAAAGAGAGAGAGAAAGAGAACAACAACAAAAATCTAGCAGACGACTCGATTGTTTTTTTCTCTTTAATGTTGAGAAGTGCATGCAGTTGGTGTTTATTTTTTATGCCCCGCCAACTTGGGGGCATGTATATTTTCGGTCTGTGCGTCCGTAACACCTCAGGTTTACCTTTACCTTTGCGTTTAAGTTTTTATTCTAAGAAGATGACTTCATATCTTATTAAAACTAGGTACACATTTACATCATGATATAATCTTTTTTAATATCCATGCAAATTTGTGCTGTGACCTATATTTCCCGGATTGATGAACAGTGAAAATTAGTTGTTCTGCCTTAGGTTTACCTTTGCGTTTAAGCTTTTTCTATAAAGATGATTTCACATCATCATGAAACTAGATACACATGTATACCATGATATGATCTTTTTAATATAATGAAAGTGTATGGCTGTGACCATTATTTCACGGCTGGATGAGCAAGGTAATTGTTACGCCTCAGGATTAAGGGTTTTTACTATGGAGATGACTTCACATCTTTATGAAATTTGATGCACATATACATCATTATATGATCTACTTACGTTATGGAGGTGACCAATATTTCATGGATGAATGAATAATGACAATTAGTTGTTCTGCATCATGTTTACCCGTATTATAATCTTTTAAAAATTCAAGGCAGTATTTGGTTCTGACTATATCTTGGCGGGGCATTTGTGTCTCACAGACACATTTTGTTGTTGTTATTTTTAATTCAACAGGGTTCTGTAAAACATTTAATGCTATGATATGATAACATCAAAAATTGTCTCAAAAATAGATAAATGTATTGTTTGGAATTTACTTTCGCAACGACAAAAATTCAGTCAAATAATGACGTCCAGGTAATATCAGCTGGAGAAAACCCGAATGCATAGAACTACGATAGGCTATATATGCTTAATAAAAGGATATTAAATATATACTAGAACCGCAAGCGGTATCTCGGTTTTCGCTTTTAACCTAATCAACTTGAACACTTTATTTCAACTCAGCCACAATTTTCAATATGAAACAGAACGAAAAGGTTTTTGAAGACCTACTCTCATTTGCACAGTTTTTTGTGTGTTTTTTTTGCAATGTTAGAACATTCAAACTCTTCTAGCGCATATATTTTCCGATACCCTGTCCCTTGAAATCCATCCCATTCTGTGGTGCAGTCAACAAGGAACAAAATGCTGAAATAAAGCAAAAAGATATAAATATCAAAAAAAATTTTAGCGGCAAAATTAGAAACAAAATTGCAAAAACAGCAAATAGTTCAAACAAGTATATAAGTCGCACTAGTCAAACTTTTTATTCTTATGTATCAGAATTTGAAGCATAAAACCTGATTTACAATTATTCCAAAAAAGGATCAAACTTTGGACTGCCGTATAATGACCAAATCAAGTCCGATCTTCAAAAACTAAACATTACTAGAAAGAGCTCTTTAAGAACTAAAACTTTTGTTCATATACTCTCAATGAAATATTTTTAGTTTTGGAGCTATTTGTGGCCGAATAAAAACACAATAATCGTAATATGACCTTGACCTTTTCAATTCTTTTTTATATTTTGAATTGTGAGGCCCTTTCAAACATAACAATACATATCGTGTGAAAATTGCATGAAAAATGAACAGAAAATAAAGTCAGGAGTGACAAAAACATGTTTTTGAAATTTTAATTTTTCCTAAAATTTAGTGAAGTTTGACCGTTTCTAGAGGACAAACCATGCATTTCCTTAATTCGCCATCCCATATATTTTGTGTGTATACGTCTTTTAAATGGTATGCCGGAGACGGAATTCTTCTATCTGATCTCTAACAAAAACGGATAGGTTTTTCGTAGACCTACCCTCATTTGCACAGTTTTTGTTTTGTTTTTGTTTTCTTGCAAGGTTCGAACATTCAACCTTCCGTAGCTCAAAAGCTTTCAGCCACACGGACCCTCGAATCCTATCATATGTTATTAGGCTATCAACAGGGGACAGAATGCAAAAAACTGCATTCGAATTGGACTTCAACTTTTTGAGTTATAAGCAAAAGAATGATTTCAAGAAAAGCGCCCCCTAGCGGCAAAATGAGAAAGAAAATTGATTAAAATTTTACTGTTAGGTACCTAGCAAAGCAGCAAATAGTTCAATCAAGTATACTAACGTTAGTCGCACAAGTCAAACTTTTTATTCTTATGTATCAGAATTTGAAGCATAAAACCTGATTTACAATTATTCCAAAAAAAGGATCAAACTTTGGACTGCCGTAGAATGACCAAATCAAGTCCGATCTTCAAAAACTAAACATCACTGGAAAGAGCTCTTTAAGAACTAAAACTTTTGTTCATATACTTTCAATGAAATATTTTTAGTTTTGGAGCTATTTGTGGCCGAATAAAAACACAATAATCGTAATATGACCTTGACCTTTTCAATTCTTTTTTTTTTTGAATTGTGAGGCCCTTTCAAACATAACAATACATATCGTGTGAAAATTTCATGAAGAATGAACAGAAAATAAAGTCAGGAGCGACAAAAACATGTTTTTGAAATTTTAATTTTTCCTAAAATTTAGTGAAGTTTGACCGTTTCTAGAGGACAAACCACGCATTTCCTTAATTCGCCACCCCATATATTTTGTGCGTATATGTCTTGCAAATCGTATGCAGCAAACAGAATTATTCTTTCTGATCTCTAACAAAAGTGGGTAGGTTATTCGTAGACCTACCCTCATTTTTCCACTTTTTTCCAAGGTTCGAACATTCAACCTCTCCTAGAACATTTTTTTCCCCCAGTACTCGATGATGAGATTTCCATCATATTTGATTGGGCTGTCAACAAGGAACATTATGTAAAAAACCGCATCTAAATCAGGTTTCAAATTTTTGAGTTATTAGCAAAACAGTGATTACATGCATTGCGCCCCCTAGTGGCTAAATCAGAAATAAATGTGAAAAGTTTGACCAATTAGGCACATGTTCAGATAAAGATGACTCCATGCCCAAAATTTCATAGCTGTAGCTTTTCTCATCTGGCCGCTAGGCTGGACACAAAAATGGGTGGAATTGGAAAAATAATAAAAACTAGAACCGCAAAGCGGCATCTTGGTTTTCGCTTTTAACTTGATTAGTAAGAGTATTGGTTTCAACTGCAGACATAATTGATTGATATTAACTTTATTCGAATATCATTAACATATAAAAGTCAAATAGAAAGTTTGAAAAAAGAAGATACTTAATACAAAACAAAAAGGGACATCTCCTGACCTTATTTGATGATAACAGCCTTAATCGAATTTGATCGAGAGAGTTTGGTAAAAAAAAAATGAAAATATAAAGTTTGAAGATAAGAAATGAAGTGCGATATTTTTCTTCTTCTTTTTTTTAATATTCATGGGGGAAAAACTCAATATATAATAAGCTGATAACATTTGTTAACCTTCTTGCCCGAATTTAAGAAAGAACAATGTGGTTAAGTTTATAAGTGATTGCTTAGAGAATGAACACGCAAGAAATTTGGATCTATTTTGAGCTGAAGAAAATGGCAATTATCGTTATATAACATTGACCAATGAAAATACTGTTTAATTTTTTATTTATGAGAATCTGTGTATCATAAAACTATACAACCAGTGGAGAAAATGATGAAGCTTGAACAAAGAGTCAAAAAAGACACACACTAAAAACTTTTGTTTTTGAAATTGTAATTCATCCAATTAGTGACGTTTGCCGCATGCTGTTGACAAACAATACATACCCTTAACTCGCTTACCCAAATATTCTCTGTATATATGTTTAGCAAATTAAATAATGCAAATATAATTCAGGTAACATACTGATTTACGATTTTTTGATAAAGGATCAAATTTTGGACTTTTGTAAATTGATCAAATGAAGTTCGATCATCAAAAACTAAACACCAATGGAAAGATCTCTTCACAAACTAAAACTTTTGTTCATAAACTTTCTATAAAATATTTTAAGATTTGAAGCTGTTTTGTGCTGATAAAAATAACAATATTCGGTATTATGACCTTGACCTTTGCATATTTTCATCGTTATTGACTATGAGTTTATTTGTATTATTTAAATGCATAAACAGTGAAAACATGGTGAAGATTGAACAAAAAATAAAGTCAGGAGCAGCAAAAAATAGTAAATATACGGATTTACAATTGTTTGATAAAAGGATCAAACTTTGGACTGCGGTAGTTTGATCTAATGAAGTCCGATCTTCAAAAACTAAACACCAATGGAAAGATCTCTTCACAAACTAAAACTTTTGTTCATATACTTTCTATAAAATATTTTTATATTTGAAGCTATTTTGTGCCGATAAAAATAACAATAATCGGTATTATGACCTTGACCTTTGCATATTTTCATCGTTATTTACTATGATTTATTTGTATTATTTAAATGCATAAACAGTGAAAACATGATGAAGATTGAACAAAAAATAAAGTTAGGAGCAGCAAAAAAGAGGAAACATACGGATTTACAATTGTTTGATAAAAGGATCAAACTTTGGACTGTGGTAATTTGATCAAATGAAGTCTGATCTTCAAAAACTAAACACCAATGGAAAGATCTCATCACAAACTAAAACTTTTGTTCATATACTTTTTATAAAATGTTTTTAGATTGAGAACTATTTTATGCCGATAAAAATAACAATAATTGGTATATGACCTTGACCTTGGCATATCTTCGCTGTTTTTTTTTTTCTATGATTTTATTTGTATAATACAATTGCATAAACAGTAAAATAATGATGAAGATTGAACAAAAAATAAAGTCAGGAGCTGCAAATAACCTTAAAAGTCATGCTTTTAAAATGTTGATTTTTCGAAAATATTGGTTAAGTTTGACTGCGTACTGTGGACAAACCATGCATTTCCCGAATTCGCCACCCCATATATTTTGTGCGTATATGTCTTGCGAATCATATGCAACAAACAAAATTCTCCTATCTCATCTCTGAATAAAATGGGTAGGTTTTTGGTAGACCTACCCTTATTTCACAGTTTTTGCGAGATTCGAACATTCAACCTCCTGTAGCACGAAAGTTTTATATACGCAAATTTTTGGAACCTATCATATTTTATTGGGCTATTTACAAGGAACATTATGCAAAAACCGCATTTGAATCGGACCTCAAATAATTGAGATATTGCTTATTAAACATTTTCATATAAAACGCCCCCTGGCGGGAAAATCAAAACAAAAATGAAAATTTTCTCGACGTTAGGATCATCTTCAAATACGTGATTATTACTGATAAAAGTTTCATAGATGTGGCTTTTCTCACCTTGGAGCTATGCCGTTCACAAAAAAGGGTTAGAAAAATTAAAAAAAACTAGAATCGCAATCGCGATATCATCGGTTTTCGCAAAAGCAATTCCATTCAGTTCACGAGTCGCATTATTCGAAAAATATTTCTTCATTCAATGGTTTGTTTATAATGTTAACAGCGATCTTTCAAACACTTTTGTCGCAATGTTTTAGCAGACTTTTTACCCAAAAGAATATTTTTGAGTATTACCTGTCAGTTATGTAGTCGCGATATCAATGTTTTCACGAAAGCAATTCCATTCAGTTCACGAGTTGCATGATTCGAAAAACATTTCTTCGTTCAATGGCTTGTTGATACTGTTAACAGTGATCTTTCAAACATTTTTGTCGCAATGTTTAAGCAGACTTTTTACCCAAAAGAATATTGTTGAGTATTACCTGTCAGTTATGTAGTCGCGATATCATCAATTTTCACGAAATCAATTCCTTTCAGTTCACGAGTCGCATGTTTCAAAAAACATATTTCTTCGTTCAATGGCTTGTTGAATACTGTTAACAGTGATCTTTCAAACATTTTTGTTGCAATGTTTAAGCAGACTTTTTACCAAGAAGAACACTTTTAAGTATTACCTGTCTGTTATGTAGTCGCAAACTTGAAAACCTTTTTTACGGACTTCGGGTACTGCAACGTTATATGTGTTGTGTTGCTTTATGATGGCGACATACGACAATTGTACTCGATAAACAAGAATTGCAAACGACAATAACACGCGACAATATATTATGCAACTCAACACTATTACAGACTAATGTTACATTGAATTACTATCATTTTCATGAAATATCGCTTTGATTTTTAGTGTTGTTTCAAATTGATGTCACCAAGAAACAGAATGCAAAAAAAAATTGCATAAAATCAGACTTCAATTATTTTTTTATAAAGAGTGATTTCAAGCCAAGCGCCCCCTAGCGGCAAAACGAGAAACAAAATTGAGTAAATATTTTCTATTAGGTACCTAGCAATGCAGCAAATGGTTCAATCAAGTATACAAGTCGCACTAGTCAAACATTCTATTCCTTATATATCAAAATTTGAAGTATAAAACCTGATTTACAATTGTTCTAAAGAGAATAAAAATTTGGACTGCCGTAAAATGACCAAATCAAGATCATTCTTCAAAAACTAAACATCACTGGAAAGGGCTCTTCAAGAACTAAAACTTTTGTTCATACACTTTCAATAAAATATTTTTTGTTTTTGAGCTATTTTGAGCCGAATAAAAACACAGTAATCGTAATATGACCTTGACCTTTGCAATTTCATTTTAACTTCTTAATTGTGGGGTCATTTCAAACATAACAATACATAACTTGTGAAAATATCATAAGAATGAACTAAAAATAAAGTCAGGAGCGAAAAAAACCATGTTTTTGAAATTTTGATTATTCCTAAAATTTAGTGAAGTTTGACCGTTTCTAGAGGACAAACCATGCATTTATTAAGTTCGCCACCCAATATATTTTGTGCGTATATGTCTTGTAAATAATTTGCAGCAAACAGAATTATTCTATCTGATCTCTAACAAAAATGGATAGGTTATTCGTAGACCTACCCTCATCTGCACAGTTTTTTGCGAGGTTCGAACTTTCAACCTTCCTTTAGTAGCTCAAAAAGTTTTAGCCACTCATAACTGGAAACTATCATATTTTATTAGAGTATCAACAAGGAACACAATGCAACAAACCGCATTTGGATCAGACTTCAACTTTTTGAGTTATAAGTAGAAGAGTGTTTTTAAGCTAAGCGCCCCCTAGCGGCAAAATGAGAAACAAAATTGATTAAAATTTTACCATTAGGTACCTAGCAATGCAGCAAATAGTTCAATCAAGTACGCAAGTCGCACTAGTCGAACATTTTATTTCTTATATATCACAATTTGAAGCATAAAAACTGATTTACAATTATTCCGAAAAAAGGATCAAACTTTGGACTGCCGTAAAATGACCAAATCAAGTCCGATCTTCAAAAACTAAACATCACTGGAAAAAGCTTTTGCATACCTAAAACTTTTGTTCATATACTCTCAATGAAATATTTTTAGTTTTTGAGCTATTTGGGGCCGAATAAAAACACAATAATCGTAATATGACCTTGACCTTTTCATTTATTTTTTAAATTTTTAATTGTGATCCCCTTTCAGACATAACAATACATAACTTGTGAAAATATCATGAAGAATTAACAAAAAATAAAGTCAGAAGCGATAAAAAACATGTTTTTGAACCTTTAACTTTTCCTAAAATTTAGTGAAGTTTGACCGTTTCCAGAGGACAAACCATACATTTCTTAAATTCGCCAACCCATATATTTTGTGCGTATATGTCTTGCAAATCATTTGCAGCAAACAGAATTCATCTATCTGATCTCTAACAAAAATGGATAGGTTTTTCGTAGACCTACCCTCATTTGCACAGTTTTTTGCGAGGTTCGAACATTCAACCTTCTGTAGCTCAAATACTTTCAGCGACACGTACCCTCGAAACTTATCTTATTTTATTTGGCTATCAACAAAGAACAGAATGCAAAAAACCGTATTTGAATCGGACCTCAAATAAGTGAGTTATTAGCCATTAATAAATTTCATGCAAAACGCCCCCTGGCGGGAAAAGTAAGACATAAATGAAAATTTTCTCAACGTTAGGATCATTTTCAAATACGTGGTAATAACTGATTAAAATTTCATACATGTGACTTTTTTCTATCATGGTGATATGCCGTTCACAAAAAAAGGTTAGAAAAATAATAATAAAAAAAAAAATAAAACAGAAGAAGAACAATAGGTTTTCGCACTGCGAGGTGCGAAAACCTGACTAGAACCGCAAAGCGGCATCTTGGTTTTCGCTTTAACTTGACTAGTAAGAGTATTGGTTTCAACTGCAGACATAATTGATTGATATTAACTTTATTCGAATATTTTTGTTAATTGATCAAATGAAGTCCGATCTTCAAAAACTAAACATCATTAGAACGATCTCTTCACGAACTAGAACTTTTGTTCATATACTTTCTATAAAATATTTCTAGATTGAGAACTATTTTGTGCCGATAAAAATAATCGGTATTATGACCTTGACCTTTGCATATTTTCATCGTTATTTACTATGAGTTTATTTGTATTATTTAAATGCATAAACAGTGAAAAAATGATGAAGATTGAACAAAAATAACGTCAGGAGCTGCAAAAAAGAAGCAACATATGGATTTACACTTGTTTGATAAAAGGATCAAACTTTCGACTGTAGTAATTTGATCAAATGAAGTTCGATCTTCAAAAACTAAACACCAATGGAAAGATCTCTTCACAAACTAAAACATTTATTCATATACCTTCTTTAAAATATTTTTAGATTTGAAGCTACTTTGTGCCGATAAAAATAACAATAATCGGTATTATGACCTTGACCTTTGCATATTTTCATCGTTATTTACTATGAGTTTGTTTGTATTATTTAAATGCATAAACAGTGAAAAAATGATGAAGATTGAACAAAAAATAAAGTCAGAAGCAGCAAAAAAGAGGAAACATACGGATTTACAATTGTTTGATAAAAGGATCAAACTTTGGACTGTGGTAATTTGATCAAATGAAGTCCGATCTTCAAAAACTAAACACCAATCGAAAGATCTCTTCACAGACTAAAACTTTTGTTCATATACTTTCTATAAAATATGTTTAGATTTGGAGCTATTTTATGCCGATAAAAATAATAATAATTGGTATATGACCTTGACCTTTGCATATTATGCTTGTTTTTTTTTCTATGATTTTATTTGTTTGATAAAAATGCATAAACAGTGAAATAATGATGAAGATTGAACAAAAAATAAAGTCAGGAGCAGCAAAAAAGAGAAAACATATGGATATACAATTGTTTGATAAGAGGATCAAATTTTGGACTGTGGTCATTTGATCAAATGAAGTCCGATCTTCAAAAACTAAACATTAATGGAAAGATCTCTTCACAGACTAAAACTTTTGTTCATATACTTTCTATAAAATATTTTTAGATTTGGAGCTATTTTATGCCGATATAAATAATAAAAATTGGTATATGACCTTGACCTTTGCATATTATGTTTGATTTTTTTTCTATGAATTTATTTGTTTTATAAAAATGCATAAACAGTGAAATAATGATGAAGATTGAACAAAAAATAAAGTCAGGAGCAGCAAATAACCTTAAAAGTCATGCTTTTAAAATGTTAATTTTTCGAAAATATTGGCTAAGTTTGACCGCATACTGTGGACAAACCATGCATTTCCCGAATTCGCCACCCCATATATTTTGTGCGTATATGCCTTGCAGATCATATGCAACAAACAAAATTCTCCTATCTCATCTCTGAATAAAATGGGTAGGTTTTTGGTAGACCTACCCTTATTTCACAGTTTTTGCGAGATTCGAACATTCAACCTCCTGTAGCACGAAAGTTTTATATACGCAAATTTTTGGAACCTATCATATTTTATTGGGCTATTTACAAGGAACATTATGCAAAAACCGCATTTGAATCGGACCTCAAATAATGGAGATATTGCTTATTAAACATTTTCATATAAAACGCCCCCTGGCGGGAAAATCAAAACAAAAATGAAAATTATCTCGACGTTAGGATCATCTTCAAGTACGTGGTTATTACTGATAAAAGTTTCATAGATGTGGCTTTTCTCACCTTGGAGCTATGCCGTTCACAAAAAAAGGTTAGAAAAAAAAAAAAAAAAAGAAACAGAAGAAGAACAATAGGTTTTCGCAATGCGATGCGAAAACCTAATAAAAAACAGAACAAGAACAAAGGGTTTTCGCACTGCGATGCGAAAACCCAATAAAAAAAACAAATCAACAGAAGAAGAACAATAGGTTTTCGCCCAGCAGAGGCGAAAACCTAAAAAAAAACAAATCAACAGAAGAAGAACAATAGGTTTTCGCCCAGCAGAGGCGAAAACCTAAAAAGGCTATATTGCCATGTAACTTTGTCGATGTTACTGTTTCCGGGTAGGTCAGCGGCGGCCATTGAAAAATATTGGAAATTTCTATGATGATTTTGCTTCTATCATTTGAAAGGTAGGCATCATGTATACAGTTAACTTCTGAAATTTCTAGAAGAATCATCTTTTTTCTTTTTTTTTTTTTTTTTTTGCAATAGTGATGACCAATTTCATTAATTATGTTGTGTCGACACCCCTTGCCATTTTAAAATGAAAATACACGATTTCTGTATAAAAAGTTTGTGCTTGGGTTGTAATAAAGAATTAAACCTTAATGAATTGAGTTGCTTATAACAGCAGTGTCAAGACTGGTACTTGAAAAAATAAGATATTTTTAATCTCGCTTAAAGGGAGATAATAATATCTACTAAATATTTTCAGCATTTTTTAATTTTAAGCTTATTATGTTACCCTTTTTTCAATTTTCTTAATTAAATAGTTGCATAATAATTACATAAAAGTTGCTGCTTAATCCAATATTTCACCATTTTCTGTATTGTGGCACTTTTTGCCCACCATACCTCCTTTCTT
The DNA here is from genome assembly GCA_021229015.1 of Solen grandis. Lineage (NCBI taxonomy): Eukaryota > Metazoa > Mollusca > Bivalvia > Adapedonta > Solenidae > Solen > Solen grandis. Next base: position 25,513,972 of record CM037777.1, read on the forward strand.
TTACACATGTTATTGACTTTTTGGGATATTGGAAAAATACATTTTTCTCTTGAATAGGTCATTTAATTTTAATTATTTCTCCACACGTGGTTAAATGGACAATGGACTATGTAGCAGTGTGTTTTTCAGCCAAGACAGCAAACAGCATTGATTGAGTGCATGCAATATGAAGATGTGACAAGTAATATTTCTTTGATTGTGAGGCCAAATCTGAAAGCCCTTTGAAAACTGTTTTCTTTTATGTGAAATGAAATTGTATACTGAGTATTACTGAGAAAAAAACAACATGATTTACTGTAAGAAAACAAAAACAAAAAAACTTATGTTTTCACAAACCCCATCCACTTTGGGTTGACAGCGACCCCTGAATCAAGATCCCTATTATTGAAATATTTTATTGTCGATTTGAAAAATATATTGGAATTTTTGTTATAGTTCGAGCAGATTAAGTGAAATCTAAATAATTAAAAAGGGTCTGAGAGAGAGAGAGAGAGAGAGAGAGAGAGAGAAAAGCGAGACTTAGACTTCACTTTTTTTACTTAGGATACAATACCGCACAAAGCACACAATACAAGTAAATACCGTGTATCATTCTCATCCTAACTGACAGCACAGTTATTATGTTGGTATATAGTTAATAATAACATTGAAGAATAAATAAACAAATGCAAGTTCCATTTTACACATGATTTGATAAGAAATTGATTTACGAAATGCAGATATGCCAGTGATCACATTGCATATTTCAGTTATATATCATACAACATATATATGATTTTGCTGACTAACTTATAAAAACAATAATCTTCCCAAGAACATAAACATAATGCATGCTAGAATACGGACATTTTCAATAAAATTTTAATTTGTAATAAAATCCATAAGAAAAAAGAGATCTAAGTATTAATTATATTTGCCTTTACAAAATACGACACAGTTTACTTTAGCCAAACTTAGCACAATGCATAATCAAGAATGTAATCACCTAGTATACAGAGACAGATTAATTAATCAATAACTACACTTTTTATGTTTATAGCCTGAATTTTTGGTATTCTATTGACATTGTGCAAACTGGATGTTAGCTCAGTACATTAAAATATTCATCTATTGAAGGAAGTACATGTAGATCGTGTTCGTGTTACGAAAATAACTACTCGTACACGCTATGGACAAAGTATACTGAACAAAGTATACTGGTCAACAAAGTTTACATAGCGTAACATCGCTATCCACTCACGGCGCGATCTAAGTCATCCTTAACATTTACCCGGTGAACTTTACCGTGCGCGTCCTTTACAAGGATATTGCCATCGTAGGACCAAGCACCCAGGATCTTCTTAGCTTTGACCATGCTACGAGCATGGAACAGCAATGTGTTTCTGTACTTGGTCAGATCTTCGTTGATGAAAACGCCATTAAAACCACATGAGCGAGCCTTTGCGCGAGCACTATAAAACTTGTTGCGAGCACGAAATGACGTGAATTTGACAATGATTGCTCTTGGTTTTGTAGGGTTGAGGTATTTTGGACCGACTCTGTGGCTCCGATCTTTGTCGTCTAGGCTGATATTGGCTCCTATAGCGCTTGCAATTTCCATAACAATATCATCAGTGGACTCTGCAGGGGATTCACTGACCCCAGTTACTCGTAAACAGTTACGGCGACTGTATTGCTCACTATTGTCAGCTGCGGCCTCTAAGGCAGCTACCCGCTTTTTGAGCTGTTCGTTCTCCTCACGCAATGATTTTATTTCTTTGGAGACACCACCGATTACACCCGATACAATCGTTTGGACAACGTCAGCAAGTTTAGTTTCGAAGGTTGATTGGAGAGCCGATGCAATACGATCAATGTCACATTGTCTGAGTTCGATCGAGGCTACCTGACTTGGAGTCGCCATGTCTACAGAGACAGCAGAGACATCGGTGTCACCCGACGAAGAACCGTGCTTCATCTTCTTTTGATCAGACAGTTCAAAGGACGTAGAAGGACCTCTCTTCTTCAAGTCTGGTGTCGATGCCGCCAATGGCTGAGAGGTTAAGTCAGAATTCATTGGCTATAGCCCAGTAACGCTATTAAGTTTGAACAGTATAGAGTTTGTATATTTTGGTAGGGGGCGGGGGGCCTGCACGCTTTTCACGAGTGAGTAACTTAGACTGATAACCGTCTATGAAATTGTGTACTATCGCTGTATGATGGATCGAACCATGAAAATGCAAATAATCACATTTATGCAATAAATTTCAGTTTATTTCAGTGCCTTTACCACTTACATTGTTTAATAACTCCGCCGATAAACTTCTTCCGTTCAAAAAAGAGCTAGAACATATTGAATTTTACAAGTTAAGCGCGACAACAAAAACACGTCCAGCCATGTTGGTAGTCACCGGAAGTTTTTCTCTTTTTTGTCGCTCCTGACTTTATTTTTAGTTCATTCTTCATGATATTTTCACAAGTTATGTATTGTTATGTTTGAAAGGACCTCACAATTAAAAAGTTAAAATGAAATTGCAAAGGTCAAGGTCATATTACGATTTTTGTGTTATTATTCGGCTCCAAATAGCAAAAATATTTTATTGAAAGTATATGAACAAAAATTTTAGTTCTTGAAGAGCCCTTTCCAGTGATGTTTAGTTTTGAAGAACGAACTTGATTTCGTCATTTTACGGCAGCCCAAATTTTGATCCTCTTTAGAACAATTGTAAATCAGTTTTTATACCTCAAATTTTGATATATAAGGAATAGAATGCTTGATTAGTGCGACTTGTATACTTGATTGAACGATTTGCTGCATTGCTAGGTACCTAATAGAAAATATTTACTCAATTTTGTTTCTCGTTTTGCCGCTAGGGGGCGCTTGGCTTGAAATCACTCTTTATAAGTAAAATAATTGAAGTCTGATTTTATGCAATTTCTTTGCATTCTGTTCCTTGGTGACATCAATTTGAAACAACACTAAAAAATCAAACCGATATTTCATGAAAATGATAGTAATTCAATGCAACATTAGTTTGTAATAGTGTTGAGTTGCATAATACATTGTCGCGTGTTATTTAAACTGTTGTTTGTCGTTTGCAATTCTTGTTTATCGAGTACAATTGTCGTATGTCACCATCATAAAGCAACACACACATATAATATTGCAGTACCCGAAGTCCGTAAAAAAGGTTTTCAAGTTTGCGACTACATAACAGACAGGTAATACTTAAAAGTGTTTTTCTTGGTAAAAATTCTGCTTAAACATTGCGACAAAAATGTTTGAAAGATCACTGTTAACAGTATTCAACAAGCCATTGAACGAAGAAATATGTTTTTGAAACATGCGACTCGTGACTTGAATGGAATTGCTTTCGTGAAAACTGATGATATCGCGACTACATAACTGACAGGTAATACTCAACAATATTCTTTTGGGTAAAAAGTCTGCTTAAACATTGCGACAGAAATGTTTGAAAGATCGCTGCTAACAGTATCAACAAGCCAGTGAACGAAGAAATGTTCTTCGAATCATGCAACTCGTGAACTGAATGGAATTGCTTTCGTGAAAAACATTGATACCACGACAGGTAATACTCAAAAATATTCTTTTGGGTAAAAAGTCTGTTTAAACATTGCGACAATAATGTTTGAAAGATCGCTGTTAACAGTATTCAACAAGCCATTGAACGAAGAAATATGTTTTTCGAATCATGCGACTCATTGACTGAGGTAACTGAGGTAAATTGCTTTTGCGAAAACAGTAGTATATATCAATGGGATGGGGAGAATACTTGCAGCAGATGCAGCCAAGAAAGCACGCTATGACGTCATGAATTAGGACAATGGTCTATTGTTTAGGATATGAAACCCCCCCCTTTCCTAAACAATTAGGACAATGACCTATTGTTTCGGGTATGTATAATCCCCTTATCCACCCCTTAAAGGCAATATTTATTCTTTTATCATATCGTATTGTTATTCGGGACAATTAATCAACTACGTCATCGATTTCGCTAGTGTCGCAGAAGCATTGAATGAGCGACGTTAAATAATGAGTATTGTCTCTTCGAATAATATCGTATTTACTTTCTGAACAATTAAACGACGCTATCCTGAATACCTCGCGCCGTATAACGGACACATTCCCACGCGTCGAGAGAAGATTTCTTCATCATTAATTAACGGTAACTGACCACTTAAACATTCCCGTAAACATTATCTACACCCGTAACACCCGTATCGATCGGTTATCACCTATTATTGACCTAAGGCCTTACGAATCGCGGACTAAAGGAATGTTAACCACTCTCTCACCCATCCTCGGACGTATTATTTACTGTTTTTGGATGAAGTCGAACATTCGAAATCGCCTCTCTATACGTATTAATGCTCTTTTTCTACCATTTCTGTCTTTCTCGTCATATTTTTCCGTAATACGCGTGTCAATGCGTATGTTTTGACAATCGGTGTGAAACGATTTTCACCTTTTTATGTCCAAATTCTATAATCACGATCAGCAGACATACCAGTAGCGGTATTTGATCCGCGGCGAGTTAATCCGGCTTAGTCTAGCGACGATAAACGGGTAAATAAGGTTTTTTCATAAGGCGAGATAGTCGCTTTTGGCATTGTACGTTATTCACCTTCTCCGTGTAAGCAATCGAGAAATTTATCATTTATTTATTTATTTGTTTATTTATTTATTTATTTATTTATAAACAAATACGCAACGCATATGTTACATTGGTTATGTATTCGCTGTTTAACTGAATATTAGTATATTGTTTTATTTATTTATTTATTGTTTTATTTATTTATTTATTTTGTCAAACATACGTGGTCGTAGTAGTAGTAATAGTTGTTGTTGTAATAATGAATTTTGTTTTAGTTGTAATAATAATATTGGTTATTATTCGCTGTTTAACAGGAGTATTAGTAGTTATAGAAATGATGATATTATTAATACGATTGAATGAATCGGGACCTTGTACACTTGCTTTTACATAGTAGTAGTAGTAGTTGTTGTTGTTGTTTCTGTAGTAATGTTGATATAAATGCGTTTGGAATAAACGAGATTCTGAGGTGGTGTCACAACGCTTCTTACATTTTGTTTTTGAAGTATGTTTATGTAGAAGAGTATATGTAGTAGTAGTAGTATAATAGAAGTGGTGGTAGTATTAGTAGTAGTATTAATGTTACTACTAGAGGCAAAATTATCCAAGCATATGCACGCACACTTCTCCGTAAAAGCAATCGAGACATTTATTTATTTATTTATTTATTTATTTATTTATTTATTTATTTATTTATTATACAAGTAATTAATTTGAAATAAAAAAAACAACTAGAAACCGAGAGAGGAGCAGCAGTGACTAAGAACCATTACTCTACCTGGTCCAAGTTTTAATTACCTTCCTTTTTTTTGTTTTTAGCTTTCAATTTTAGTCGGGAGCATAACTTATAAACTATTTAAAGTATATTGACTGGAAACTTTAAATATAAATAGATTGTGAGATTGGGAAATGCAATAACCAAAAATCGTAACACTACCTTGATTAATTTTCTAATTAATCTCCCCTTATTAAATGTTACAATGAATTTCTCTCCAATAATAACTTATTTACTACTACTTGAATAATTTTTTGTTGGGAGCAAAACTTATGAATAAAACATTTTAAGGACTAGAAACTTGAAACATAATATGATAGCAAGTTGAAGCAGTGCAGCTACTATTTTAAAATTATCTCCCTTTATTTTTCTATTGCATTCTCAGAAAGGGGTATAGTGTTTTCCGAACACATCTTGTTATGGTTATAATTTCATATCACTCACTCACTCACTCACTCACTCACTCACTCACTCACTCACTCACTCACTCACTCACTCACTCACTCACTCACTCACTCACTCACTCACTCACTCACTCACTCACTCACTCACTCACTCACTCACTCACTCACTCACTCACTCACTCATGTACTCACTTACTCAATTACTCATTTACTCACTCACTAACTCACCCATGTACTCACTTACTCACTCATTTACTCACTCAATTACTCACTCAATTACTCATTTAATCACTCACTTACTCACTCATTTACTCACCAATACTCACCAATTACTCACCCCCCAATTACTCACCGATTTTTCATTTACTCCTACCAATTACTCCTTACTCAATTACTCACTCAATTACCACTCAATTACTCACTTACTCCCTCAATTTCTCACTCAATTACCATTTACCACACATTACTCATTTACTCACTCAATTACTCATTTACTCACTCAGTTACCACTTCTCACTCATTACCACTTACTCACTCTATTAAATCATTTACCATCAATTACTCATTTACTCATCAAAATTCTCACTCAGTTACTCACCCCCCAATTACTCACTCGATTACACATTTATCACTTTCTCACTCAATACTCCTTACCAATTACCACTCAATTACTCCTCAATTACTCACTTACCCCCAATTCTCACTAATTACTCATTTACCACGCATTACTCATTTACTCACTCAATTACTCATTTACCCCACCATTACTCACACTCACTCGTTACTCCTTTACCACTCTATTACCATTTACTCACTCAATTACTCTTTACCACTCATTTACTCACTTACTCACTCATTACTCACTCTATTTCTCACCACTCACTCACTCACTCACTCACCACTCACTCACCACTCACTCACTCACTCACTCATGTACTCACTTACTCAATTACTCATTTACTCACGCACTTTCTCCCCCCATATACTCACTTACCACTCATTTACTCATTTATTCACCCAATTTTCTCACTTAATTACCAATTACTCATTTACTTACCATTTACTCCCACTTACTCATCTTTACCACTTACTCACTATTTACTCATTACTGACTCATTTACCACACTCACCAAATTTCTCACCGCTCATTTACCACCAGTACCAATTACCACCAATTACTCATTTACCACCCAATTACTCTTTACTCACTCAGTTACTCATTTACTCACACAACAACTACTACCCCTTCAATTACCACCTTTCCACCACCTCCACCTCCAAACCCCTCACCACTCTACCCACCACCACCTTTACCCCCCACCACCCACACCACCTCCCCCCCCCCACCCACCCCCCACCACCACCACCACCACAGGATGAGTGAGTGAGGAGTGATGAGTAGTGAGTAGTGAGGGATGAGTTTAGTGAGTGATGAGGAGTGAGTGATATGAAATTATAAACATAACAAAGTGTTCGGAAAACACTATACCCCTTTCTGAGAATGCAATAGAAAAATAAAGGAGATAATTTTAAAATAGTACTGCACTGCTTCAACTTTCTATCATATTATGTTCAAGTTTCAGTCCTTAAATGTTTTATTCATAGTTTTGCTCCCAACAAAAAAAATATTCAAGTAGAATAAATAAGTTATTATCTGGAGAGAAATTCATTGTAACATTTAATAAGGGGATTATTGAAAATTAAAAAGGTAGTGTTACGATTTTGGTTATTGCACTTCCCAATCCACAATCTATTTATATTTAAAGTTTCCAGTCATTTACTTTAAATAGTTTTATAAGTTATGCTCCCATAAAAATTGAAAGCTAAAAACAAAAAAAAAAGGAAGGTAATTAAAACTTGGACCAGGTAAGTAATGGTCTTATCCTGCGCTCCTCTCTCCGGGTTTTTATTGTTTTTTTATTTCAAATTAAATTACTTATAATAAAAAAAATAAATAAATAAATAAAAAATAAATAAAAAATGTCTCGATTGCTTTTACGGGGAAGTGTGCGTGAATGCTTGGATAAATTTTGCCTCTAGTACGTAACATTAATATACTACTAATACTACCACCACTTCTATTACTACTACTACACATTACTCTTTTTACATAAACAAAAACTTCAAAAAAAAAATGTAAAAAGCGTTGTGACACCACCTCAAATCTCGATTTATTCCAAAGCTTTATATCAACATTACACGAAACAACAACAACAACTACACTACACTATGTAAAAGAAGTGTACAAGGCCCGATTCATTCAATCGTATTAATAATTCATCATTTCTATAACTATAATACTCCTGTTAAACAGCGAATAATAACCAATATTATTATTACAACTAAAAAAAAAATTCATTATTACAACAACAACTATTACTCCCTACTCGACCACGTATGTTTGACAAAAATAAATAAATAAATAAAACAATAAATAAATAAATAAACAATATACTAATACTTCTGTTAAAAAAGCGAATACATAACCAATGTAACATATGCGTTGCTATTTGTTTTAAATAAATAAATAAATAAATAAATAAATAAATAATAAATAAATAAATAAATAAAAAAATAAATAAATAAAATGATAAATTTCTCATTACTTACACGGAGAAAGTGTAAAAGTACAATGCCAAAAGCACATCTCCCTTAAAAAAACCGCAAACCCTTTTTATCGTCGCAGACAACCCCGGGATTAACTCGCCGGGGGACAAATACCGCTACTGGTATTCTCTGATTGTGATTATAGAATTAGCATTTTCTAAAAAGGTAGAATCGTTTCACACCGATTGTCAAAACCATAACACGCATAAGAGATTAAAAGGTTCGGTTTAGTAAACGCAGATTTATACGTCCGAGGACGGGGACTACACTACTGCTACTACTACTATATACCGCTACAACAAATACCTACTACATAAACAACAACTACAAAAAAAAAAAAAACGTAAAGAAGCGTTTTGATAACACCTAAGAGTCCGATTTATTCAAACGCATTAATTCAACATAAAAAAAACATCCTCATCATCAAAAACAGCAACACTACACTTCGACCACGTATGTTTGACAAAAATAAATAAAAAGCGATTACCGCGCCTTATGAAAAAGCGCTCTCTGCCCATTTTTTGTCGCTAGACTAAGCCGGATTAACTCGCGGGGTTCAGTGCCGCAACAGTGTTATTAATAAATCTTATGAAAGTCTCATCATGGTTACATATAAAATCAAAATACAAGATAAGTTTGTTTTCATATTTTGCTAGGACTTGTTCGTCACACGAATGCTGTATTTATTTAATTTTTACACCCGAAGTTCCACCTTATTTACTAGAATTGAAGTCTAATGAGAGATTAAAACCGTAAAATCCTACGAATATTCTTGTAGAAAAGAGAAAAAAGAGAAAGACATAGAAAGAGAATATAATTAGCGACAATGCGTATACACTAAAAAGGAATATTACGCGAAAGATGGAGAAAAATGGAAAGAAAAACGCTATGAAAGAGAGACGAAAGACAAAGAACTATATCAGCGATGATGCGTGGATGAAAATGCGGGATACTGAAGACGAAAACGCGTTGAGAGATGTAAAAAGTATTTGGTAAGAAAATATTTGAACAATTATCGAGTTTGTGCGCGGGATATATGCGTTTATGTATATGTTGTATAAAAATAAATAAATAAATAAATAAATAAATAAAAGATAAATTTCTCGATTGCTTACACGGAGAAGGTGAATAACTACAATGCCAAAAGCGACTATCTCGCCTTATGAAAAACCTTATTTACCCGTTTATCGTCGCTAACTAAGCCGGATTAACTCGCCGCGGATCAAATACCGCTACTGGTATGTCTGCTGATTGTGATTATAGAATTTTGGACATAAAAAAGGTGAAAATCGTTTCACACCGATTGTCAAAACATACGCATTGACACGCGTATTACGGAAAAATAGACGAGAAAGACAGAAATGGTAGAAAAAGAGCATTATACTATAGAGAGGCATTTCGAATGTTCGACTTCATCCAAAAACATAAATAATACGTCCGAGGATGGGTGAGAGAGTGGTTAACATCCTTTAGTCCGCGATTCGTAAGGCCTTAGTCAATAATAGGTGATAACCGATCGATACGGTGTTTACGGGTGTAGATTATGTTTACGGAATGTTTAAGTGGTCAGTTACCGTTAATTAATGATGAAGAAATCTTCTCTCGACGCGTGGAAATGTGTCCGTATACGCGCGAGGTATTCAGGATAGCGTCGTTTAATTGTTCAGAAAGTAAATACGATATTTTCGAAGAGACAATACTCATTATTTAACGTCGCTCATTCAATGCTTCTGCGACACAGCGAAATCGATGACGTAGTTGATTAATTTCCCCGAATAACAATACGATATGATAAAAGAATAAATATTGCGGTCTATTAAGAATATCGCGTGACCTCGTTTAAGGGAGCGGTAGGGCTGCACCCGATTTGATTGTTTCAATCGCGTTTTTGCGGTGAATGACGTAGTTGATTAATTGTCCCGAATAACAATACATATTATAAAAAAATAAATATTGCGGTTTAACTTATCCTCGAAAATGATAGACGCGTGACCTCGTTTAAGGGTGGATAAGGGGATTATATCATACCCGAAACAATAGGTCATTGTCCTAATTGTTTAGGGAGACAATTAAAAATAAATATTGCGGTTTTTCAAGAATGTCACGTGACCTCGTTAAAGAGTGAGGTCGGGGATTATGTCATACCCTAAACAATAGACCATTGTCCTAATTCATGACGTCATAGCGTGCTTTCTTGGCTGTCTGCTGCAAGTATTTCTCCCCATCCCATTGAATATACTACTGAAAACCGATGATATCGCAATAGCGATTCTAGTTTCTTCTTTTTCTTTGTAAAAAAAGTAAGTTAGTAAATTTAACCATTCATTTACTATTATTTTAATAAATCATTTTTGGTAATAGTATTACAAAAAATTTTATTATTTTAAAAAATTAATTTCTGACATTTATTTGAGACTATTGCTCATATAATTAAGATTTAAATATCGATAAATAAAGTTGCTTATAACACATTGCTAAATCTGGTACTTATAAAAATAAGATGTTGTCATTTACCTCACTTAAAGGGAGATAATAATACCTACTAAATATTTTTCAGCATTTTTTTTTAATTTTCAAGCCGTATTATTGTTACCTTTTATTTCATATCAATCTTTATTCAATGCAGAAATAGTTTCCCTAATTATTACGTAAAGGTTGATTCTTAATCCAAATATTTCACAATTTTCATGTATTGAGGCACTTTTTGTCCACCATACCTACTTCTTTTACACATGTTATTACATTTTTGGAACATTTTGAAACATACATTTTCTCATGAATAGGTCATTGAATTAAATTTTCACCACACATTGTTAAATGCACTATTTCTATGTACTGTGTGATGTTTTTCAGCCAAGACAGCAAACAGGTTGATGCATGCAAGATGAAGATGTGATAAGTAATATTTTCTTTGAATGTGAAGTCAAATCCGAAAGCCTTTGAAAACTGTATTCTCTTCTATGAAATAATTTTGTATACTGAGTATTACTAATAAAAAAAACATGTTTTACTTAAAAAAAAAAAAAAGATTAATTATGTTTTCACAACCCCCACCCACTTCGGGATGACAGGGACCCCCTTAAGAAAAAATCGTATCCAGGAAATGTTCCTTACTTTCACTTTCCACATAAATTATATAAAAGTGAAAGTAGACTTTCCAATGATTCACGGTGCATAACCATATCGCAGGCTCTCTGCGGAAATCGCTATATCGGCAGGCTCTCTGCGGAAATCGCTATATCGGCAGCTCTCTGCGTTCGCACCGGTCATTCTCTGCCATAAACACCAGCAAACGCTGACGGAAGGGAAAGAAACAGACCAATGGCACTTTTAAAAGGGAGTTGCTCAATATTAAGTATTGCACGGAATATTAGAGTACTTAGCTATGTATATCGTGTAAACTTTTCAATTATCAGCGACTGCAACCTGAAACTCGGCTGAACAGTTTAGGATGTACCAACATAAACACACATCGGCACTTTCTACAGCTCCAGCAGGTTATGCTTTGATTATGTCTGTAATAGACCATCGAATGTATTCTTTTAAGTACATCTTCAAAAGATACCGATAAATTGGCGATTTTAACGTAAATTTCTTGAAAACCCCATACTTTCGGTTTTGTCGTTGGCACGGGAGGTCTCTCTGCACATCAGTTTTTGAAGCACAGGCAGAATCTCCGCATTTACCACAGCAGGCACTCTGTGTTTTAAATTTCGTACTCTGCATGTAATTTGTATTGTTTTCGTAGTCAGATACAAATCTGCTAAAATATATATGTGTTAGTTACTTTTTTTTTTTACTATTTTGTTGATATAAAATATAAATTTTCTCTAGGGTATTGTTTATTACTCTCATAATTTTAAATTGAATCGCCATACTTGCATGTTCCTTTAAAAAAAAAAAGAAAATAAATAAATAAAAATAGAGAGAGAGCGAGAGAAAATCAAACATGAAAAAAGATATGTATTAATGAGTCCATTAATTTTAACTTGTGCTGACTTTATCAGTTTACACATTAACATGCTTGACAAAGCGAAAGTAAATATGCGTCCATGGATTTAAAGTAACAAATGGTTATTAACTATATTATTACTTTGTCAAAAACAAGGCAACTAGCGACGTAACAAACATATTATATAATGATTATAAAAATAAACAGGCATTTTATATAATCATTTTATTATTCTTAAACATTCACTGAAGAAAGTAAATTTTGTTATAAGCGTATTTTCGAAATTTGTGATTGTCGCGTAGAACAGATACGTCACTGTTAATTCAGTAAATTTACAACGATTTACTTGTGTAATTTCAAAGTCCAAGGTATTTATGCAGCAATGTTTATATTGTTGTTTATATGTTTGACGGATTTCGGATTTTACAAGGCCTATGTCACTTTTTTTTTTTTTTTTTTTTGATCTTTTTTTTTAAGAAAATAAATATTAATTTATCTGTTTTAAAATATTGACTTTAATATCACTTCCAGTTGCCGTAGCAACGCGACAGGCTTAGTTTTAGTTTGTTTTGTTTTTTCAGTATGAATGAACAATAAAATGTGAGAAGAAATACCTCATATCTCACGGCAATTTGCACCAAATAGTTTTAATACTAATCGAATGTGTAATAAGTTGTTTGAAATATTTCGCCACAAACTGACAACCTATCCTACTTCTTACATAGAAGAGAATGAATGGTGTGTATTGGAACAATTGAATGCAGTGTTTTTTTTGTTTTTTGTTTTTTTTTTTTGTTTTTTTTTTGTTAAAAATATTCGGAGAATATAGCGGCATCCCCCCATCCCCCATTTTTCTGTTTTCTTTCACCCCCTCCCCCCCCCCCCCCCCATTACAATGACAGTTTACCTACCACTGTGTGCATGGACTCATTGCAATGTTATATTCTTAATAAAGCTGTTCAACTGTTGTATCATTGGTCTTATTATATTTTATGCAATAAAAGCAACATTAGATAAGAGGCTTACTTAATACATAACAGAAAAATCCCCCTTTTAACTCATTCCCCCCCCCCCCCCCCTTTTGGGGACGGACTCCTTTCCCCCAACAGTGCAAAAAAAAACACTGGAAGAGCAAGAAGCATGAACTGTTATTTCACAACAATAAAACACAAAGTACGCTAGCAGTATGCTTTACAAAAAACAACAACAATAGCTGGCAAAATCCAGAGAGCCTGCCTGTGGTAATTGCAGAGAGACTGACTGTGTTTCAATAACTGATGTGCAGAGAGACCTCCCGTGCAACGACAAAACCGAAAGTAGGGTTTTTCAAGAAATTTACGTTAAAATCGCCAATTTATCGGTATCTTCTTGAAGAATATACTTAAAAAATCATTCGATGGTCATTTATAGACATAATCAAAGCAATAACCTGCTGAAGCCGTAGAAAGTGCCGAGGTGTGTTTATGTTGGTACATCACTAACTGTTCGGGCGAGTTTCAGGTCGCAGTCGCTGATAATTGAAAAGTTACACACATATACATAGCTAAGATACTCTAATATTCCGTGCAATACTTAATATTGAGCAACTCACCTTTTAAAAGTGACCATTGGTCTGTTTCTTTCCCTTCCGTCCAGCGTTTGCTATGTTTATGGCAGAGAATGACCGTGCGAACGCAGGAGCCTGCTGGTATAGCGATTTCCGCATAGAGCCTGCCGATATGGTTATGCACCGTGTGATTGTTTCCATACTTTTATTCATTTCCATAAATTTATCTAATATATTATCTAAAAATAATGTTTTAATATCGGTAACATAGGAAAACTATGCAGATTACGACGTCAAATCTAATCTATCCGTTCAGTGACGTAATAACGTACATATCATAATGCCACTAAGTATGTTAGTGTATCTTCCGTAGATTTTCACAGAAATAAGAAAACTTCCGTTCGCTATCGCTCCCGTCGGAGTTTCTTATTGGGATGAACCCTAACAGATACATAAACCCGCGTCGGTGAATTTTTGGGAACGAGTTTTTTTTGTTTGTTTTTGTTTGGTTTTCTTTCTTTTTTCTGTAAAAACTTTTGCCGTCACTATTGTCTATACACTATTTACCAATACATGTCCTAGTTTCTAAAATTAGGATTTTGAAGAAAATCCATCGATAAATAAAAAAAATACAGTGAAAAATCAGCATCTCCGATAGAAATTCGCTCCTATCGGAGTAGATCGATACCTGTACTTGTCGATAATTTCCGATCGGACTTCATAGTCCGACCGGGGAAAACATCAATTTCCTCGAAAACTTCCTTTTTTTCCAGAAAACATTGAGTGGTTTTTGTTTTTATCACATGAACTTATAATTAGTTTTAAATGCAACAGAATAATTGCATTTTATTAGATGATGACGTTATTTGCCTTTATTTATTCGTGATCTAATATTAGTGTGTAACTTATTAATAGTGTAACTAGGGGGGGGGGATAATAATAAACATTTTCTTATATTTGACTTAAACAATAACACATTTTTTTTTTATATATAATTTGTCTTACTCACATTACATCTATCTCCACTCACTTTATATTTTGTTTCATATAAATTTATGTAATATGAGAAAAAAACAATCGATTTTCTCGATAGACCTATTTACTGATTATGATGTTACTTTTTAAACGGAAAATGTTACTTATTTTATTTTTGAATACATCTCTCTCCCCGTTTCTCGCTCTCTCTCTCTCTCTCTCTCTCTCTTGTTATGAATATAGTTGTATCTTCCTATATCTCATGTTTCTTCCTCTCCATGCAAGCATATTTGCAGAATTTATCCAAAAATATATCGTTAATATATAGGGAATATTATGTTGCAGTAGCTTTCCACGGAAAGCTACTGCAAAGGTCTCGCGAGATATCTTCTTTCCCAACGCTGCTCGGAGCAAAATACAAAACCACGGAAAGCTACTGCAACATAATTTTCCTTTTATTATATACCTTTACATTTTCAAAAACAATGTTTCTTTGATAATAATTAAAAACAAACAAACAAGAACATCCTTTTTTATCGTTTATTAAATAAATTTGACGAGATGATTCTTTGATAAAAATAGAAACTGGTTCTCCCAATAGTATTGGTTCTCGTCTCTATTTACTACGTAGCGCCCACTTACAGCGGGAACCATGCCGAAAGTAGTCCGCACAGTGTGACGTCATACTAGGTATTAACGCTGATATAATACGGATTTTTAATCTGTTGAGTTGTATTTACGTCTCGTATTTTGCGTGTTTTAGGCCAGAAAATGTATAGGTATATAATAGATGTATATAATCAATAGTTTGTTAGATTCAAAACAATGATGTCATTTTAACTTACGTAATATTTCTTTCTGGATCAACATTTTAATTATTTATCTTACTTTCTGTTTTTGGGGTCTACAAATCATCAAATTAGATAATTTTAATAAATCGAAACTCGAATCGGCAACTGCATTGTCCCGACTGAAACACTTGGTACATGTGTATGTGAAGTATACAGCGCGAAGTGACATAGATTATGCAGATTTACATGTCAAATCTAATCCAGGGATTATTAGTACCTGCTCTTATCGGTGAAACAGGGTGCATCCATCGTATATCGTGATGGCTGTCCATTAATAAGATACTGGAATATGTAATGACACGAGACTTACAAAGCATGTGTTTCTCGCAGATTACCGTAACTGTGAAATACTGTTAACTGGTGTACGGACATAAAGGTTATTTTAAACAAACTTGGATTTTGTAACAATTTCAATAAAGTCGTATGTGAACATGGACTGTGCTAAGATCAAGTTGATAGAACACTTCTCGGATATATAGGCGCAGCAATGTGAGACGAAGCCCAAGCTCCTGTCAATTAGGATATAAACCGGACGAATAACGGTGAAGCCCCGGGCGAAGACTGTGCGTTTTTTCTATTTACAATGGACTTGTAGAAAAGAGATACATTTTCTTGTCGAGTGTCCACTAAATGAAACTTCTTTTTTTGGAGATATTATCACTCAAGAACAATATAAGCGATCAAAATGGTTTAAATAAATTGGTATATCTATTAACAACTTTTCCAAGAAAATGTGCGAAATTCTAACTAAAGCATAATGGCCAGGCAGAACCCATTTTGTATCACTAAGTAATGTACCATAACAATGAATATTAAGAATTATTTCTTCAAGGGTTATAGAGTCCTTGAAGCATTATATTATTATTATATAAATTTAACATCGTGATATATTAACGCATAAAATTGCTTACAATACTTCACTTGCATATAATATTAATTATCAATGGTATGTATTTGACTATTTGTTCAAGGTACAAGAAAAGATGACTTGATACAATCTAACATATGTTTATCTTAATGGTAATTCACTTTGCATAGCTCATGTTATACTATTTCTATACAGCCTCTTCAGTCTCAATATGTATCAGTTTCATAATAATACTAATATTTGATATATTAACACTAGCTGATATGCATTATTACACATTATATAAGAATGTTTCACTTTAATATTTCAAAAATATTTATGATCTGACTTGGTTTTGTTCAACTCTACTAAATATCCGTCTCTATTCACGTGATTTATTGATTGATTAATATACTAGCATTTGCTAAGGTGACTTATAGGCCCATTGAGCCGGGTGTTCATATTAAATACAGTTATATGTATTTCTCCGTTCGCTATCGCTCACGTCGAAGTTTCCTTTTCGGATGAACACTAACATATACATCATGGCTTTAATCCATGAAAATAATATTCAAATTAAGGGCGTGTAGTATAGTTTACCATGGCATTGTTTCGGACATGTAAAGAGTTACATATTTCGGAAACTCCAAATGTTTCGATATATATATATATATACTAAGAGATTACTTAGATGTGGGATGTTTTCCAATATTATTTTTTGTGTGTAAAAAAAGTGGGGTGTTTATAGTGTTGTGCCGATAGTCGCTAGCTATCGAAAACTATCGCTCTGTGGTCACGTCGGCGACTATCGATTGCGATTTTTTCACTATCGATTATTGGCCGTTTAAATCCTTTCCGCTAATAAATTCGCTACCTCTAATTCGCATCATTTCGGCTCATAGCGCACTCCGTTATGGCAGACGACTCAAACGTTGAAGATCTGTTTCCGTACCCTGGAAAAGTTAAATCCAGGGTATGGGATTACTTTATGTTTCGTAAAGTAAAAGTCGGCCCACCAAACAAGCAAAATCTAGACATGAAAACGGTGATATGCAAATTATGTAAAAAGGAATACGCGAATAAAGGTGAGTGAAATAGTCAATACCCCACCCACATGAGCTGGACAGTACGGAGAAACATGAATATTTAAACCCATAACAAACAAAACGAGTGATGTTTTGATAATTTTTAGTCGTATTTATGTTGAAACATACATTGCATTTTGTAATAAAATGTATTTATATTTGTTTTTTTTCCCGATTTTCGAAAGTCAAAACGACCGTTTCTAAGGTTATCTATATGGTCCGTCAATCCGATGCTAGATCTATATAACTTACAAAGGCTACTTGCTTGACGACCGCAAATGTTTTAAATGAATACATATATAAATAAATAGTTCAAAAGAAAATGTTCTATGTTCATATTAATATTTCGAAATTTATTCTGACATTTTTTTATAAATGCTATTATAAACCTGTATATTGGATTCATCAAGTTTACATGCACAAATAAGACCACACTTTTTATTACTAAGGATTTTAAGGAAACTACATGCATCATTTAGGCCTATAAGTTCTATATCTACCATCTTATATGAAATACATTCATTTTTTTTTTAAACAAATTGTTTTGATCAAAGTTTCAGTAATTTTTCGCACACAAAATATGACCATTGAGTCATTGACTTATTTAATATTGATATTGATTTTAACATCTTGGGACTCACTGATTTTATAAAGTAAGTGGTTTAAAAATCATTGTCTTGAAATGATTGAAAAATATTTATATATTATATTAAGCATTTTTATGCATAGCATCTACATTTCATGTCCCTAAATCAAGTTTACACCTGCTTCTTTTCCAGGCAACACCACCAACCTCCAGTTCCATTTGGATAGCCACCATAAAACTGTAACACCTGGTCAACAAAGCAAAAAACCAGCACAGAGTCAACCAATGATCAACCAGTTTACAACCAAACCTATGTCAGCCCGTCTCTCCAAAGACAAACAGGATGAGTTGGATGATGCCTTGATGCAAATGATGGCTGCCAAAGTGCTACTCCTCAGCTTGGTGGAAAATGACAAGTTTCTAAAATTTGTCAACCTACTTGATTCAAGGTATATTTAAATAATAATAAAAATAAGATAGTGTTATATAGCAGTCTTGCTTGGTGCTCAGCATACAATGGATATTGCACAACCGGTTGCCATGGTGACAGTATGTGACTTGGTGTGGTATCATGCCATATGTCTATGATGTGGTATAACTGTTTTACAGTGGGATAGCTCAATATCTGTCACTAGTATACATACTGCATAGTCTTAAAATGACTAAAATACTGTTTGATATAAATGAAACATTAAATCCAAAACAAAAAAATGCATACACACAAAAAAATAAGGATGAAAGAAGGATTACAGACAAGACAAAGCCATGTGTTTTTATAAATTTATTATGACAATATATAAAAGTGAAACATTTATTTAAAGCTGTGGTCTAAAAGTCCTTTTACTTGAAAACTTTAAATGATACACATTTTTGTCTCTGGGACTGTTTGAAACTATATAGCTCATACTGGGTGTTGTTCAGGCTTCAGTGATATAAATAGTGAAATGAGAAAAATATTGCTGCTAGTCTGACACTGCCTTTTCTTTCCATTCACCCATATAGAACCATGTATTTAACTATTACAATAAATAAATAATTAATTTTAAAATCCTAAAATATTGTATCTTAGCATATAAAAGTCTATGCCGTATGGTATTAGTCACTGTTTTCCCCCCTGTTTAATGACTTAAAAGAATTACCTAAGCAATGCTCCAAGGAACTTAAATTATTGATGGAACTGGTCTTTTCATGAAATAAATCAAACGTGTGATCATTTATGCCTAGATTGTTATGCATTTTTAGGTACAAAGTTCCATCTCGGAAGAAGCTTCTGAATGCCTTGGAGAAAAAGAAGGAAAAGATAACTGGAGCAATTAAAGCGGAACTCTCACAATGTCAGGACATTGCTATTACACATGATGGCTGGACGAGCTGCAATACAGAGTCCTTTAGCACTGTAACAGGACATTACATTGACCCAGAATGGAACCTAAAAACTGTCAGTATTTGTACCACCAAAATGGATGGACCTCACACTTCAGACAATATTGCCAGGTTTCTTGACGGTGTAAAAATTTCTTGGGATCTGCCGAATATTATTGCTGTCAGTGACAATGCAGCTAATGAGAGGAAAGCATTTGAATTACTGAATTGGCTTCGCTTTGGTTGCTATGGTCACAGGGTGAATTTAGTTGTGCGGCACGCTCTGACAGAAAGTGCAGTATCAAAACTGATTTCAAAGGGACGCATACTAGTGACTTTCTTTCACCAATCATCATCAGCAAATGATGTGTTGCTGGAGAAGCAGCGTGTGCTCATGAGTGAAGAAAAGCCACTAAAGCTGATTATGGATGTAGCCACCAGGTGGAATAGCACTCATGCAATGCTACAGAGAATCAACAAGCTATTTCCAGCCATTATAGCATCTGCCTCAAGTGAGTCCCTAAGTAAGAATGCAAGTGCAACCATCAAGCAATATGCTTTCAGCTTTGATGAGCAAACCTTGTCTGAAAAGGTTGTAAGTCTTTTAGAGCCCTTCCAGAAGGCAACCCAAAGTGTGTCATCTGAGAGTACCCCAACTATGCACAAGATCATGCCAATTCTTTTAGCTTTGGACAAATGTACGACTATAACAGAGGAGGATCCTAAATCTATTGCTGAAGTGAAAAGACATATGGCCCTTGAACTTCAAAAAAGAACACAGGACACGGATCTTGCATTAATGGCATGTGTTCTCAATCCATTTACTAAAAACTTACAGTTTTTAGACACTGCAAACCAGGCAAAAGCCATTCAACTTCTTGAACAGAATGCTAGTGAAATTCAGAACATTAGTATGAAAGTAAAACAAGAACCCATGGATCAGGAGGGCATCAGCAACCCATCAGCAGAGCCTCAGCAACCAAATCTGCCTGACCTTCCGGAAGAAGTCAATGAGACGTACAAGGACGACAGCTCAAAACAGACCCCCCAACCTTCTCCCGTAAAGAAGATAAAAAGGGAGGAGCCTAGCTGTTCTGCACAAACTGACGATTGGCTTAATGATGTTATATATGTTGGTGAGAGTACCCAGCCTTTAGGAGATTTAGTGAAACAAGAGGTGTCAAGGTATTTAGGCTCCGTAATTTCTCAGGAAGATAAAGTGTTATCTATACTTGAATGGTGGAAGAAGTATGAACTCTTTTACCCCAAACTAAGCATCCTTGCAAAAAAATTCTTGTGTATACCAGCATCCCCAATTCCATCAGAAAGAATTTTCAGTCTCTGTGGGACACTTGTGTCCAAAAAACGTTCTAGATTAAGTCCTGACAATGTGAATCTTCTGGTGTTTCTAAACAGAAATATGAACAAGTTTTGGTGATTAGTTAATGCCTTTAATGGCTGTTTGAACTGTTTGATATGTTTGCACTTTTTGTCAAGTTTTTGATCCTTCTGATAAGCTACTTTTTGCCAACAGTTAGTCTTACAGTTACTTATTTTTGTTATTGTTTAGCTATTCAGTATGGACCTAGCTGATCAGCCATCACAAACTTAATGATGGGTAAACATGAGAGAGGTACATGGAGTGTTTTGTATTAAAGAATAAAGATGTTAATATTCTGAATATTGTTTTATTTTTTCAATCCAATATATAATGCAATGAATATTTTTGTCTTTTTTTTATTCGTATTTTTGGGAAACCTTCAAAGGCATGATTAATAACAAGTCTGCAGATAAGTTGAATAAGTTTATTAACCAATAAAATAACATAGCTAAAATTTAAACACAATTGTCAATTTAACTGGAAATGATAAACAGGATTGTGCATATAAAAAAAGTTATAAAGACTAAAGAGCGAACAACAATTTTACCTGAGAATGTTTCAAGAACCGATTGTACTATCGATAATCGATCGGTTTATGCCTTCCGATTATCGATAGTGATTTCCTGTCCGATTCCCAACACTAGGTGTTTATAATAGCAATCTTTTTCTGGACCCTATTTCCATGCAGTATTTACAGTATACAACCCATTAAGTACAAAAACGAAACATTTAGGTTTTACATGGAAACCATATATGGTGTCACACCACTATCAAAGTACTTCCGGGTCGTAGGGTGCTGAAGTAGTACCTAATGAAAAATGAAAGGGTGGACATCAAAGTCATATTTTCCCCAGATGCAACACATTTAGCCTGTGTGGTGAGATACATGTATTTTTGACCAACAACTTGCATTTAATAGTTGTATTAAGGGATTACTTTCCTACAGGATGTTGGGAGAGCTGCAGAGGTAATGCGGCTCAGAGGTCATGTTTGTTTTGGAAATTTTGACAGGTAGCCGGGAAATGTGAAATTTGTGAAACGCCAATTCCTTAAT
>CM037777.1:25536091-25586091 GCA_021229015.1 Solen grandis
GACAGAAGTTCAGTCATCAAGGGATAATGCTGACAGAAGTTCAGTCATCAAGGGATAGTGCTGACAGAAGTTCAGTCATCAAAGATAGTGAAGACAGAAATTCAATCATCAAGGGATAGTGCTGAAAGCAGTTCAGTCATCAAGGGATAGTGCTGACAGAAGTTCAGTCATCAAGGGATAGTGCTGACAGAAGTTCAGTCATCAAGGGATAGTGCTGACAGAAGTTCAGTCATCAAGGGATAATGCTGACAGAAGTTCAGTCACAAAGGGATAGTGCTGACAGAAGTTCAGTCATCAAAAATAGTGAAGACAGAAATTCAATCATCAAGGGATAGTGCTGAAAGCAGTTCATTCATCAAGGGATAGTGCTGACAGAAGTTCAGTCATCAAGGGAAAGTGCTGACAGAAGTTCAGTCATCAAGGGATAGTGCTGACAGAAGTTCAGTCATCAGGGATAGTGCTGACAGAAGTTCAGTTATCAAGGGAAAGTGCTGACAGAAGTTCAGTTATCAGGGATAGTGCTGACAGAAGTTCAGTTATCAAGGGATAGTGCTGACAGAAGTTCAGTCATCAGGGATAGTGCTGACAGAAGTTCAGTCATCAGGGATAGTGCTGACAGAAGTTCAGTCATCAAGGGAAAGTGCTGACAGAAGTTCAGTCATCAAGGGATAGTGCTGACAGAAGTTCAGTCATCAAGGGATAGTGCTGACAGAAGTTCAGTCATCAAAGATAGTGAAGACAGAAATTCAGTCATCAAGGGATAGTGCTGACAGAAGTTCAGTCATCAAGGGATAGAGCTGACAGCAGTTCTGTCATCAAGGGATAGTGCTGACAGAAGCTCAGTCATCAAGGGATAGTGCTGACAGTTGTTCAATCATCAAGGGATAGTGTTGATAGAAGTTCAGTCATCAAGGGATAGTGCTGACAGTTGTTCAATCATCAAGGGATAGTGCTGACAGCTGTTCAATCATCAAGGGATAGTGCTACCTCACTGCGATACCACGGCATATGTAAGAAGTATGAACCTTTAATAATTTCATTATCATGACACCCCACCAACGAAACTCGGAAATACCTTTGGATGCCAATCGAGGACGAGCATTTCAGCATTTCTGTTCTTAAATGAGCATCGGATGAGCTTGATTCCATAATCTTAACACAAAACAGATTATGAACTTTTTTAAAATGAAAATGGAGTAACGCGAGAGAAGAAAGCATAGAAAAGAAAACGTTGTATTTTACATCAAATCTTTATATCAAATACAATAAACCTAGATGAGATGTTTTCTAACACTGGGGATACTTTCTTAGCTGTATTGCGTCATTGATATAGATGCTCAAATTCATGTATTTTCTCTATAAGCCTTAACGATCTGGGTTGTAATAATAGTTCTGGTATAGATCCCTTGCTTGGCTCTCAGCATATAAGGGTAGTTCCAGGACTGGTTGACCCAGTGTCAGGATAATGTGACAGGGAGTGGTGTACAATACAATACAATACAATACAATACAATATCTTTATTTATCAATGGTACATATAATTGTACAACATGATAATAACTGATGTCATAATGTAGAACAAAAGTAAGGCAATTATATATGTCACGTGAACGGAGATATGGGAGAGAGAGGGTGAGAAAGAGAAAAAGAGAAAGATAGAGAGAGTCTATTGTGTTCCTTATAAATAAATATTGTGCTTTCATACATGTGTAAATTCATATAAAGTAACATAATTAAACAATTCCTTGTTAACAGCCACATATACAGAGAGATCTTATTATACAAGCACTATTCTAGATATCAAAACGTAACGATCCTTAGCAAATAAGAAAGGAAAATAAACATACACAAATAAACATTTTTCATTAGTAAACATATAAATACGTGAACCAGTTTAGTACCTTTCATAAGGTTAATAATACTACGTTTGGCGGTTCACAAGGAGAACAAAAAAAGTGTAATAAACACGGCCCGGCCCGGATCGAACCCGATCCGCCGGCGTGATATTCCAATGCTCTAACCAGTGAGCCAAAGAGTGGACTCCCTGACGCAGTTGTCAGAGATTGTACCCTTGACGACGCATCGTCACAAAAGCATGGGACGATTCGATTTTGTAACAGCTTAATGAGAGACGGCGTCTCGTGTGTTGTGATTTTACAAGATTAATATTAATGGAATGTCTTTCTTTTGTAACATAGTAATGTCAGATTAGTGTTATTGTTTTTAAAATTATTATCCCGATACTTCTTTCAAGATTGAAGACAATTTTACCTAAATCTTTTCGCTACATGTACCAATAACTATTTCCTGTGAAGTCACCGTTTTGTTGTGTGCAAACTTTTTCATGTTATTTGTACTTATCATTATGTTAGGTGCATTGTCCATTTCGTTACGTGCGTACCATTAACTTTATCTTGTGAATTTGTTATTTCGTTGTGTGTGAATTTCATTATGCTTTGTGTACATATCATTTTGTGGCGTGCATTCTCCATCTCGTTATGTGCATACGTCATTATGTTATGTGTAAACTCCATTTCTTTATGTTCGCATATCATTACGTTATTAATTTGTACTGATTATTTTGTTGAGTGTATTATCAGTTTTTTACTGATATTTCGTTATGTTCATACTTCATTACGTTGTGTGTACTGATCATTTCGTTATGTGCATACTTCATTATGTTATGTGTACTGATCATTTCGTTATGTGCATACTTCATTACGTTGTGTGTACTGATCAGTCCGTTGTGTGCATAACCATAAAGTTGTGGGGTCAACGTGGCCGAGAGGGTAAATTGCTGATTTTAATACTCACTCAGCCCCTAACCACGTGGGTTCGAATCCCGGCAGGGTCATTCGGATTTTCATGTCAGAAGCCTTCCAGTTGGCTTGCGGTAGGTCGGTGGTTCTACCCGGATGCCTCCGTGCCTCCACCTGTAATTAGCTGGATCTCGCTATTTGACTGAAATACTGTCGAAGCGACGGTAAACTCAAATAGACAACTCTAGTCATTACGTTGTGTGCATTTCTTAATGTTCCATTGATAGAAGTTCATTCATTACTATACTAAAAAAATGAAGTGCTGCCTCACTGCGATATCACGGCATATGCGAGAGTTATGATCTCATGTTAATTCCATTATCCTGACGCCCTACCTACAAAACTTGGAAACACCTGTAAATGCCAATCAAAGATAAGCTGTTGTGTCATTTTAATGACATGATAATCTAATTAACGTAATCGAAACCACAAACGCACTTTTGAACATGTATAAAACGTCTCTGAATAGGAAAAAATGTTTTAAAAACGTTATGTTTGCAAAACTCATTAAATCAAATCATCAAATATTAAATTTCACACTTTGTCAACCCGAATTGTTTTTAATAAGTGAATAATGTGATTTTGGAATTGATATTCATCAATAACAAGGCAGGCCTAGTCGAAATGGGCAAATTTCAATGAGAATTGCATAGGTCAATGAAAAAAAATAATAACGGCAGCGAAAACCATTCTCTGGGGAAGAATGCAATTATTTTGTTGGTTTAATTAAGATTGTATTCCCTCTTAAGAACAAAAAGTCAATCCATATTTCAAATATAAAACAATACTGGATCGACCGCACTTGGGAAAAAGAAGCATTAATTGCGACACATTAGGCATTTGTTACCAAAATTTAAAATCTAATTACAAAACAAAAATGCAACTTCTTTTTGAAATTAAAGAAAATTACCTTTTTTAAGTTAAAAAATGCTTTCGTGCATGTCAGGAAATTCTGCTATTCGGATTTCTAAAGTGTTTAAAATGGAACACTACTAAAAGATTTATATTTGATATTTTTCGATCCAATTATTTACTTCTTGTTCTTTAAGAGGGGGTATATTAATATAAATACAAGGAAACCTGCTTTACGATAGAGACTTACAACACATTTAGTGGGTTATTTTATCATTCCATAAACTGCATTTCCCCGTACCTCTGATCATAGTGTGTGTTGTATTTTTCCGTTTTAAATTATGTTTAACTTCGAAATATCTAGCATGTTTAGAATTTCCTGCATTACATGTTTCACAAAAAAAAAATGTATCAAGCCATTATCCTAATTCATCAAACGTTACAATATCGAAACACGAATTCTTTAATTCTTTTAAATTTTTAAGTGACCCTTCCCGTCCATTGAAGGCATGATGCTGCTGCTGATACTCTCTGCTAGACATTAATCTTTTACGTCGTGAAGACGTCGTTATAAAACGATCTTCTCGCGGTGTAGTTTTACGAGGCCTTCCTTTTCTAGGCCTGTCAGCAGCGTTACCTGTTTGCTGTAGTCTGTGCCTTAGGCGACTTATTGTCGATTCATGTCGATTAAAATGCCTAGCGACTTCTCTTGCTGACAAACCAGCCAAAAGCATTCCGACTGCTCTCAGACGTTCTTCTAACGTCATCCCAGGGCGACGTCCCATGATTGATTTTCAAAACTTTATTGAAGGTGTTTTGCTTTTAAGTAAAGCAGTACACCAGCGTGGTTTTCAACAAGCTAAATGATATTGAACTAGCTGTGCACGCACCGCACGTGATTTTCGTTAATACTCTGCTATACAAACAAGTTTATGTAGGTTTATGACAGTGTTCTAGCAATTTGAAGTCTAAGTGAAGTGCGTGAAGTTGGCAGCCCAGTAATTTAGCAGTGAGACATATCTTGTGCTGACTCTCTGCAATAGCATTTTTTTTTTTACATAGACGTAGTGCAATAACGCGGTCCCACAGAACCCTTGCCTGTAGAAATGCAGACTGGCAGATTGCATCAATATTGCAATAACGTGTGTCGTAGGGGAACGCTCAGGTTCGTTATTTCCGTGAATTTTGTCATGTGAAATTAAATCTATCAGACTACCGGTCTGACATCCTTCAGTTACAGTTGCCGATCAAACAGTGCACATTTCCTGCATCCATATAAAGTTGGTTTAAGAGGGAAATGACACGGATTGTATATGGTTCTGATGTTTCTCTAAGAGTTCATTGTGTGATTATACAATTCAGATATAGGTATACAAATCAGTCAGAAAAAGTGTGCCTATAGTTCATAATGTGATTGTTTTTGCTGTTCAGAAAAAAAAATATTGATAATATTGACTATATACAGATCTATAAATCTACAGAGCTGTAGATATTTCTGAATAATTGGTTGGATTGGTATCGTAGGCACAATGAGCTTGGTAAACTGCCATAACCTGTCATGGAATATGTTTTCAAGAAAGCCTTGAGGTTCGGTTTCTTTTAATAGCATTTTCATATTTGCATAATTAAATTTGTATATTAGAGCTTAAACTAATGTTTGTGCAAGATATATTTAACATTTCAGATTATCGATGTATTTGCACAATTTTGCAACAACATCTTTTTCCTTGTACTCGTAAAGCAGTTGTGTCAAACGATGTGTTCTCACAGATTTCCAATTCGTATATGGTAATAGGCATTTGTAATGCAGACCGGACTAAATGCAGGTCTTTAAGATCTTAATGTGTAGCTGATGAGTAGCTTAAACATTTAGCCGCAAATCTGTCCAAATTTCTCGATTTTGTGTAAAATTCCATGTTTAAGAAAATGAAAGAAACGTATTTTACTTTCCTTTGTTCTTTAAATAGTCAAAATACAAAAAAGCAACCAAGATTTATATTTTTGGGAGATAGAAAGAACACCAATGTAGCATGCTTTGCGAAAACACCATATTTTCAATTATATTTAGTATAGGCAACGAGAAGTTTTCTTAAAATCGGAATTAACTGAGTGTAATTGAGTGGCTTAACTAAATGTAATTGAATGGCTTAACTGAGTGTAATTGAGTGGCTTAACTGAGTGTAATTGAGTGGCTTAACTGAGTGTAATTGAGTGGCTTAACTGAGTGTAACTGAGTGGCTTAACTGAGTGTAATTGAGTGGCTAAACTGAGTGTAATTGAGTGGCTTAACTGAGTGGCTTAATTAAGTGTAATTGAGTGGCTAGCCAAACTTAAACGAGCTTAAGCTGTAAAGCAATAAATATATAATGATAATAATGATTTTCCTTCTAACGAGATTAATTAGAATTGGCATTCAACTAAAACAAGCAAAATTAAGTAGTAGCCATGTAACACAACAGACAGACAGAAAGAGAGAGAGAGAGCGTGCGTGTGTTCTAATTTTGGCGCATACGTACTTGATTTTAACTGCCTTCGTCAACTGTTGTTGATGCTCAAGGGGGGGGGGGGGGGGGGGGGGGGGGGGGGGGAGAAGAGATTCTTGATTCTCAATACAACAAATCTGAGTGTCAGCCATAAAAACTGAATGGGTCGGTCTCCATACTGAATCCTTAGTATGGCCAGGTGTGGTTTTAACTTGATATTGAGTTACTGGAAACCCGTCAATCCTGTTTATCATATATAATTACATACAATTTGAAAAGGTTACACTGACATTCATTTATTGAGTCAGGATGACATTTGATGGGCACGCTAACACTTGATCAGAAATTGTATCCTTATTTTTATAGGTCACAAACAAAATTATATTTAAGTCATTTCTTTCCTAGAATATTCAGAATTTTGTATAAAATGCTCAGTTCGTTGGACTATGTAAATACACATATCAATTAACCATTCCTGTTTAGGTGCATTTATTACAACGCAATTTATGTTGCACGAGGTGTTTAAAGAACCCTGACTGTAAAATAAAGCCATGTTGTGTTATTCATCGTTTACAGACACTCTATCCTCGCATGTCTGAGAAACATGAATTTTCCTCGACATCCAAGGAGCGTTTATGTGTCTAAGGTATTTCAGCTTTATTTGGACTGCCTGAAATGCTCTGAAACCGCTAAACATTTATTCTAGAACAATACCAGTGTCTAATGTAGTTCGGAGGCCTTAAATAGTCCTGACAACTCTACCAATGTTATATATTACAGGACATGCGGGACAAATTTTGTTTCGGTTGTAGGCAATGACTTTTTTTGTCCGCACAGGTTGGGTCTAAGATTTTACTCACATTATTTTATTTTAGTTTATATATATGCATTTGTCATCGATATTTAATCAATTTTATTCTGTATTTCTTAATCTATTTATATATTTATTCATAAACAACCACGATCTTTATAACTGGATTAATTTGATGTCCACACCAGTCATATGCAGGTCCCAATCCCAGATTCGAGTGAATAATATCCGGTGGTCCATACAGGCACTTAGTTTATATTAAATTTATCCGTTTTACATCCAACGGACGAACCTGAAAGCCAGAATTAGTGCCGACGAAAATAATTTCATAAACGACATAGACCTTTTTCAAATCTTTGTTAAACAAAGATGATATTTGAAACTTATCCTGTCAACTGGACACTTTTTTCCATCAGCAGGGTCGATTACACTAACAAGCTTCACGAGCTGTAATAACATGTTGATTTGGCTTGTTGGACATACCCTAATGGAACTTTCATATAAAACAGCAATTCAAACGTAAACACATTAATGTTATATTCGTAATAATATATTAACCAAATATGCAGAACCTGTATCGTTCCGTAAAATTTCCCTCTAATAAGGAAATATACTGTCATTTTATAGGCCTAAGTGCACAATGTGGTTATTTTCTAAATAAAAAAGAAGGAACATTAAAACTATCCATGAGAGTTTTCTAAAACTTTGCATGATTATAGAGAATTACATAAAAAAAACTAATTTATGGAAAAAGGGGTCACTACTCTACTTTATTATTTATCTGCCCCTGAAAGTGAGTTTTTATTGTTTTTTTTTGTTGTTTTTTTTGCTCTTTTATGTCATATTTTGGGGCAACAAGCACCCACAACTCAAAAAGTAGAGTGGTGACCCCCATTTTTCCCCATAAATTAGTTTTAATGTTATTCTCTATAATCATGCAAAGTTTTAGAAAATTCTCATGGATAGTTTAATTTTCTTTCTTTGTCTAAAAAGAATATAACTGCAAGGTGCACGTATGCCTTTAAAGACGAAATATCGTTATATAATTGTCGTATGCAAAATTGATGGCATTTGAGGCAGATAATCATGGATATATTAATCCACTGATAACGTTTCAAATGCATATATACGACTGCATTGACGTACATACTTGATATTAAACAACAAGCACCCACATCTAAGAGTAATACACACATACAAACACAAAAATATAACACTGCATAATCATGTTTGACGCTAGTACAACGTCTCTGAAAATTTTCTTCAGCATTTGCAATTAAATTTATATATCATTCAATTTGGCAAAATTTTCTATAACACAGGGAAGATATTCTCATACAGTTCGTCATGGGATATTTTTAATGAATAGACACATGCACATAAAATGTAACTGTTTGAGACATGGAGACAGATTTCTTCATACTTTTGATAAAAATAATTCATCAATATTTTGATGTTTAAGTATGACCATTTGTTCCCATAACTTAACCCTTTCCCTCATAGAGGAAACCATGAAAAGACCTATGCGAACAGCATAAAACCAGATCAGCCTGCGAGTAACTCGCAGGCTGATCAGGTTTTATGCTGTTCGCTGCTCCTCAGTGTCTGGAAATGAGGATTTTGTAATTATATTTGGTAAGGTTTAACTGTGGTTTTCTGCAGATCAGGCTTTATGTGGTACCTATTGAGTGCGTCAAAATGAGTCTGTATGAGGGAAAGGGTTAACATGCATGAGAAGGCAGCAATATGTCAGCCCATGCGTATGCAATTTAATCCACAGATGTTTTACTCTTTCAAGCAAAGACACATATTCATTACTTCGAATATGAACAGCATAAATTATACACTGTAACCATGTCAGCATATCATCTTTGTGAATATATTTTATTCGTTGATCGTGTCATAGCACAAACATCCAACTTGATTATTCCTAATTAAATTCTGTAATTCAGAACTAAAGTGAGTAACTTGATATAGAAATAAATATCCATGCATGAGCCAACAAATAACATTAAATTGTTTTTGCAATTTCCTTTCAGAGCAACAAAGATTGATAAAATATTTAAATTATATGGAGACATCTGTTCTTAAGGAAGGTTTTGAATAATTAATACTATTAATCAAACTGTTTTTATTGAATCATGTGTGAAATATACAACAATAAATTATATAAAAGCTGTTGGGGAAAATGATCAATAATGTGTCAGTTCGTAAGCGTGTGTAAGTTAGTCTTCATTTTTATTGCCACAGACAATACTGCTTGTATTTTGTGGAATGCATTTTATCGGTTAGTCATAGCGATTCCATATGTACATATTCAATAATCCTTCCCAAGTTATAGACCAACATAACATTAACCAATATACATTTCGTATATTCCATCAGTTAATGCGTGCTTTTGTGCATCGGTAAAAAGGCGACATATTTCCTACTGGAATAAATCATAGATACATATAGTTGAAATAAAAAAAAATCAGTTTTAAAATTATTTTCAATTAAATCGTTCAAAGTGTAGTCAAGGTTAAGACAGTCCCTTAATATATAAGCAGAACTATGTTTTAATTATCAATAGATATTTCCATAGAGAAAAGGTTTCGTATTTATGAGACAAATAACATTGCATAGAGAAATGATTTGCAGTACACAAAACTCTTAGAAAGCAATTCAATTGCAATGATATATTGTACTGAAACACTGCAAGGTCACAGAATCTTCGTCTGCAAAAACTGCAACTTGAAGTTTGCATCAGAATAGCAGCAAAACTTTTGTCTCTTAAAAATGTTCAGTGTAGCATTGCTAATCTTATGTATTTCCTTAGATTGTCTCAGTGTCTTATAAAAGGAAATG
Organism: Solen grandis; assembly: GCA_021229015.1. Lineage (NCBI taxonomy): Eukaryota > Metazoa > Mollusca > Bivalvia > Adapedonta > Solenidae > Solen > Solen grandis. Next base: position 25,545,904 of record CM037777.1, read on the forward strand.
CAGTCTGTCAGTATGCCTGTCTGACTTCACTTAGATATTGAAACATTGTGTATTGTGAGCCGTTCTGACAATGTCTACCGGTTACGGTGACAGTGTTGTCAGACCGTCCGTTCTGTAGCCATAAATCGTGGGTACGATCCCTGACCACGACATAGCGTCCGTCCTGTAGCAATAGGTCGTGGGTACGATCCCCGACAACGACATGCCGTACGTCCTGTAGCAATAGATTGTGGGTACGATCCCCGACCACGACATACCGTTCGTCCTGTAGCCATAGATCATTGGTACGATACCCGACCACGACATACCGTCCGTCCTGTAGCAATAGATCGTGGGTACGATCCCTGACAACGACATACCAGTATCGATAATGTGGTACTAAGTCGGGTATCATGTCCTTGACCTTAAGCCTGGCACTCAGCACATTACGCTAGTTCCGAAAATAATTAAGTCATATCTAATTCATATAAAACATGGCTGAAATACTGCTTATATAAAGTTTAATGTAACTAACCCATCATACAATCAAGTTATTTTAATTCGAAAAATAAAAAAATCGGGTATTTTTTGCTTATCCTTTGACTTTATTTCTTTACGTTACTGAACATTTGATACATGTAGTTACTTTTATAATCATATCTAATAAGATAGTACAACAGTGTTTATGTCACAAATAGTTTTGCTTTATGAACTATTATTTATGAATTTGCTTTGAACTTTTATTCCCAAATAAAGTTAGCTAATACTGTACTTTACATTTTCTTCTTTGTTTACTATATTCGGTTTTGAAAGAAATATTGTATGAAGCATTTTTGGACTCGAAAATGTTAACTACGCTAAAAGTGTTGTTTCGCCTGTACAGGACGCCTGTTTGGATTTTGATCAAGCAACCATTTAAGAAAATTTACGAGAACAAATCTATTGAAGCATTTTCTGTAAAATTCCACAATTGTTTGAAAATGAAACCTTGTGTCCCTTTTCCAAATATCCTATGGGGTTTTGTCCATTCCTTTGAAAAGTACCTGAGGATATTTAAATCATTAATTCATATAGATGGAATCATAACAAATAAACTGATAGCATGACTGTCTTCTATTTGTATATTTTTTACGTCTCCTTTCTTTTTCTTTTTAATGAGAGATATATATTTTACTGGAAACGGTCACCATGGATACACAAACGTAGCACGTTGACCCATTTTTTTTATTTAAGTTTAGTATTCAAGCGTATTTTTATATAACATCAATTATGTGATATTCAGAAAATTCTATTGAACAAAAATGCAACATTAAAGTGATATGGTATAACACATGATACTGTTACTTAATACATTAAAGCGCAAAGAAATTGTTTTCTTATACTGGGGATACTTTCTAAACTGTTTTGAGTCCCGAATATAGACATTCAAATGAAAGAATTTTCTCTATAAGCCTAAACGGTTTAGACATGTCTTCTTCCAAAAGCGTTCCTCAAGAACTAATCCTTTTCAAAAGTCTATTCTCTTATATATCTAATCTGGATTTATTTTAAGCTTTAGGTCGTGTTATTGAATGAACCGCAGCTGCTTTGTTGCGTTAAGGACGGCACGTTATGTCAGTCAGAATAAGTTTCGATTTTTTGTTCGTTCGTTTTCCAGAAAAGATTCAAGAAGGCGAGGGAAAATCACAGAATGTTAGCCGTTATTTAATGTCAATCTTAGATGCCTGTACTTCTTAAAGATGAATGTGCATTGCTTATTTTTATATATTTATTTATATTTTTTCCCGTTTCTTCCCTTTCTTAATCAATGGAAATAAAGGTATCACAACTGGAAATACAATTATTGCCATGTTTATGAATTTATTATCATTATTATTCAGTTAGACAGATGTAAATGTAAATTGTGTTCTCAGCACAAATAGCCCATAACTTATTCGGTATTTTACATTTAGCTGAAAATCAAGAAAGTTCACAACTAAGTGCAATTTTTACAAAACATCACAACTTTAGTGTGATTTTCTCAACATGATCATTTTTATTTTTCTTGTAGTGTCTGCACATTTGATATCTGAGTTTATATCATACGCTCTTTTGTATTGTACAAGTCCCGGATGCCGTGTGGTTACATGTAAGCATTCGCAAATCGAGAGGATGTGGGTTCGATCCTCAGCCGCGACAAACCAAAGTCGTTAAAATTGTACTGGATTATACCTCTCAAATAGACATACGTAGTCTCCAAATTACTGAAATACTGTCGTCGGCGGGACGTTAGACCCAAATAATAAACATATAGACTCAAATATTATTTCTCTGATGAATAATATTTCTTCTCTTGAATTATCATTTCTATACTTTACTAATAAAGCCTACAATCATTTATGATAAACGATTGTTCTGCTCATAAAAAATGATCTAGTTTTCAAAACATATTAAGATTTACACTTCTTTACAAAAGTAAAGACAATCTTTAGATGTGTCATTATGACCCCTGTGAAATAAGTTTTGTAAAACATTTCAACTAATGTACAAACGTTATAATCTGTACCTCATAGTAAAGATTTTCAACTTAAAGTGCATCAAATTTTGTATGATGTGACTTTTAAACATATATATAATTTTCCCTTTTTCGTTTTAGTGCGAGTAATTGTCTATTTTTTAAACAAATATTACCATATAAACCTAAGATATGTCTGAAAAGTGACAGTGAGCGACTTAAACAGTTCTGTAATTACACTGTACATACAATACAGAACTAGTCGTGATTTATAATATTGACATGGTAAAAGTCAACCTCCGCCGCAGTAGTTACCTCCCATTGCAGTCGTAGATAACTTTCCACAGTCATGGTCAGTAGGTTACATTGTTCCCATTCATAAAAAGGGAGACAAGAAAGTACCGAATAACTATCGGGGGGTAACTCTGCTAAGTAACTTTGGTAAGCTTTTCACTAGTGTTTTAACAAATAGAGTAGAAAACTGGTTCGAAGAAAACAATATGTTGTCAGACGTGCAATTCGGTTTTAGAAAAGGTAGCAGTACAGTAGATGCTATATTCGTTTTAAACAACCTCATTCAACATTACATCAATACTATATCCAGATTACCTTGCGCGTTTATTGACCTAAAAAAGGCGTTCGACTCAGTTGATAGGAATGCATTATGGTTAAAATTGTTTAATATGGGACTGGACGGAAAAATTCTGGTAATGTTTAAATCAATGTACGCAGTGGTTAAATCATGCGTCAAACACTGTAATAATTTTTCGGATTTCTTTAATATCTCTGTCGGTTTACGACAAGGCCAAAACAATTCGCCAGCATTTTTCGCTCTTTTTATTGATGATTTAGAACATTATTTACAAAACAGTGCTGACAGTGGGGTAGAAATATTTGATTTGTGTCTTATAATTCTCTTGTTTGCTGACGACATGGTGATAATTGGTAAATCTACTCAAGATCTGCAACATAATTTAAATAAATTATACGAATACTGCAACTTGTGGGGATTAGAAGTAAACACATCCAAAACTAAAGTTGTTGTGTTTCGTAAACGTGGCCCAGTCAGACTAAATGAATGTTGGTATTATAATAATGAAGAGCTAGAGGTGGTCGACAATTTCAATTATCTTGGTGTTGTCTTTAATTACACGGGTACATTTGTTTTAAATAATCAGTTTTTAATAGGCAAAGCACTGAAAGCGATGAACGTTTTATTTCAGAATGTAAAAAAATTACAGGTCAATCCAAAATTATCTGTACAATTATTTGACACATTTGTTGGTTCAACTTTAAATTATGCATCTCCTGTGTGGGGTTTTTCAAAATCCAAAGACATTGAACGAGTGCATTTAAAATACTGTAAAATGATACTTGGTGTGAGTCAAAAAGCATGCAATTCTGCTGTGTACGGAGAATTGGGAAGAGTGCCTTTGTATATCAATAGATATGTACAAATAATAAAATATTGGTTCAAAGTTATAAATACTGATAACGTTATTTTAAGGAATGTCTATAATTATGCACTCGCCAATAATAATACTCGTTGTAAAACTTGGCCTTATAAAGTAAAATACTTATTAGATATGTATGGTTTTTCGGATGTGTGGTTAAATCCTTTACCTATACATGCTCAGCCCTTTATTCAAACTTTCAAACAACGTGTTACTGATGCCTTCCGTCAAGAATGGTTAACAAATATTAATAATAATCAAGTTCTGAGCATTTTATACACCCATTTAAAGATTTTCATTTAGGAATTTCCTGTAATCAGTTACGAATAAATTCTGGTAGATATTACTTCGCGTAACGAGCGTACGTGTCAGATGTGTTCCTTAAATACAGACATTGAAGACGAGTATCATTTTGTGCTTAAATGTGAACGTTTTCAAGATTTACGTATTAAATATTTAAAAAGATTCTTTTATATTAGACCAAATATGTTTAAATTTGTTCAATTATTAAACTCCAAAAATAAAAATGTATTATTAAATCTCAGTAAGTTTATTAAACAGGCATTAGAAAGACGCAATGATGCATTACAAAATTTATAATCCACATGTATTATACTTATACTATTATGATGTTCTGTTAATGTTAATTAGATTATATGATTGGTTTTTGTTTCATCCACCATACTCCTTAACTTGATTTAACTCTTAATATTCTTTTCCAGCAGCTAAAGAGCTAGGTTCACTAACCATGGATTTTTGCCCCAAAATTTGGCAAAAAATAATTTTGCACAAATATCTTTTTTTCAAGTTTTGTTTACAAGTTCCATCCTTAAACTGTCAAAAACCTTTAAATTTATAGTCAAATGTTCATGTTTTGTATGTTTTATATTCAATGAAAACCCCCCTATTTGCAGCAAAATTATGGAAATTTACATTATTTTGACGATTTAAACGAAGATTAAAGTATCAGCACACTCCAGCCCCAACAAAATAATTTCACCAATTTTTTGTACTGATGAAAGGTTTCAAATGATATTGGTTTCAAGTTGGGGCTTGCCTGTGCTCTATTTCAAAATTAGATTTTTACTTCATGTTTTAAAGTCATTTTTTGACATTTTTTTTTAAAATTGAAATATGTTTCGTAAAATAAAAGAAATAATATATTTAAATAAATGCATGCACAAAACACATTTTGATGAAGTTTTAATCCGTTTCAAGTGTACGTTAATTATAACGAGGATTGAGTACGATACCGTATAGGTACGGGTGTCGCTGTTTTCAACTTCAACAGATGTAAACAAAGATGTGACAGGTAAGATATTGATATTTAAATGATTTTTAGAAAACAAGAAAAATTCTTCAAATATCATTATCAAATTTAGCAAAAACAATTCGGTAAGTTTTATTTTATTTCAGAAATACAGTTTTTGCATACGTTCACAGTTTAGCTGAGACGGCTTACAAGAGTAGTGTTTTTGAGGTTTTGGTTTTATTCATCAGACTGATTTGAAAATTTATATTTATTTTGTCAATACAATTAGTGAAAGACTCGGCTAATGTGAAAATTTTGTATGAATTTTTTAATCCGATATTGACGTCGTCTGCAACATTTTATACCGCTCAATATTTTGGTACATAAGTACATAATTAAACGTCGTTGTTCACATAGAATATGCGTAGGTACGTGGTAGAGTCCCCGTCTACCACGCAGAAGCTTCAGGTTCAAGCCTCACACAAATCACTTTTTTTTTCCTTGTTGTTAAAAATAAAAAACAACAAAACAATATCATTTAATTAAAATATTTGAATAGAGTCTGTTTTTTAATGTTTTTCTCTTTTGATTTTTTTTTTTTTATTTTAAGTCAATGCTATGTCTCGGATACTAGGTCTTTGAAAAATGGTAAAACTTTAATGGATAAAATATCTTTGCAGAATGGTAAAAAACTATGCTTGCGTTTTGTGCAAGAAACGGACAAATTCAAGGGATAGGCGCCCTCCTACATTACCAGTGAAAAAATTCCTACAGAAGGAATTTGGAATAAGCCCAGCCTCAGATGATACTGTATGCAGCGCGTGCCGAACCAAGTTCTATAAACTGTCTAAGTCAAAGACTCCTACCACAAGCAGCAGTGGCATCAGCAATAACACTGATACTAGAGATGCTGACTATGCCCCACCTAATGCAACCTCATCACGGCCAGTATGCAGTCCACCATCTGTGAGTGAACAGACTCTTATCAGTTAAATAAATCATTCTTAAATAGCATGTCAATTTAGTTTTACCAGGCTATTTATCCTTGATACCAGTACTAATGGTATATTTTATTGATACCAAAGTATGCTACACATATAAGAAAAAACAACAACATTAATAACAGGATAAAGGGGATGAATACAGTTCCTTGATTCAATATATGGTTTCTTTATAATCTGAACTATAGTATATTCAACTAGATAATATGTTTTATTGCATATAAATTAATGATTAATGCTCTTGTTTTAGGTGACGTTAAAAATTTCTACCACAAGTCGAAGTCACTCGAGGTGCTTTGTGTGCAAACGTCCAGGGCCGAAACTGGTTAGCTTGTCAGCAGAGGGGAGGGTCAAAGCCTTCATCGAGCACAATATTCTTATCAATGCAGATGTAAGATGTTGTCCTGGCCATACTTGTGATGGGTTTATTTTACCAACAGCTGTGAATACTATTCATACAGTGTCAAGCAAGTCTCTTCTCAGTCGCTCAGCTATAAATGACCTACTTCAAAAAATGCGAATGGCGTGTATAGCTGAACATTCTTCATTGAATTTTGACAGATTAAATGACAATGACTTCCCTTCATTAACTGGTTTATCTAAAGAACAGTTTGATGATGTTTATCGACATTTAACAGATAAAGTTAAAAACACCCCTGTTAGATCTGCCAGAACGAGTATAGGACTGTTCCTAGTTAAACTGTATTCTGGAATGTCAAACAAACTACTTGCAACAATATTTGGCATTACCAAGTCTAGTGTCAGAAGAGCAGTTGCTACGGTGCGACAAGCTTTTATGAGGGGCTTTGTACCTCTTTACTTAGGCATTGAAGCAATTACTAGAGAAGAGATCATCTCCCAGCATACTCGCCCATTAGCAAAGTCATTGTTTAGTACTGAGAGCAACCTGATTCTTGTGTTGGATGGAACATATATATACATTAATAAGTCCAACAACTTTGCATTCCAAAGACGCACGTATAGTATGCACAAAGGACGTCCATTGATAAAGCCCATGGTTATAGTCACAACAACTGGACACTTTGTAGCAATTATTGGGCCATATTTAGCGGACTGTAAGAACAATGATGCCGCAATTCTCAATCACATGCTCAAGTGCAATATTGACAACATCAAGAGTCTACTGCAAGAGGGAGACGTTTTTGTTGTCGATCGTGGGTTTCGGGACTCCCTGGAACTACTGGCTGATCTCGGGATCCAAGCAGAGATGCCTGCCCTATTGCCAAAAGGGCAGAAGCAGATGTCCACAGATGATGCAAACACAAGCCGGCTAGTGACAAAAGTGAGTTTTATCTCAAACTTATTTAACTCTAATTAAACTTAAAGAATATGCATAACAGAAACATAAGTTCTCAACAAAATACCAAAAAACGTAATTTATACAAGTACATTCAACTTAATAATACTGAACATGTGTCGCTTTTCATTATGAACTTTACATATATGCAATAATACATAATTTATTTTTATGCCCCCCTTCGAAGAAGAGGGGGTATATTGCTTTGCTCATGTCGGTCGGTCCGTAGGTCGGTCCGTCGGTCTGTCGGTAGACCAGACCTTGTCCGAGTGATAACTTAAGTTCTATTTGACCTTTAAGTCTCAAACTTCTTGTGGTTGTTGCTCATGATTAGTAGATGACATGAAAAACATGTTTCTTGATATGTTATATGGCTGTATATAAATTGTTGCTTGAAATACAACCCTCGTCTAGTTTCCCTGGCTATATATCCAAATTACTGTTAATATAGGGCCTTTTTTCCGCTGATTACAAACGATGCAAAAGGTAGCTCAACTATATGATACATATAAGTAAATATTTGATAAAAGTAAAATTACACCAAAAATATAAAGCTTCTGAAAAATAAGATATCATTTATGAGGTTTAATAGACAAGTGATGTAACTAGTATTCAAACAATGTTTTAATGAGGAAAGAAAGAAAAAAGATATTAGATGAATTTTTATTTCTTTTAACAGATCCGATGGGTTGTAGAATCTGCAAATGCCCGGATAAAGCGCTTCCGATTTCTCAACCATGTAATGCCAAACAGCCAGATCCCTTACATAGGTGATTTTGTACGCATTGTATGTGCAATATCGAACAGATACATGCCACCTTTAAGCTCTCCTGCTTCAGTGGAGCAGGATGAGGCAACTGCGGCAAAAATGTTGGCTCAGTGTGGAAAGGTTAACTACTTAAAACAAATGGTAGATGACAAGAAGCTGCCAAAACGGGGAAAATGTTGGAAGTCTGCTGATGAAATGTGTTTAGAAGACTTTCCTCGGATGAGCGAGGATCAGCTACGGGAACTCACACTTGGTGTATATCAGTTACGTCTCAGCTCCAGCTACATCCAAGAACACCTTGATGGCAACTGTGATTTGTACTTTTTCGCAGAGGATCCATCTCTTTTGTGTGTTAAAATGCAGAGCAGACATGTAAGCAGCCGCAACTACATGTTGTGGATTCGCTACACAAATGACAGCATCGAATCATGGTACTGTCTTTGTCGGGCTGGTGCACGTGTTGTTGGGATGTGTTCCCACGTCTCTGCCATTATATGGTACCTGGCTTATAAGCGGCACAATGAGGGGGCACCATTAGGAGTCAGAAATTGGGGCGACCATCTTGCTGATGCAGCTGTGTTTGATATAGATGGTGACTCAACACAGAGTGAAAGTGAACTTTAAAAATTAAATAAATAAGACATGTTAAAACCAGTTTTTTTGTTGTAGATTTTCGAAACATATAATGAATATGTATGCCTTTTAAATGTGAATGTATGGATTTGACCGACTTCCAAATTAATAGCTAAAAAGAAGTTCAGCCATCAATTGTTTTTTAAAAACAATACTTGTATTAATAAAAATAGCAATTTTCACAATGATTAATCAAGAATCAACAAAAACATTGTTATAACTAAGATATAAAAAAACATTCTACCAATGCAATAAAAAAATAATCATATACATTTTGAAAATGTCTGAATTTCAGATATCTGAAGTAAGTCATTTAATATTATTTCTAAATCCAAAGGCTAAAATATTAAAAAAATATCAATGTTATTTTACTTATAACATGTATTACACAATTTCTTATATTTATAACAATATTATTGTGCCAGTCAAAGATGAGTTCAATGTTTAATATGAAAAGTGCTGTCAAATTTGGGATTTAATTGAATTAACAGGTGCTCTAATTAAGAGGTCGTTGTGTCGTCATGGTAACTAGACCTGATTAAAAAAACATAATTTCTGAAAACCTAACACATAGTCCTACATACCCTTAGGTTATTAACAAAATTTGAGATGGGGCCATTTTTGGTGGTTAGTGAACCTTGCTCTTTGTCTTCTTTTATTTTTCAATACTATAGTATGATCAAATACTATGTTTAATGATTGTATGTGTGTGTATGTGTGTGTGTATAGAGAGAGAGAGAGAGAGAGAGAGAGAGAGTGAGAGAGATGGAGAGAGGGAAAGTAATTTAACAGTTTGTTTTCTCTTCTTTCACGTGTTATTTGTATATTATGTATTGTATAATGATGTACCATATTGTACAAGTCATTGATAATAAAACTTGAAACTTGATAACCAGTGCCACCACAAGTAAAAATTAACAGAATTTAGCATTTTTTTTCTTTTTTCCCAAAAGTATGTTTTCTTTAATAAACATCAAATATCGCCTCGTGTTAAAAAAATCATTTTAACTTTTTTTGTTGTTGTGACAGTAGACGGAGACGCCATTTTGTTAGTTCACCATCATCACGTAACATTTGTGACGGCAGTGATTTTTTTTTTTTTTTTTTTTTTGCAAGTGAGATCATTGTGTGGAGTTTGGCTATCAGTAGCAAGGAGCTCAACACCCACGAGATGTCCATACAAATCTCCGGTCTTTAAAATCGCCTCGTTAGTCAGACACGTCTTTCTAACACAATACATATCTCTGGCACTTGTATAGCTTCCTGGCTTGGCGCTCAGCATATATGGAAGAGACTTGTTGACCCGATGTCGGGATAATGGGATGTTATTTTCATAATAATGTCTGCAGGATTTTAAATCCAAAAAAAAAAAAAAAAAAGCTTCCCCCCTCTCTCTTTCTCTTTCAAAAGAATTTTGCTTGCAGACGTAACATCGTCATTCTTGTTTCCTTAATAAATTATCTATTTCAATTTTTGATAAGAAAAGAAACGTTTGTCAATTATGTAACTCGTACGTCGACTAAGTCAGTTATGAAGGTGTCTGAAAAACCAGAAAGGTGACATATAGCTTTACTCGATTTTATGTCTTTCAGCTAAGTAGCATTTGTGGAATTCGAGTTATTGGCAAAACTAACGTTATAATTGTATGGGATGATACAAATGTACGAATTTATGGAACAGTATAACCTCGGGTAAAACACGGTTACCCTATCAAGGAGGGTTGGGTGATATCTAAACGTCAGTCTTGAATTCTGACGATAAGTCTTATTACATAGTAATACGTGTGTTTAAATATTTACTGAGCAAGTTCCTGATTATTGATCTTTTTTCTATAAAAATTCCCATATAGTTAATTTCTCAACAAATATGATGAGTTATTTAGTTAGAGAATTATTTCAGCTTAATTATAGTGGAATGCGTTTCTACAATTTTTTAGAATTTATATATTAATTAGCGTAAACTATTATTGGCATAATTCTAGCGAAGTTTAATCATTCTGTGATAAAACCGGTCCTCAATTCCAAATATAACAGTGCTGACCAAAATATAAATCTAAGCAATTCATTTAAACTTTTATGTTAAACTTAAATTTTCTAGTTATACACCCTGGATTTCAAGGCATATGTTAATAAGTAAACGGCAAATGATAGTAAAACATTTTAAATGATTGTCTAGACTTTTGACAACAAAATGCATGTAATATTTTTGAGCTGACAGCAATAGTTGGCGTACACCAACGTATACAAACAATTTCTCCTACCTTATTCAACAAACACTACGGCTCATGAGATATGTACAATTCTAACAGTAAGATTATCGCTTTCGAGACAAATGTCAAAATGTGTCTTTCCATCTTAGTTAATGTTTTATGTATGTCTGATTCTTAAGTTGTTCACAGAGCGTAATAGAAATTTATTAGTTTTAGTCTATTTATTTTAGCAGTTTTCTAAATTTCTTACTGAAATTCATCGGAAAGATCGGGATATTTCGTGAGAAGGCTAAAGCCGGCCAGAGTGCATGTTGCTCTTGGATAATTTTTTAGAGTAGTTTTATCCCCGCCACATATTACGGCTTCTCCCATGCCATTTCGAAGTATGTAATAGAGGTAAACTCATACTTCCATGCCACTGCGCTTGCTGATTTGACGTTGTTTTGTGTCTTACTTGCATACGTCTTTTTTTTTTAAATCTATCTAAAATTCCATTGGGCATTTGATCTTATGAAGATATAACAAATGTATAATTCGATTCAATTTTAACTAAAACATGCATCATAAATGTATGTTTATAAGTACGACGGTCAACCTGATATCAAAGTCAAAGGAATATAATATAATACTCATACGTATTTAATCAAGGACGATAAAAACGCCGAACGTTTTGATAAATGTCGAATATTTCTTTTCATGGTTTCCAAACAATTTTTGTTTATCTAAAATTGAAATGATGCATATTTCAGTAACAGATTGGTGCATGTATTATGCTTTACTTCATCACTATATAAATTACGAGTTTCAAAGAGGTCAGCTTATAAAAACAAACCATGTTTTTTTGTGTTTTTTTCTTCAAATTCTCGAATATCATTATCAACGGAAATATTGTCTCCAGCTTTTAATTCTTAAACAAAGCAATTCAATATAAAACATACATATTGATAATGTGGATATAAAAGTGTAATGAATGTATCGCAATGAATCAGTTACCACCGAGTATATGCTAAATTCAAAATTATAATGTAATTTAAAAATACATAATGTTATATATACAAAGCAGTTGAACCACGTGGAAGTACAGGACAAGTCATCTACAAATATAAGAATTAGCTTTCGAAAAACACTGTCACGACATAAGAGCGAGCTCTGCATGAATGCATATCATGATTCCATCGGTTAAAATATGCGTATTTATGTGATGTTACCATGTATTCACGTGGAATTTTTCGTTGCATTTTGTCCACATTGCGAATACTAAACAAGAGGGCCTTGGAGGCCATAGAATCGATCACCAGAAAACAAGGCATTAGTGGGCAGAAAAGAAACAGAGTATATATCTTATGAGCTTATAAATGGGCTCTGTCCCCTGCCGGCCATATTTTCAGACGGATCCAAGTAATTTTAATAGTCTGGATAGAGAGTGACCCAGGAAACATATGTGCTAAAAAATTGAAATCCAGCCAGTACTTTTGGCAAGAAGGTTCTTTAAAATTAGTAATATACACATATAACATAAAAACTGGCTCTCCCCTCTGGCGGCCATGTATTTCAACGGATCCAATCATTTTTTTTACAAGCTTGGTAGCGAGTCATCCAAGAAACATATGTGCAAAAAAACAAAACAAAAAAAACTTTGAAATACAATATGTTCGTTTTTGTTTTTTTTAAATGTGTACTATATACAATAAAAGAAAACGGGATGCAGCCACTGGCGGCCATGATTTTTGTCGAATCCAATTAATTTTTACAATCTTGGCATCAAGTCACCCAAGAATTGTCTGTGCCAAAAACCTTATAATCCAATGAGCACTTTTGGACATGCAGATTTTTCAAATGTGTACTATATATACATCTCAGGAAAACGGGCTCCGCACCTGTCGGCCTTGTTTTTCGACCGATCCAAATATTTGTTTACAATCTCATTAGAGAGTGACCCAGGGAAAAATTTGTGCTAAAATAACTTTGAAATTCAGCCAGTACTTTTGGAGAAAAGGATTTTTCAAGACTTCGCCCCTTGCGGCCTTGTTTTTCAACGGATTCAAATAACTTTCACATCTTGGTAGAAAATGATCAAAGAGACATCTGTGCAAAAAAAAAAAAAAAAATAAAAAAAAAATAAATAAATAAAAATAAATAAATAAAAAAAAATAAACAAAATCCAGTCAGTACTTTTTGAGGGGAAGATCTTTAAATTATTCACATTTTTCCCCTTTGAGTTGCCACGACAAATTTTGGCATGGAATTTAATTTTTTGAACAACGTTGAAAGAAGACTACACAAGGAACAGTCCTGTCAAGTTTTATGAAAATTGGCCCAGTAGTTTAGGAGATGGACGCCGTACTCTGGACATTCATCTATAACTGAAAAAGGGGAGATAAAAATCAGTATATTAAATGCTTGTTGATAATCATCTAAAAGTGATGTATTTCAATTACATAGTCGTTCCTATTGTATATCTGTATCTTTATTTATTCACATTTTCATGAAATTTTAATAATTTAATCATTTTTAAAGATAGGTATTATTTCTCTATTAAGTCCCTTTAGACCTACGATTGCTCTGCTCTACACAATTACTTAGCCCAACCTTGTAATCTTACAAATATACATGTTTTTATTTTTAAATAGCCCTGTACTTTAATAGTGATTTAATGTCTACATAAAACAACAAAATAGAGCAATTATCATGTTCCCAACATAAACACGCAATATTTTATGACATTTTATTCCGTGCCTTATGTAGTACATGCGTCTAGATTCCAGATTCCTCTGATTTAATGTTTTATTATAGTTTCGTGTTTCACATGTGTGCATGCCTTCCCGTCTCGAATTCATTGCAGTAATTTTAATCAATTGTGCAATTATGCATAGAATATGAAAACCAGCCCAACCTTCCGTCTTAAATGACTTAAAATGATGAATTCATAGAAAAAATATGGACTTCAAACGATTTGTATCATGTTAAAGAACACGTTTTAACCGTCGTCGGTGTTCTAGGGGTTATAGCGTGAATATTGGTACAGATAGCTACCTACAGGTGCGTTCATAGTCTAGGGAGGATAGACCCTGTGTCAGGATAATGTGTCTTGGTATATACAACCTGTAGATGGCATAATACGACAGTGTGGCAGTACTTTATTTGCTGTGGGAGGTTCGATCCACGCCTGCGATATACTAAAGTCGCTAGATGGTACTGGTAGTTTCCTGCTTGGCACCCAGCATCTATACATGCTAGTTCCAGGATTAGATAAGCCCGTGTCAGAACAGTGTGACTTGGTGTGGTATGACACATGTCTACGGCGTGATACTACAGTGTGGCAGCACTATATCCGTCTCAAATGACTGAAATACTGTTTGCTGGACGTAGACCCAACAAACAAACGCTTTCATTTTTCTTTATCGCTATTTTCTAATAATGAAGTCCAGATTTTCCTGCCATTTGTAGTCGTTTTAGAAATAACAGTCGCTACTTCAGTAATTTAAGCCTATGTGTATACGGCAGCCTTTTTCATCGACGCTTGCCATTTAAATACAATACCGCCGCATCAACTGACGTTAATCTTAAAAACAACACAACAAAATGTTAATGCACAGCTCATTTACAGATAAAATGAAAAATGAATCGGCATATGATTTCTTTTTAATTCAGTTATTTTAAAATTGTCTTTCTGAAGTAGCACAAAATACTCCCTTGGCATTTAAATAGTTTTGGAATGATTTAAATCTACATCTAAGTTCTTTTTCTTTACTACGTGCACATATTTCTTGTAAAAATTAAAATTTTAACATTTTGTCTCACCTCACTTTTTGCCAATTTGATGATAATGACTCAGGATGTCAAATAAATATTTGAAAGAACAAAATGCTATACCTAAGGAAAAAGCTACAAATCATTTGATGAATTGTCAAAAAGGGAAATACTTTTTACATCCTGGAATAATAACAATGCCTTTGATATTTACATCATTATGTTATTAAAACCCCTGTCGCAATGTGCTAACCAAAGCACGTTGCCTAATCAAATCAAATCCAAACGTTTCTAAACATGCTCACATAAGTAAGTCCGACAAACATCTGTTGTTTTCAGTTTTATCATATTTGTTTACAATCCTGGAAAAGACTTCTTTTTCGACATTCTGCTGCAGTCCAAACTCTTAATTTTCTAAATATTGGGGAATTAAACGAAGGTCATCAATATACTTAATACCTTGCAGAATGTATTATGGGCCGGATGCCTTATTATTTAATGCGCTCAGCTTATAAGGGTAGTTCCAGGACTGTTTGGCTCGGTGTCAGGATAATGTGACTTGGTGTGGTATCAAGTCACATGTCTACGGTGAGATACTGCAGTGTGGCAGCATTATATCTGTCTCAAGTAGACATTGTCTCCAAATGACTGAAATAATGTCGGTGGGCCGTAAAACCAAGCAAACAAACTTATTATTTAATATAAAATGTGTTGAGTCTGAGTCACTGATTCACTATTTGGAAACGCTCTACAGAGACACCTCGAACAAAGCATGAAAAAACGCAGAAAACCGACGACTAAAGAAATAGAGGGGTTACTGAGTCTCAGACTAAAGACATTTCGCATTAAACTGTATTTGTTACAGAATCACATGATCATCGGCATTTTATGTTCTTTTATAGAAAGTGGGCCTCCGTGACCGAGAGGGTAAGGTCGCTGACTTTAACACTCACTCAGCCCCTCACCGCGTGGGTTCGAATCCCGGCAGGGTCATTCGGATTTTCATGTGAGGACGCCTTCCAGCTGGCTTGCGGTAGGTCGGTGGTTCTACCCGGATGTTTCTGTGAATTCGGGGTCTTCCTCCATCTGTAATTAGCTGGACGTCGCTATATGACTGATATACTGTAACGGTAAACTCAAATAGTCTAGTCTAGTCTTTTATAGAAAAATGTGTGTGTGTGTGTGGGGGGGGGGGGGTCTATGTATAATGTGCAGACCAGAATCAATTTCAATTAATGGAGACAAAGATAGCAAAAAAGAGTTTTAATTATTTCTTGCCAGTTCATATAATTATTGCCTTATGTTATATGAGAAGGAAGTAATGAAACATACATGAATAAACATTTCCCGTCCAAACTTAAATATAACCAATACTTGCTTTTGTGTTTCGAACAGATGCCTTAACATTTCCACAAAACTGGACTCGAATACACAGTTTGTTAGACGACAAAGCGAATTAAAGGCCAATTATATTTCCTTATGATACAATTTTCATGAAAAAGAATATTATTGCATTAATAGCATTGACAAATTGAAGACTAACGCAAATGGCACATAATGAGCAAATATCTGCTGTAAAATAACTGTTAAACGCATTTAACATGTTGATCAAATTACACACCATGTAGTATTTTGTATGGATGTCAAAATACATTATTACCAAAGACGGCCAGTAATCGGAAATATTTTAAACTTTCGCCGCATCAGAATTTGTTTATCTGCTACATCATCTATTTCGTTAAGGAAGACACATGGAATGCGCCTATGGATAAAGTCTGAAATTTAACGAAGATATGCGGAATATTCATATCGGGTATTTTTTGTAAACAATAGAGGAATGATGTCGTGAATAAGATGCAGTGATGTAATGTTATCGTCAACAAGTATATACAGATTGCATCTCTAAACAAATGTACGATGTTTTGTTTTCTGTCTGAAGAATATATACTGCTTTTGGAAGAATAATGGGCCTTTAAATCTACTTTGGTATATTCGTCCACTCATAACATGTTATTTTAATTAAAAAATAATAAATATCTGCTTATATTTTAGCACTCGTGATTTAATTACTACGCATCCAAACTTCCGCCCATATTTTCTTCGCCGATAAAATATAGGCAGATATTTCTTATTTTGATTCTAACCACGCAAACATTTCGTACTTTACAGCTCTGCATTTGCCGGACTTATTTGCGTCATTCGTGTGTCATTCGGTTACTAGCCGCGTGCCGACTAGGCTGTTACTTCTACTGTATTTACTCCCACGAATGGAAATTGCAGCGTCACCATGTAGACATTTCTCGCAAAAAGTTAAAAAATAAATAAATAAACAAACGAGTAAGACAAGGAAAGATTACACGCTAATAGTGATTTTATTAAATCTACATCTACGTCATAGTGACCACCAAAACATTTATAAAATTTGATTCTATAAACATTATGATCAAGCTGAGAACGAAATTATACGTCATCTTTGTATGTCATCAAATGATGTAAAATTTAGTGGTCTCCTATCGCTTGAAGTGATAAAATAAAAGATGATTTCATGTAAGGAGGGTGGATTTAAAGGGAGGAAGGATTAACGAGTACGTAACAACAAACTGAACGCGTATTCGTAATCTAAAGTTAGTAAGTCTTTCTTCGACAAAAATAAAGGATTCTAATGAAATCTAATGAAATCCAAGCGGAAGTAACTGATTAAATTAGCCTAAATGGATGGAAAGGGGCCTTCTTTCTGGTATAAGGTGCTTAAGAATATTAATTGTTTGCATCTTTTACTGGTGGATTGTAGCTGGTCTGTAAAGTCATCACGAAGGGTAAGCAAGCCACTAAAAGGGTTATTTGCATAAAGATTTGCTAGACAAGTCTACAAATATTCCGTATTAGGGATACAAACAGAAGAGAAAAGAAACGTTATTTTAGGTAAACATATTCCTTTTTTTTTCCTTTCTTCTATGTTTACAATCTAATAATATCCATTTTAAGTAGACAGAGGCAAAAAAGGATAAATCCACGCAAAGCACTGTATATGAATTTCAGTATCTCATCGAATCATACTTGATAAATTTGTGCATATAACGACACGTAACGGAAAAGGAGTTACGATCCGGGGGTGAGGAAATGTAACAGCCGGTATATTTGATCGCATAATAATGTATGGATGAGTTTCCTCAATGATCAGATGGGAAATGTTGCTCTGTATTAGAATTAAATTTAAATGATTGTTAATAAAGCCTTACAATTATTGCATTGATTGATTTTAAGATCTAAGCACATCTACAATATTCTAACCAACGCCGTTCTTTTAAATGCTTTTTCTTGCAACACCTTATCCCCCCCCCACACACACACGCCGATTTCAGCGCCCCCTACTTTTGTCAAAATACGTCTGATGTGTACGAGGCGGCGTGCATCAATCATAAACTAACACTGGGTTTTGGATAGTTCAGTATTGGCGGAAAAAATAATTCCCAAGACAGAAGCAGTACCTTTTTTTAAAAGGTATTTCAACTAATCTTATTTGGTGTTTAACAGTTCGGAATTCATGAAACGTATTGAATCATTTATGATTTTCCATAATCGAAATTAAAATCAGAAAAGTAGATAGGGGTAGCAGTTAAATTCAATAATAATGAAAGAAGGAACTCCAAAAACGTCGTATATTGATTTTAGAGTTTCTTCTGAATGCGGCGAAAATAAAAAAAAAAAGACACACGGTTTAATTGCTTTATAGATCTGTTCTGCTCCCAGTTCGTGCATGGATAATTTAAGATGCAGCTTCACATTTCTTTGTTTTCAAGCCTTTTCGTTTACATATTTCTCAGACAAGGACACGTCATACCGTCAGCGAAAACAACAGGGTATTTAGTTGTTACAATGAGTACATTGACTATTTACAACATATAGCAAAAATAACATGCATGCATAACATAAGGCTCGGACTAACAAAGTGTACAATCATAATGCAAACCTAAAACGAAAGAAAATGGACTACTTAAAAGCAATAGATTAGTTTTTTTTATCTATAATTCATATATGTTACTAGCTTACCATCATAACTTGATATATGAAAATTGCATTTGCCATACGAACACCATGCACCCATATATTTTATTCTGCATATAATGATGCTCCTGTTGTACATGAATATAACAGTGTCATTTTAGAGAGTGAAACTTTTCCATTTATGTATCCAAAAAGTACTTCTGTACACCCACTAACCGAGATGCATTTAGTGTAGATTTAAGCTTTAACTACTGCATGTATGTATGAATGTATGGTGTGTGTTTTGAAATTATAAAAAAACTAAGTGATCAAATGCGTCGTACATTTTATTTAAATACTAATATTCTAAGTCAGTGGCAAATATTTCATCAAAATGGAATATGTAACACATACGGGATAACTTAAATAAACATGCTCAATTTTATAAGAGTATCGAGATAAAAAAAAGAAGATTCAGAAACTGAAACAGACATGGTCTTTATAAGCTCGTCAATTAAATGATGTGTTGTAATTTAAAGACATTGCAGCGAGTTACTTCGAGGAAAGAGATATATGATACATATTTAATTTAAATACAGGTAGTACAAAGTAAAATAGTATATACGTTTGACAGCATTCAGTGTACTTGTCTCTAACAAAACTATAAATGTATCGTCAGCATCGACATATGAGTGTGCATTCCTACCTGTTAACATATTTAAAACAATATTGAAGTCTTTAATCCTATCAGTTGTAACACAACCGTCTGCAGATCCGAAGGTTATGGGTTCAAACCTCGTAGGGGACACGTACTTTCATGACTTTCCCACGCGCAAAGTACTGGTCCAATCCAGGAACCGTCGAGTGGGATTAGGATAAGTTTTGAAAAATTGTTTCCAACCGACGTAAAATAAGTAATTTTAAATAAGTTTATTTAATCTGGTGCCTGGATAGCGTGGTGGTAACACGTCTCACAACTCACTAATGCGTCACTGGTTCGATTCTTGGTCAGGTACGTGAGAGGGTACGGTGGTCGCCCGTCCGGACACGAGGATTTTCTCCGGGCTCTCCGGTTTCCTCACATAATAATGACTGCATACGCTATAACCAGAGCCTTCGGGGGTAAGAAGTATAAGTTGTTAACTTCTTTTCCGTAATCAATGTAAAATAAATAATGTTTAAACTTTTTTTTTTTTAATTTTGTTAAACAAGTTTTTGTAATATAGAATACTAGTCTATCATAACTGAAGCTCTCTGTGTTTTATTTTAGCATCATATGTTTCACAAATCATCATGTTATATACAATATCTGCCTGCATATTATGCATATCTAAATTATACTGTAAAATCGATATGTTCAGTTGAAATCAAACGTCGTTTTCTAATGAATTTATTAGGTAAAAGTAAACAGAAAGTGTTACTATACCAAGCATGTATAAATATACTAAACTCTGCTTAAAGCGCCTGACTGTCAGATAGAACCTAACATTATGTCACAGCGGTCTAACCTTTCTTGATAGTGGTATTTTTATTTTAATCTAATTCGAAAATCTGTAAAAAAAAATGGATTTAGTATAATTTATACAACGGAATAATGGGCACTGCTCTATTATAGGTGGTTATTCCTCAAGGCTCGTTTGAACACTTCAGTTGAACAAGCATGTACATGGGCGGGCATTTATCTAATATGTAATACAACCATTGTTTTGTTTCTTGATTTCATGTTCCTGTATTGTCTTGCGAATTTCACAGCGATTGCTATTTGCAGTTCCAGAACAAATACAATACGGCAGAAAACTACATAGCGTTTATCAGGTGATGAAACTGCGTTATAAATGGCGCGAACAGCTCAATCTTTTCAGTCTACTTTAGGTGTCTCTTGAGGCTATTCCTAATCAAAGTCTACCATCCAAAACTAAAGTAAACAATATACTACAGAAACCGATATTCGAGCGTGACATTGCTCGCGATATACATTCGACAAACACAAAATTATTATATAAGGTTATAAGAGATCAATACAGCTTTTAATTTGAATGACAGCCAGTGGCAGTCTTAAGGGAAACTAGTGATTTATTTTAATGATTAGCATAAGTAACCGTGTTGTAATCACTCTTGAGAATAAAACGTTGCATTTGATCCGTAAATAAGAGTAATGTTACGCATTTAAATAATGGCGACAGAATCAATGTTACATTTTAGGCATTGAGCTTCATTACAACTCAGAAATAGTATTTAGATACCGTTTTACATATTTCTGTGTTTATTACTGTTATGATAAGTTGAAAGGTAATTGTTTTACTACATGGAAAGTATGAAGTTATTAACCTAAAGGTAAGATAAATATAAGTGAAGGTGTCATACCTGAAATAATTTTCGGATTTAATAGTTCTGACCTGACCAATTATGTTGAACACTATACGGTACATTTTTCATTCTCAATTAACCCTTTACGTCATGAAATTTCATGTACACATTTATGAGTTGATGCATATAATTAATTGATATGTAAACGGTTGATGAAATGATGGGTTTTTCATTGCCACATGTGACAGTGTAGAACCTGAGCTAAAATAGTGTATGAGTAAACAGAGGAGAGTGGGGCATGGTCTGCTCTGTTTGCCTGCTCGTTAAACTGAAGTAAAGGTTTAACACGTTTAACGATTCATGGCTAAACAAATTTAAACATATACTCAGCTGAAAAAGAACGTTTGATCTCAGGTTTATGAAATGCATCCTCCATAATTTGCAAGGGGGAATAAAGTGTATACCCATGTCCATGTGTATTTACTTTCGCACATAGTTACGTGTGTTCAATACACTTTAAGTCAAATTGTCTAAATTATTTGTGATAAAGCGTTCTGTAAGACCTCTTCATTGCATACATTTTCCAAAGCTCTATTATTTAGACTATTCATCTCTTAAAATGCATATGTTATGTCTGCCATATAACATGCTTTATATGTTTGATTCCAGATTTGGTCTGTGAGCGCATCCTGCAAATTATCCTTATCTGATTTTTTTTATCTCGATTAAGAAGAAAAGACGTGCTGACGTAAATCTTGTTAATTGGACGTTATATCTCTGAAACCAGAATGTAATAGCTTTCTGACTTCTAACACCGACACATTCAGTGACTGCATGAAAAGTGTTGGGGGGGGGGGGGAAATGACTCAGATTTCATTTATTTCTCTGATATATGCACCTGTCAGACCTTACGTCAGTATTTTAAGTGAATGGTTTTGATCTTCTTGAATCCGTTGGTAAAAAGGAAAGTATATTTTCAAGGGCTATAATTAACATTTGAAGAACGAATGATTCATGCTCCACCATTAACTGCCTCTAAACTGCAATCGTTATAAACCTGTTTTTATTTCTCTCTTACTCACAACATACGAGTATCTTTCCTAGTATTTGTCACAAATGTCGCTTTATCATTTCCGTACATTTGTAAGTTTACTCGGGGAAATGGAAGCAGGATTTTTGTGTTGGAAATTCCTTCAAGAAAATAGAAGTAAAATCAACAGCACGAACAGGTGACATCAAAACACGGTCAGAAGACCATGTTGCATGATACTGGATCATCCGTCGGGTAGGAATGCCATTATCAACATCACTAGAAACTTAAATGTGACAAAAATACAAGTGAGTGACTTAAAATGTTACGCTGATATCCATATCATATGGACACATATTCATTTGATAACTAAAATGACGTATTTTCCTTCAGGCGTGTATTAACTAATGAGTGAAAACTCCTATAATATCAATATTTTCAAAATAGAAAATGCACATCATATTAAGCATGCGCATACATTAAACACTACATTACATCTCAAAAAGAAATAAGTATAACTTAGCACATGGCATTTTCCTCACGTCCAATCAGGTGCTAGTATTTGTTCATAGTCACCGTGGACTATAACGCGTCGTAAAAATCAATAAGTATAGGTTAGTTCATTGTTAAAGGCAACTATGAACTAAGCTATTTAGCACATGGTATTTACTTCCACTAGCGACAAACCGTCACGAAAGTATGAGTAATGTGGTTGTATAGTCCACACTTATGGATTTTTTACAAACGTGTGGACTACGCGTTATAGTCCACGGTGACTATTAACAAATACTAGTATCTGATTGGACCAGAGGAAAATGCCGTGTGCTAAAGGTGGACTATGCAACCACATAACTCACACTTTTGTGATGTTTTGTCACTAGTGGAAGGAAAATGCCATGTGCTAAACAGCTTAGTTAATAGTTGCCTTTAACTACACGATATAGTTACGAGGGCGGAGGACTATGCTGTGTAGTTAAAGGCAACTTTGGATTAAACTATTTAGCACATGGCATTTTCCTTCCCTTAGTTTCTACAAAACTTCACAAAAGTTTGAGTTTTGCGGCTGCATAGTCCACACTTATTGATTTTTACAAAAGTGGTTATCTTTGTAGAGGTTAAGTGGTCCATGACGTAGCGGAACAACTACAGGGACATTACCTTAATTCAGTTCGATAATACGTACGTAGTAAATTTTCTCTTCACATGGAAGGGCGCTAACTTTCTAGAAACTGAATTCAAAATGAATGAATATGCACGTTAGTATGATAACGCCCTGCTTCTGGTCTATGACTATGATAACGCTATGTTGTTGGTCTGTGGGTATGATAACGCTATGTTGTTGGTCTATGAGTATGATAACGCTATGTTGTTGGTCTGTGAGTATGATAACGCTATGCTGTTGGTCTATGAGTATGATTACGCTATGCTGTTGGTCTATGAGTATGATAACGCTATGCTGTTGGTCTATGAGTATTATTACGCTATGCTGCTGGTCTATGAGTATGATAACGCTATGCTGTTGATCTATGAGTATGATAACGCTATGCTGTTGGTCTATGAGTATGATTACGTTCTGCTGTTGGTCTATGAGTATTATTACGTTCTGCTGTTGGTCTATGAGTATGATTACGTTCTGCTGTTGGTCTATGAGTATGATTACGTTCTGCTGTTGGTCTATGAATATGATTACGTTCTGCTGTTGGTCTATGAATATGATTACGTTCTGCTGTTGGTCTATGACTATTATTACGTTCTGCTGTTGGTCTATGAGTATGATTACGTTCTGCTGTTGGTCTATGAGTATGATTACGTTCTGCTGTTGGTCTATGAGTATTATTACGTTCTGCTGTCTGTCTATGAGAATGATTACGTTCTGCTGTTGGTCTATGAGTATTATTACGTTCTGCTGTCTGTCTATGAGTATTATTACGTTCTGCTGTTGGTCTATGAGTATTATTACGTTCTGCTGTCTGTCTATGAGAATGATTACGTTCTGCTGTTGGTCTATGAGTATTATTACGTTCTGCTGTTGGTCTATGAGTATGATTACGTTCTGCTGTTGGTCTATGAGTGTTATTACGTTATGCCGTTGGTCTATGAGTATCATTACGTTCTGCTGGTCTATGAGTATTATTGTGCTCTGCTGTTGGTCTATGAGTATCATTACGTTCTGCTGGTCTATGAGTATCATTACGTTCTGCTGTCTGTCTATGAGAATGATTACGTTCTGCTGGTCTATGCACCATATCGTTTTCAGAATGCACATATTGTTTGCACGATTAGGTCTTACACATGAACACTACTGCTCATACCACCAAGCAAAAACAACAATAGAAACATGTTGCTTTCAACATTTAATAAACAATAGACATATTCTGGAATCACAAACATAGTGTGTTTCCCACTCCCATGTAGATACAAACACACTTTTACCGTTAGAAAACAATAAAGGTCTTCAAATATTAATATTAGAATTATTGTCGTGCTGCATGCGTCTTAGCAACAGTGCATGAACATCTTGTTTGTACTCACATGAAAAGAAAACGTATTGTTAGACCCGGATATCGCCTTCAGAAAATATCCATTTCTCAACTTATGTCGGTAATATACTGATGCATAGACATACACGAAAAAGCTATATTTTCATGTTTTTAACTATTTGTCTTTGTAATACATCACTTGCATGTGAAGAGGAAATTTCGTTAGTTTCATTTTCGTAGAAGAAACCAAAACTGTATATATACGAACGCCATATTAAACAAAGCCAATTTTATATTGTTCATTTGCTTGTTAGCTTAAAGTTAACAACAACATTGCAAACTTTCTTATTTCTAAAATAATAAAAAAAAAAAGAAAAGAAAAGTTTAAAAAGTTCATCCAAAATGAATTATGCTGAATTTGCATAGCCACCACAGTGCTTAGATATGTGTAAATCACATTTGACTTTATCAAAATGTCTTTCAAATTACGGAAGTATTTTATTTATGTTGTCTTTCTCAATAACATTGTAAATCAACTATTTATCAACTATTTACGAATACGTCGTAGCGGCTTCTTCCGTCAGATCATGGACATATATCCGTGATGTACAGTAAATAACGATAAGGAGACCCTTTCTGATTAGTTTAAACATATTTATTCCCATATAATACATACATCAAAAATTTCAAAATGTTTACACAAACAAGGGATAGGATTAGAACGAAAGCTTTAAGCTTATATAGTTCTTTTCCTAGAAACAAAGTTAACGTTACCTTCTATGGCAAGATACATTTAAACTACATATTTATGATTGAGTATATTAAATTAGAGAAAGAGAAAAATAACCAAATATCGATAACAAACAGTGGACAAAATTATATAAACAACTGCTTCAACATTTTGTAATGCAAAGATTAAATACGCCAAATAAGGGTGTGAATGGAAAAACATTCAATGAAATGAACAATATATACAGTGTAGAGTTTCAAATCTTTTTTTTTATACTTGTAGTTTAAAATGTAATATATCTAATCAAGTCTAATTATAGACATTGAATGATTTGATGTTGCATACTGTGGTTGATATTTAAGAAACGCATATGTCACATAAGAACATTCACGCCAAACTATCTAATGGTATTCGCTTATAAAAGTAATTTAAAATAATTATTTTTGGCGTTTTACGCTAATTCGAGTAAGTTTATTCATTTAATTTAATAACACAGCACAGCTCTCATATTTTGAAAAAGTGAGGGTTGTTCGTATTGTTTATTTGATTAGATGTTTGCAATTTTTTTTTTTATCAATTTTGTGTAACCTTAGGAATGTGACACCATCGTAACACAGTTCAGTCAAAACAGTAGCTACTTTATTTTGATATTACCGCAAAACGATTTTACAAAGCCGATACTGCCCAATTTAACTTTCACGTTGATAATTTCGAGCCATGAAGAGGGTTGACAATTTATTATTTATTATTTATGAAAAAATAGTTATTTTGAAAACATCGTGGACAATCTTTAACACTTGAATTAATTAGCCCATACGTGTTTGCTATATGAATGTTAATTGAGGCGAAACCTAAGTTTCAGTAAAATTTAAACTTATCTCTTTTAAATCGATATGGAAACAATGTTAAACTAATTCCTCCATACGATTCCTTGACTGTAACAGTACTTTGCGCCTTGTAAGGTCATAAACAAAACCTCACCACGTCTCCTATCCTGTCGGGGCGTGAGATCACATTGGGTTCCGCACTTGGCTGACTTGACTTGATTATTTGAATTTACCATCGCCTCGACAGTATTTCAGTCATATAGCGACGTCCATCTAATTACAGGTGGAATAGACTCCGAATGCACGGAGACATCCGGGTAAAACCACCAACCTACCGTCTGCACTTGGGTTTGGACTGCTACTTATATTTGGAAAAATGAGTAAAAGTGTGGCCAACTTAGATGTAAGTTATCACGTTCTATTCATATACACGCAGCGACCGCCCCCCCCCCCCCCCCCCCACCACACACACACACACACTTTGTGGGTTTGAACGTTGGTTCAATCTTCGACCGTGAAATACCGAAGTCATCAAAATGGTACAGTTGGCTCCATGCTTGGCGTAAAACACATATATGCATGTAGGTCGTACCAATGACTGGTTGCCACGGTGTCAGAATGATGTGACTGGGTACGGCACAATGTCACATATTAAAGGCGTAAAACTTCAGTGTGGCAGCTATATGTCCGTTTCATGTAAAATAAAATAGTGTCTGTTGGCCAAAAATTCCACAAAAGAAAAAAAACGAAAAGAAAAAAACCCAAAAACATGCCGATTTCAAAAGGTCATACCATCAAACATAAAAACAACGAATATCTACACACTTCACCGTCTAACGACTAATTTATAAACATATAAACCGAAGTAAACATAGTCGTGTGCCGAAAACAAAACAGTGGCTCTTGAGATGTTTTTACCTGAATGATTTATGCAAACACGGTTTCTCTTGCTATTTCTAAATGTCTCAATTTGATTCTGTCTTCAACCTTAAAAAGACTGAAACTGTAACTCGGTTTAATAATTACGAATCATTAATACTAATTTTACGTTTAATTATTCTCTTATTTTAATGGCTAGCAATCATTTTCTGATAATTATGGCCATATTTTAGACCTGGCGGTCAAGTATTTCCCATGTGTTGATCTTGTGTTTTTTTTTCTGACCAGACAGCTTCGGAAGAGGCAGTGGTTAGATACAAGGGAGTCCGGGTGCGATACTTTAGCTCATTTTGCGATTATTATACACTTTAGTGGAAGAACGATAAGATGTTTTGACATAATTATGAATGTATCAAAAGGAACAATTTGCATATTAGTTTGATGAAATGAAAATGGTAAATGCATATGAAACAATGTATTTCTTTTTGCCTTGTGAAGTGTGTAGAATATTGTAGGAGCCAACAGAAGAAGCACTGATAAAAAAATGTTCACGGAAGATAGGAACAGCCTTATCAAGGTCTCTCTTGTTTTATATTAGACAATATATCAACAGATATTTCAGATCTTCTGGAAATATTTTCTTACATCAAACAAAGGAAAAATGTAATTGAGATATCGCACATCACGGACATCATCGATCGAAAATGTATCTATCGATCAATTTGATCGAGCAAAAAGATTTGTAATAGAAATAAATGAGTATTTAATCATTTCACCGTTTTCATACGAGGGTTGTCCGGAAAATACCGGTACTTTTAATGCTTTTGTCTGTTCACGTGCAGGTACAATTTTTTTCAGTTTATCTTTTGTACTTATGTGGCTTATTTTATTAGCTGGGGGTATTAGGGATCAGGGCTTAGCCTAGACCAGTAAGGTCCGTTTAGTTTAGGTTTTTTGTCAACAATGATCGCAAGTTAAGCATCGGGAAAACGTCGTGTCATTAGAGTTTACATGAAATATTGGGAGTGAGCAAGGTGAAGTGGGTGTTGAAACAGCTGAAAGAAGACCGAAAGGCATCCTGAGAAACCATAGATAAAGAAGAACATTTACAGCGTTTTAATCGTAATGAAAATAAATGAGAAAAAAAATCACATTGTAAAATCAATGGGAATGAAATCTGGATCCATTATTCAAACTTGAAACAAATGCTCTGTCAAAGCAGCGATAACGAGCAGGTCACAACCTCCAAATTAATTTGATTCTTTATCTGCTGGCAAGGTTATGGTGGTTGCGTTCTTAATTTCACGTGGAGTGGAATGATCAGGCAAACTTCATCCATAAAGGTCAAACTATGACAGCCAGGTACTATTTTCAGATGTAATTTTGAAAACATTCGAAGTGGAACTGAAAAGAATGCATACCCGGTCTACTAGAAATACGTCCATCTTTTGTCCCTCATACTGCCTAATAGTATTCTTCATAAGAATTTTAACACCTTCAAGTGGCATTATCTGTCCCAAAATTCGACCAGTCTTCGTATGGTAGCTTCTTAGCGATAATTCTTCAGGGAATATTCTTTTTAAAAATGGAAGACTTCGATATTTCACAGAATTTAATAGGAAACTTATAAAAAATTATTTGTTTTTATATATTTAAAACATAAAATTTATTTGAATAACAGTCATTCCAAAACTCTCAGACGCAAAATTCATATTCATAATAGTTGTCTAAGTATCTTATAAACCACTTTATGTTAGGTTTTATAAAGAGATTTAAATTCAAAACATTATAATGAACTTAGAAAAATAATTATTTAAAAGTATTGAAATCAATAAGTGAAATAGGATGCGGTTAACTTAAAATTTAGCAGTGGTCTGACCAGATTTGCAAAAAAATATCAAGGAATCGCTAGATGCATTTCCAGTGTTTATTTAGTAAACAAAAGAATGTGCATTTTCCGGTACATGATTGCATTATAATGGCCAGTGAAAGAAATGGAAAAGTAATAAGTTTAACTGACATATCACTAAGTGCCTTAAGTAGTACAACTTTAATTGGCACTTTAGATCTGTATTGTTTCACTAATACATGTACAAAATTGTTATTGTTAGAAAATGTATCGTCATATAAAGAAGTTTGACATTTGCATTTCACTAACTCCATTTCGGATTTATGATAAAAAAGAAACACTTAAGCAACACAAAAAAGATTAAATTCAATAATGTTAATATTTGTGCAGATTGATACCTGTGTAATCATGAATACATATGTGATTAAAATGTTTAATTCATATATCAAACCATGTGCATTATATATTTTACTAAAATTCATGCAGAAATTTAAGTCTGTACTAAAATTAGCAAAAGAAAAAAGGAATGTGCCACTTTTTATTGTATTGTTTTCTTTGGTTCACAATATTATTTTGTTACTAGAACAGATATAACAAACAGGGCCAAAAAGTAGTTTTTCGAGTAAAGACTTTTCTAGACAACGAGAATCAAAAGTTAAACAGATTATTCTGTGATTCAGACATTGGTCATGACCACGTTCAACTTCCAAGACGAGGCAGGATACACTAAAACAATTTTGTCAAGTCAAGAAAGATGCGTTGATTTATCTTGTATCGACACTCAAGGGGTTAATAGTTGTCGTTGAACATACGTGATTTAAGAATTGTCGCTGGCGTAAGCATTGATTGCAGAAAAGGGTTCGAATCATCTACAGAATGTCTACGATAAGAACTACAAACTAAACTAGACAAGTGTCATGAATTTTTATCCGGAATTGGATTGACAGCGACTTGGACTATATTTTGCGGAATGTATTTTTCTCAAATGTATTTATTGACTTTAGAACTTAAGATTGTTTTAAATCGTATTATGGTGTATTACACTGGCGGATGTTAAGAGGTAAAACATCGTTGTGAGGATTAAAATTGAAATACTTGAGGGTATTTTCAGAGCATACTTTAATACACACACCAGCATGAAGATGTCAACAATATGTGACCAGAATGAAGGTTGTATTTACGGATTCCTCAGAGATTATCAGTGTATGATGCAGAAAAAGCTACTAGCAAGAGTGCAAGCAAGAGGTTACAGGCTTTTGGTATACACGTAAATTGGAATAAACTATGGAATCCATTATACAATATTCTGTATGCTGTTTGTAGCAATACGAAATATGGTCAATTGACTTAAAGAGAAAACGTAAAAAATGATAAAAGAGAAACAGACAATAACTCACTCAGTAAAAAGATAATTGATGTCTTTGAAGAAGACAAAATGTGTCTTTGACATGTATCACAAAGGAAGGGGTTACAATGATCCAAGAATCAAAATCAATGTTCAGTAACATAGACTTCACTGGCATTATCGATCAGTAATCAATACAGGCGCAAGCCTTTTTATTTATATTTTCCCATGCATAGAGGCGTAAAAAAATTGAATTGTTCTTTGAGAAACTAATACAGTTTAGAAAAGTACGGTCGCCTGGATAGCGTGGTGGTAACGCGCCTCGTGTCTCACCAATGCGTCCAAGGTTCGATTCCTAGTCGCGTGCGTGAGAGGATACAGTGGTCGCACGTCCAGACACGTGGCTTTTCTCCGGGATTCCCGGTTTCCTCTCACAACAATGACCACATACGGCCGACACCTGATCCATCGAGAGTGATGAATATAAGTTGAGATAACTTGTTCGTAATCGATGTAAAATTAATAAAGTTAAAAGAACATTACCGACTGTTAGCGAACTATTCGAGTTTCGAGTCACATTTCTTGACATATATCACGGCCATTAGGAGATGACACTTCTGTATTATAAGATATGTTACATAAGTACTAGAATATAGGGAAGCGGAAAATGACCGTTAGAGTCAACTTTTTCAACACTGAAGCACCATGTGGGAGCGATACTTTACCTTATAGAACAAACACAGCACGGGGGAAACTCTATCTAATATAAGTATCACAATATCACCGATAAAGTGTTATAAAATTACTTTCAACTCGGAATTATCATCTAGTCTCAGTGGCTAAATATTTTGAACATGAATATAAAATAATCGTATACGGCAATATTTGTTATTATTTGTTTACAATATAAATTGTGGAACACAAAAACCTGGAATTAAATCACAAACCAGATTAAATTTGTACAAATAATACTGTCAGGAACGTTTTAAATAACTGGAAACACATCTGCTGTCATGGCTTTTTCTTTAGCATTTCACTTCACATTTTGATTCCGCCACATGTGCAAGAAATCATATAAACATCAGCATTCAATGACTTCTTCCGATTTTTGAGATGTATTTCTGCATGGAAATACATTTCCGCATGCTTGATGTAAACGTTCTGGTTTATCTCAAGGCATAACAATCTAATTTACATCACAAAAACATGATCCTGATTTGTCTTTCACAAATGAAATTTGAACATCGATTTTGAATTATTTATCTTTTTTTTTTATTTCTTTTTTTAAAATTGCGAAACTTTCAGCTCTGTTTAATTTCTATTTTTGTGTAGAAATCAAGTGTAATCAAGTGGAATTTCTATACTTGGATTGCATTACAATTTACATTCCTGTCTCTAGAGCTGCGGTTGTGCTTACAAACATGACATTTAAAGAATCCATTTTGTTTGTGTAGAGCTTTATGTCATTCGGACGATTTTCCATTAATTTTGGGGCAGATATAATGCTGCCTCACTTCAATAAAACGCCTATGACATGTGTCATTAAACACGTCACATCGTGCCACACTTATTCTGACATAGGAATAACTTGTCTAGAAAATATTTGAAAATAAATGAAACAGTCCTGCTCTAGGAAACACGATTTACACTAATAATTGTTAATCCATACTAAAAACACCGAAAAAGGAAACATTCGGTCTGCAGCGGCCGCTTATCGAACAGAAACATTTAATCACTCGGCTATAGAGGCTGTTATGTGAGCGAAATGCGAAAATATCTAAAGAATATTTGTATAATTTTTATTATATTTTTGTCAATCTCCGTTTTGTTTTGCGCACGTGCAACATGTACCTTCATGTAAGATATACAAAGATCTAAAATATAACGATAATAACAACAAAAATGATTGCCAGTCATGACAATAAAAGAAGAGGAAAAAATCGAATTCATGCACAATCCACTTTTGCTCGAATTTTCATACTGGGTAAAACCAGAATATGAGGTGAATATTACAAATGTTTCCAAAATAACTAATGTCGTGTGCCCTGATCCATGCATAAAGTATATAGTCAACCACTGCATCTATTTTACGTCATCCACTGCGTCATTACGTCATTATGTATGAGGACATTTATCGGGTTGAAATAGTGTATGACAATATAAGACCAGACTAAACTATCTATTGAGTCTTGAGATACTCTCGCTAAACATTTTTTCCACTCAATTCACAATTCAAATTGTCGTGTAAAGGGAAATATTCAAAATTTACAAACAAAATAACTTTACGGGTTGTTATTGCATTAGTATATCGCCGTGGTCACAGGTATTTGACACTCACTAAAGTATTTGTCAGGCTATATATAATAGAAGGTAAACAACGCAAACCCAACGATGATCCGAAAAAATGAAATTGAACGGTGTTAAGAAGTGTTCAATTCATTCACTTAGAATGTTGATTTCAACTTTCAAAGGTTTATTTGTCAATGTGTATCTTTTATTTTTCTGAAATACCGCGGATATTTTAATTAATGTACTAAGCTTCAATAATTCAACACGAAATTTGTACCTATGTCGTTTTCGACGTCCACTTGACAGGTAAATGTATAGACGGAATTCAGGTCATTTTTCATTCATTGAGTCAACACGTGGTTAAAAATTATAAATAATCAATCAAAAATAAAATAATACGTATATCTGTGAACCAAATTTATTCCATTTTGACCGTGCGTGTTTTTAAGTCGGCATTTAAATACGTACGATTCAGTTTTCGGTTGATGTCATCGCCATATTTCACTTTGAATGACGTGCGCGTATGCTGCCTTCTGATTGGTTAAAATTAAATAAGGGTAAGTTTTATTAGGTTTTCGCCTCTGCAGGGCGAAAACCTATTGTTCTTCTTCTGTTGATTTGTTTTTTTTTTTTTTATTTTTATTATTTTTCCAATTCCACCCATTTTTGTGTCCAGCCTAGCGGCCAGATGAAAAAAGCTACAGCTATGAAATTTTGGGCATGGAGTCATCTTTATCTGAACATGTGCCTAATTGGTCAAACTTTTCACTTTTGTTTCTGATTTAGCCACTAGGGGGCGCAATGCATGTAATCACTGTTTTGCTAATAACTCAAAAATTTGAAACCTGATTTAGATGCGGTTTTTTACATAATGTTCCTTGTTGACAGCCCAATCAAATATGATGGAAATCTCATCATCGAGTACCAGAAAAAAATTGTTCTAGGAGAGGTTGAATGTTCGAACCTTAGAAAAAAGTGAAATAATGAGGGTAGGTCTACGAAAAACCTTCCCACTTTTGTTAGAGATCAGATAGAAGAATTCTGTTTGCTGCATACGATTTGTAAGACAAATACGCACAAAATATATGGGGTGGCGAATTTAAGAAATGCATGGTTTGTCCTCTAGAAACGGTCAAACTTCACTAAATTTTAGGAAAAATTAAAATTTCAAAAACATGTTTTTGTCGCTCCTGACTTTATTTTCTGTTCATTCTTCATGATATTTTCACACAATATGTATTGTTATGTTTGAAAGGGCCTCACAATAAAAAAGTTAAAAGAAATTTGAAACGGTCAAGGTCATATTACGATTATTGTTTTTTTATTCGGCCACAAATAGCTCCAAAACTAAAAATATTTAATTGAGAGTATATGAACAAAAGTTTTAGTTCTTAAAGAGCTCTTTCCAGTGATGTTTAGTTTTTGAAGATCGGACTTGATTTGGTCATTATACGGCAGTCCAAAGTTTGATCCTTTTTTGGAATAATTGTAAATCAGGTTTTATGCTTCAAATTCTGATACACAAGAATAAAAAGTTAGACTTGTGTGACTAGTATACTTGATTGAACTATTTGCTGCTTTGGCAGGTACCAAACAGTAAAATTTTAATCAATTTTCTATCTCATTTTGCCGCTAGGGGGCGCTTTTCTTGAAATCATTCTTTTGCTTATAACTCAAAAAGTTGAAGCCTGATCCAAATGCGGTTAATTGAATCATGTTCCTTGTTGATAGCCTAATAAAATATGATAATTTCTAGGTATGAGTGGCTGAAACCTTTTGAGCTAGTAACGGAAGGTTGAAAGTTCGAATCTCGTAAAAAAACTGCAAATGAGGGTAGGTCTACGAAAAACCTATCCATTTTTGTTAGAAATCAGATAGAAGAATTCTGTTTGCTGCAAATGATTTGCAAGACATATACGCACAAAATATATGGGGTGGCGAATTTAAGAAATGCATGGTTTGTCCTCTAGAAAAAGGTCAAACTTCACTAAATTTTAGGAAAAATTAAAATTTCAAAAACATGTTTTTTTATCGCTCCTGACTTTATTTTCTGTTCATTCTTCATGAAATTTTCACATGTTATGTATTGTTATGTTTGAAAGGGCCTCACAATTAAAAAGTTAAAAAACATTGAAAAGGTCAAGGTCATATTACGATAATTGTGTTTTTATTCGGCCCCAAAGTGCTCCAAATCTAAAAATATTTCATTGAGAGTATATGAACAAAAGTTTTAGTTCTAAATAGTTCTTTCGTATAATGTTTAGTTTTTGAAGATCGGACTTGATCTTTTCATTTTACGGCAATCCAAAGTTTGATCCTTTTTTGGAATAATTGTTATTCAGTTTTTATGCTTAAAATTGTGATATTTAAGAAAAAGAATGTTCGATTAGTGCGACTTATATACTTGTTTAAACTATTTGCTGCATTTCTAGGTACCTAATTGTAAAATTTTTATCATTTTTTTTTCTCATTTGGCCGCTAGAGGGCGCTTTGCTTAAAATCACTCTTTTGCCTATAACTCAAAACGTTAAAGTCTAATTGAAATGCGGTTTTCAGCATTTTGTTCCTTGTTGACAGCACCACAGAATGTGATGTGATGATAGGGTATGGGAAAATATTTGCACTAGAGGAGTTTGAATGTTCTAACATTCCAAAAAAAAAACAACTGTGCAAATGAGAGTAGGTCTTCAAAAAACCTTTGCGTTCTGTTTCATATTAAAAATTGTGGCTGAGTTGAAATAAAGTGTTCAAGTTGATTAGGTTAAAAGCGAAAACCAAGATACCGCTTGCGGTTCTAGTTATATTTATTTTTCAAGCACAAACAATGACATATTTCTGCAATTCATTCATGTCTTTCATATCGCATTGTTGACGATGATGATGTTGATGAAAAATTCCCGCGATCTGTCAAATTCATTCAAAACAAACGCGGATGAACGCTATATGACGATGAAAACCAAGACCTCCGAATTGTTGATCCGGCCAATCAGAAAGCAATATTTAATTCAGTGCAGATTTGGTCGGTTAAGGTCGTCGCGTACTGAAATTTGCGAGTATCAATGACTGTTTTTCCAATTATTTAGGTCAGGCTGCATGCATTCATAATATTTTCACGGTAAGCCGTAAGAAAAACATTTTTTCCTATCGGTAACGACATTTTCTATTTCTGTAATTAGCGTTTATTGTAATAAGCAACCTGATAACGACTTGTTGTTTACATGTACCGTGGACGTCGAAAACGACATCAATTATTTTTGGTGTCGATTTTGAGAAATTTGAACAATTTTTGGGGTTTCAAGATCGATGAAATTGAAATGAACACTATAAACCAAACGAAAAAAACTTAAAGTTGACAACCACAAGTTGGAATAAATCAAAAAATCAATTTTTGCTTTATTTTAAAATTTTTATTTAACAAGCCTATTGAACCTACGTTACATACCTTGTCTTTTTAATATATACAGAGTATAATCTGTGTCAAGTACCTGTGGTCGTGGTGGTTATCAGTTTCCAACAATAACACATTCAACATTTTGCTCAGGCAATGTGGGTAATAACAATATAATGAATCTTCCAGCCGTACCAACTATCTAGTAAGATTTTTTCACAGTTGTCGTTGAAGCAACCGTTTTACTGAAGTCAGTTTGAAATGCGCTATTTAATTGGTTAAAATCGAGCACTTGTATATATGCACATAAATTACTTCAAAGGTCAATCTGAGGTGACCTTTAATGCGATGTAGTCACATCCTGATTTCTGATGGTAGAGAAGCGTCAATTAGGATATAACATTTTTATGAGACTGCCTGATTGTGTTGCTGTACTTATATACTCTAGTGGCTAAAGATTGTGTTGCTGTTTTGTTTGTAGTTGTGACACTCAATCTGACAGTCTTTATTTTCTTATTCACCTTGGTTAAAATGATCGGCTATAGTATCAACAACACAATCAGTGTACATCTTTATCCTATACAATAGGAAATGAGACTTGTACATGTATCTTTGAATTATATTCTTCACACTGTTACACCAATTGACAAACAAGCCCGTTCGACAAAAAGTGTGTGGCATCAGTGCCCTAAATCTGGAAGAGTCATTAACAAGTGTTTCTTTTTTGTAAACAATATTCACTAAGGTATAAGAAAACAAACCCACTTCATAAAAAAGCCATCTTACAACAAAGTGCCCTGATTTCCATTTTTAATGTATTTGGTAGTTTCAGGTTAACGACAATGCTTTAATTTTCTGATTTATCAAATATAAAAGGATAATAAAAGGTACATTTATTAAAAGTCATACTCAACTTTGATAAGTTGTGTTGATATTGCATTATTGTAGTGCTTATATGAATATTAAGTCGATAGACTTGGCTTCAATGGACCGCCTTTAAGTTTCGTTTCTATAGGAGTTCGCATAAAATATCTTATTTTCAAAAAAAAAAAAAATAAATAAATAAATTAAAAAAAAAAGAATTCGCGTGTTTTTTTCAATAGTATCATACCTTATTGACTTTTTTTCCGTTATTTAAATGATCGATATTTCCAACCGTTGGAGACAACATTGTATATTTCGGGTACTATCTTTTGCAACAGGTGCGTCCCAGCTGTTTAGTGCACCAGGACAATACGTTCATCCATGATATACAGTCCTGTCAATTCTGCTTCTGATTCAATACGCCATATAAAGGTGTTTATGGAAAACCATTAAATGTTCCTAACATTCCCAACCCCAAAACTGCAGCAGGCTAATTATGTGCAGAGTTATATTGAGTTTCAAATGTTGATCCATGCTAACACAAATAAGAAAAAATGTGCTTTTCAATAACATTATGACACTGTTTTAATTAGACTTCAGTACATATATTATATCTTGAAATGTTTATAAGTTTATAATGATAAAAGAATTCAATTAAATCGATTTTCAGATTGATTTCAATCACGCATTAATGCAGGCTATGTCATAAATATTAGCATGTTGTTGTTTTTAATTAAGAAACTCATATTTAATATCAAAACATTTAAAACAAAATCATATAATAATAATCATATTTTATTCTTCTAATTTAAATTAAAGCAGCACAGCTTTCATGGTTATTTAACGGTAAGTGCTGTTCATATGATTGGCTGTGTGAAGTTGGCTCGACATACGACATACAACATACGACATTCAACTCTCACTTTTCACGACATTGGACATTCAGATTTTGAATGTCGCGTGCGAATGTCCAATGTCGTGAATGTCGCGTGCGACATTTAAAATCTGAATGTCCAATGTCGTGAATAGTGAGAGTTGAATGTTGTATGTTGTATGTCGTATGTCGAGCCAACTTCACACAGCCCATATGATTATAATTGGCTCTATTAAGGGCGCCGTGGTCTAGTGGTAACGTATCCGATTACGGATCCGAATGTTGTGGGTACGAAACCCGTTGGAGGAAAAAATTCTTCATAACCTTCCCGGGCGCAAGATACAGGTCCAACCAAGGAACCGTTGAGAGGGATTAGTATAAGTTGTAAGAACTTGTTTTCCAATGGACGTAAAAAATAAGTTTAAATTTAAGTCTATTAATTCAAACAAAATGCAAACTATCTTTGATAAAGTATTCTTAAAAACCTCAATGAAGAACATTTGCCTCGTCCATTAAAATCAGTCAGAATAAAATTTTCTTTAACTTAATGATACCGCAAAGAATATTTACACAACAGAAAATACGTCCTCGGAAGCGGAGGCTTGGGTTCAAACCCCGGACGTGATATACTGAAGTCATTAAAATATTGTAGCACATATCGACCGAGCGGCGAATTTAAGAAAACATAACTAAAATATATGGCTAACTAACCCTAAACAAATTTCCCTGAAACCTACCTAAAAAGTTGATTAGGTCATGAAAATGCGAGACAGAATGTAGTTACAGCTGAAAAACACTGATCTAAAGCCAAATTAAATGAAGAAGCGTCAGTCTGAATTAAAGTTCAAACATACAAGATATACATATCTAACAATATCCCGCAGATGTTCTCCTAGCAAGTCCAACCCTATAGAATAATGTTAGCCAAACACTAGCCTCACTTTACTAAGCTGGAACGAAATTCCAATGATTGAATTGCAGTGACTGTCTGCCTTTGGTGAGGTAGCTGAACTTTTAAATCTAAGAAGACAGAGGCCAAGCCTTGTCAAAGTCAAGGCTTCAAATGACAAAGACCTTGGCCCCAGGAATGTCGCAACTACCGCCCGTGTACAACCTACACTACTTCTGTCCCTCTCAATAAAGTAGTGCTTACATGAAAACTCGAGACAGAAGTTCGGTAACATCCTGACAAAATGTCTCAGCCACTTCAATCCCCGTGCCCACATTCATCGATGAAAAATCTTTATCGTATAAATAGTATGTGACTGGATTCTGCCAAAAGGTGACTGCACTACTGCCTGAAACCCTCTTCCTCCTTTCTCTTATACAGAGTAACAGTGAGATGTGTATGTGCAAAATGTATTACTTTCCACAGGATTTCAATAAAGGGACGCTATTCAAGAAAAATGATAAAATCATTCATTTCATGCACATTTCTACTTGTAGACATTTAGAATAGCAGAACTAAATCATATATCAAATAAAATATATAAACAAATATTTTATCACCAATAAACCCAGTACATCAGAATCTGATATTAAAACCTCCCTATTTAGTCCTCGGAATATATTCAAGTTAGGTCTTTCAGAACGTTAATCCTAACAAACAAAACGTACCTATTTTCAAAGCATCGAGACGCCGGAGTGTCAAACTACAGTCACACTTAACCGTATACCGACTAATTTGTCATCGTCGGAAACCCACGAGAGCCTCTTCCGTTACTTCATCATTATTAGTTGGCATTTGCTCGTTATCGATTATTTGAAAAGCCGCGCAACTACTCGAAACCCCACTAGGTGGTGGAGAATTTTTGGACCAATAGAAACTCTCGTACTTACGGCACTTAAACAAACCTTTACCGACTTAAAGATCTAAGATCTCCATTGATTGGTCGATGTACCTCTTATGAATATCCTTATTACGGTAATGTGCTAGCCAATTATCCCACGGCTGACAGATATAATAGGCAGCCGTAGGTATCCGACGCTGCTAATTTGTAAAAAAAAAATCAAACCGAAATACACACAATCTAGTGCTGAAAAGTAAGTGACACTTGATTATTTTTATTTGAAAGATTTATAAAATTACGTTTTCTCTCTCTTTTTCCTTAAAACCCCAAATCGATTCTATCCTGCAACATTAAAAGCATTCAAATTTATAATTCGATTAAATAATTGCCATACATTAATAATATTTATACATCATACGTGCGTTTAATTAAAATACATCCCCTAGGAGAACTGCTAAGAAATTCTGCTAATGGCATTTTGATTAGTTCCATCTCGGGAAAACATTAACACTTTGCCTAATAAATATGCATCTAAAATGTACCAGAAATGACTTGGTGCATATTAATTTAATGAACTTAAAACAATACATGTATATGAAACAATGTATTTTTCTTTGCCTTGTAAATTGTGTAGAATCTTGCCTACAATATTGCAGGAGCCAACGGAGGGGACAAAGGTCAACAGTTTCATGA
>CM037777.1:25586191-25636191 GCA_021229015.1 Solen grandis
ACGGGCCACAAGTTATAACAACATTAGCGGTCGGCCCTCTCCTAATAAATTAAATTGTATCAAAGTAGACTATTTTAAATAGTATTAGATATCCATGTGATTAACATTTTGTTAATAACTATTAATAACAATTTATACAAAAAGAATAATAAAGAAGTTTCACTGATTAGATCTAATTGAAAAAGAAGACTTGACTTGACTTGACTATTTGAGTTTACCGTCGCTTCGACAGTATTTCCTATAGCGACGTCCAGCTAATGACAGGTGGAGGAAGGCCCCGAATGCACGGAGGCATCCGGGTAGAACCACCGACCTACCTCAAGCCAGAAGGAAAAAAGAAGAGGAGGAAGAAAAGAGAAAAACAATAAACAACAATTAATAAAAAAAATGAAGATAGAGGAAAAGAACAATATTCAAAGGAAAATAAATAATGAAAACAAAAAAAAAGATTGCTGATGCTCATTTTCTTATAACGCTATTTAGCTATAGAAACCGCCTGAAAAACTATTACCCCAAACACATTCAGAACAAAATACAATTCAGGAAAACAACATGAAGGCAAACAATTAAATATCGTTATTTCTGCCTATGATCATCAATATAATAAGCATCAATAATACATAGAAATGTTCAAAGGAAGTTTTACAAATATTACAAGTACTAATCTATGAGGTGTGTATATAGATTATATAATGATTGTTAAATCTTTTAGTTGACTTTATGAATCGATGAACATGATGAGATACAAACGTGTTTTCTTTTTCAGTTTTATCTTCTATTCCAAATAGTAGTTTGGTTACACTAAGTGGATGAAAACTACGTGTATCCATAAATGATTTACGCCTCTGGCTCTTGTACCGAGGACAGCGAAGGAAAAGAATGCTCAGCATCTTCATTAAAGTATCCACAATCGCATCTAGGGTTATCACGCAAATGATTATAAAAAAAAATCTGTAGAAATGTAGTACCAGATATAAAATAGGAAGGAACATCGTATGGGTTGAATATCGTTTATATTTTATTTTTGAATGATAGCAATGAATGTGATTCTCGATGTTAAGATCCAGTTCATTCCATAGTTTTATCGATGAAGGAATAACTGATTTTGAATAAATTTCTATTCGAGATGCCACCGAAGCGTAGTTTTCTTGATTACGTAGTTTGTAATTATTAGACTGAAAAATCCTGGGACATAGTTCTGATAAATAGGCAGATAATTTTTATGTTCAAATACTAGAAATGACATTTGAATTTTTCTACGATCTGCAAGGGAAACCCAACCTATTTCTTTTAATAATATTATAATGGAAACAGATAGAGTAAGACCCATTACAATCCTGGCTGAATTTTTACTAGAGTTTCTTTTCCCTTGACTGAACAACTATCCCATAGAATAAAAGCATAATCCAAAATAGGTCGAAGGTCTGCAATATATATTTGATTTAAGGATTTTCTTTTCAGTTTGAATTTGAGTGTACGTATTGAGTCCAATATTTTCGAAGTTATTTTTAAAATATGTGAATGCCATGAACCATCGGAGCTTAAAGTGTCACCAAGATGTTTATGTGACTGAACAAATGTCATTGGAGTGTAATAAAACTAGAGAGCTGGATATATACAATTTGTTTTTGACAGAGATAAAAACATAGCATCTGTTTTATTCGGATTAAAGTTAACAAGCCATTGGCTATCCCAATTTGATATTTTCAAAAGGTCGTGGTTTAAAGTATATTCAATATGTTTTATATCATTTGAGCTTACCGCAAGGGAACTGTCATCTGCAAACAATCTGGTTATGTTAAAAAAGGAAATCAGCTATATCATTTACATAGACTAAAAATAAAAGAGGTTCTAGTACTGATCCCTGAGGCACACCGGCATTAATAGTTGTTTCATTTGAAAATTCAGTACCTACAAACATTATTTTATCTTTTACTAAGATAACTAGATAACCAATTAAATACTTGACCGGAGAAACCCTATTGCTTTAGTTTAAAAATGAGACCCTTGTGCCAGACCCGTTCAAATGCTTTTTATCGTTGAATGCTTTACAAATTTGATTATAAATATCAATTACTTGATAAACTTTGGATTGACAAGGTAAAAAATCTGACTGGTATTTGTAAATTAACTTATTTTCGAGTAAGAAATTGTACATACATTTGAAAACTACTCTTTCCATAATTTTACCAATTTATCTTATTAAAGAAACAGGTCTATAATTTGATGGAATGGTTTTATCCCCTTTTTAAATAGTGATATAACACTGGAATGCTTCCATAACTTAGGATACTTATTTTGTTGTATTGATTTATTGAATAACATTGATAAAGGCTTACAAATAGTATTTTGTATCTATCCTAATAATCTGTGACTAACTTCATTATGTCCACATGCTTTTTTAGTTATTAAGTTTGATAGAACATCATGTACATCTTGTTCAGAAAATGTAATACTTTCTAATCTCATATTAGTTCTAAAGTTAAAAACTGGTGGAGTAGCATTTCGATAGATTTCGATAAAATAATTAATATTAAGAACATCCGCTTTATCTTTGTCCGAAAATACTGTTATTATAATTATCGTTGTTCATAGTAGTACATAAATTTAATTCGAGATTATCGGAAAAAATCTTTTTTTTTCATATTATAAACTTTTTTTAACAATAACCAATCAGCGATTTTTCCACTTATTTGTGCAATTTTCCTTTGTCTTTCACGTTTTCTAGATGTAATTCTGATTTAAGAGTTTATCATTTGGTCGAATATTTACATATCTTGTCAGAATACAAGTTTTGCAATATTTCTCAATTTAATTGTAAATTCTTCTGTAACACCGTCAGTATCTTTGGATTCAATGAATGTCCAGTCAAAACATTTAATGTACTTCAACTTTAAAATAAATATATGTACCATAATAATCACTGTAAAATCTTTCAGTTTCGAATATCCCAGCGTGCAAACATTGAATATTGTTAGTAATGGCTATAGGATCCATCAATGTACAAGTTGTCTGGCAAACTCTGGTAGGTTCTAGAATCATATTAGGCATGTTTTTAAGTAGCATGATATCTTTGAATTTCCGGGTATTTGTATTTAGTTGATCTTTATTGATGTCACCGATTATTATTATTTTAGTACATATCTCTAAAACTTTCTCTATGCATATACCAATTCTATTCCATTTCTACAGATGAGTTTGTAGATCTATATAAGTTACATAATAGGCATGAATTTGAGGAGTTTTTAAGTTCTACCCATAATGATTCAGGTAAAATGTTCTCAAGTGTTAAAACTCGGGATAAGTGTAGTTTACTAGACACATCAAGTTTTAACCATTCATCAGGAATTGTTTTAGAAAGTTTAGTTTCTGTAAAACAAAGGATTGTGTAATCTAAAAAGTTATTTTTAATATAATCATATTTATTTCTTATGCTCCTTAAATTTTGATGAAATATCGAGATAGAATTAGAAATAGCATGGCAATTAGCAACATTAATTGCTCGAAATGTTGTTTAACATCATTTCCCCTAGTGTGATTTTTTATTGCATTAAGTACAGATTTTATACCAATGGTCGTCCTATATGAAATCAAATCAATCCCCTGTTAGGCTATAGTACAAAAATAATAGTACGACCAGAGGGTAAGTTCATTGACATGAGACTGGGGTAAGGACAAACGAGGACTTGGCGGCGGAATAACTAATATTGCAGTGGAGAAAGGAAGAAACATAGAAATACTTAAACATTACATTTGAAAACT
The DNA here is from genome assembly GCA_021229015.1 of Solen grandis. Classification (NCBI taxonomy): domain Eukaryota; kingdom Metazoa; phylum Mollusca; class Bivalvia; order Adapedonta; family Solenidae; genus Solen; species Solen grandis. The sequence goes on from CM037777.1 coordinate 25,589,954, forward strand.
AGGAACAAATAAAAAAAAAACACAGGAAAATAAACAAAGAACTGAGAGAGGCGTAAAGTGGATGGAAGCTAAAATTCATGAAGAAGACTAGCAGATGTACATTTTAAAATGTCTCTTATCTCAAACTCATCACTTATTTTCAAACAGAAAACAGCATGGAAACAGTATTATGTTCAAAAGAATTAATGTTTGTAAGTTTGTATTGTCTAACATATTATATTTCACTTGATATTTAGTATAAATAAGTATGATTATCACAATGTATAACTTTGTAAACATACACACACACCCACATACAATATTCAAAATTTCAAAATGAAGAACGGTTCAATTGAAAAGAATTTTTTTACAAAACTTTTTCGACCTTTACTAGTCAAAATTCCAAAGTATACATGTAACACCGATACATAAACATGTATAGCATATAACACCGATACATAAACATGTATAGCATGTAACACCATACATAAACAAGTATACGCATATATACCATTAGCATATCAATCAACCAAAACTGTAAATGCATTATCTATATATGAAATGTGCATGCAATAATTATCTCTCCATATATATATATATATCATTACAGTATATATCATAACTATGTTATAATGTGTGAATAAGATTTAATCACTGTAAGTCTTGATAATGCAAAAGTAAGCTCAAGAAAGCACACATTAATTTTTAATCAAAGTCAATCAATGAGTGAATATCATTACTCTCAAGTTATTTGATAAACATTTTGTACTATAATGATCAGACCGACACACCAAGCCTACGAAAACAACCCGTAAACACACAAATACATTGACTTAAATCATTCAGACTGAATGAAAAATTACATATGTGAATGTGTGATAAGAATTTTCATAGTGTTAACTGTGGCTGAAATATTTACGATCTTGAATTGTACACAAACGGTTGTTTAATTGTTGCCTATGATACACAATGGAGTGAGACATTTTTTCACGCAGGATATATCATAAATATCAAGAAAACTCGTCTGCTAAAGATCTCAAACAGGTAAAAATTAATTGTGGTTAGGTAATTATTAGGAGAACAGGTAAGTGGATTTATTGGGTCAAGAACCAGGGTACTGGGCAGTGTTTGAAAACAAACAATTCAATGTGATGACGGATCTTTTCAATATCAGGCATATCATGGAATGTTACCTTGGTGTCTCTGGCATCAAATCATGAATTTTGCAATCTGCAACCCATGATTTTGACACATGAAAATCATTGAGTTTTCGGCCATCAAAACCCTAAAACTTTCTGTGAGGAGTCAGGTTTTCCAGTAGGAAGATCCCATTGCCAAACAATTTCCTGGCCCTATGAACACGCTCTCTGGTCCCAGAATTGGTAAACTTCACAATAATCTTGCGATCTTGGTTGTTTTTTGGTTTGTCTTTTCTATGGCATTTGTCGTTGTCCGTCTCTTTCAGATCGATATTAGCTCTCTGTGCTTGGCTGATAATCTTGCTGCGGACGTCTTCATCGTTTTTTCCTGATCACCACGGATGTTAGAGATGTCTTAGTTCATCCGGCGACCGTACTGTTCAAAGTCATCATGATGAAACTTTATCTGGCAAATTGTTCCTTTTAAGTCATTTATTTCACTGTTTAGACTAATCACTTTTTTATTCAGTTGGGAAATTTCCTCCCTAAGAGCTTGATTTATACTGTGCACTACACAACTCGTTTCATTTCATTGAACAATTCTTCACTCCCATTTTAATCTCACATATCAGTGATTGGGCTAACCTAGCACTAAGTGCATCGATGTCTTCATTACTAAATTTCATTTCAGCAGATGCCATGTCCGGAACTGAAGAATTCTTAACGACTGGGGTGGGTTGGGTAGACAGACTGGGGGTGGGTGGGTTAGGTTGTAATGATTCTGTATCAGAGATTGAGTCGAAATAATCGGTTCCCTCACTCTCACTATCAGAATAAAAATCAGGCGCAGCGAAATGTTTGTATATTTATATGATGGTTTGCCCCCAGGAGACGATTTGTTCCGTTTTCTACCTTTTGATGTTCTTCCCATCAGCGACAGTATTCAGATAAATCCACACAGATAGAAATTATGTGCAAGTCAACTCTTCAGGAAACGGTAATCTATCGATCTTCAGTAAGGATACTTGTCTACATGTCAGATGTATATTGTCAATCTCAAGCCTCAGTAATTGTTGCTTTGTAGAGTAAAAATCACTTTTTTTTTCGCTGACAAATATCGTGCCACTCTGTTTTCCACAACCGGAAGTTCATTCATGTATACATAAATAAATGTGTAAAGCATACACTGTGTCACTGATAAATTAACACTTATTTAAAAAACAAAAATAAAATGTCATAACAAATCTTATTGTCTAAATATCTAAAGCATTATAAGATTATGATTACACTGCTTCGCGATAAATACGTCCATGCTCTGTAAGGTTTCTGAGGAAGACACCGGTTAGACGAATCCATCAACGACGAATCCCTTTCAATTTCAGGTACGCAATATACACTACGATGCTATTAGTTTGCATCCATTCCGTTCTCTTTACAGATAAAATATTTCTGATTTTTTTATGATTCTATCAGGGATTTACTCTTGTTCATATTTCTTTTTGGCCCAAATTTGTAGCAAGTATATTTTATATATTATGGAAATAATAGTTGAAGCTTTAGGAGTGTAATTGAATTGTATTAAATTATGTTTAAGTTATTTATTATTTTAAAGGCATTTTGCATATACGATCAACAAGAAAAACAAATTTACTGTATCAAATAAATCAATTCAACAAAAATATCGAATTAGCGACGTCGTGTTAGCTGATCAATATAAATTAAATCTAAGAATACAAATGTCTTAATCATTTGATCCAATAATCAAATTGAATTGAAATACTTATATTCATATCAAATAAGGACGGATGTCTTGTGTGAGGTAAAATTCAGATAAACTACAGACTAAAGTGCATTTAGATGTTAGCAAGAAAACACAAAATGCAAGGTAAAATAGAAATTTCGGTACATGACATTTGCATTAAAGTGAAAACGCCCTCTTGATTCACGGTGAGATGACATTCGATAAATGCACACTTATGTGGTGTATTCGATTTTCTCTATTACTAATGGAATTTCCTACGAGGCCTGGTGTTAATAAACGGGTAAATTAAGTCGCCAAGGAAACAGAACATTTAGTTTTGCATGAGCTGGCATTGCCTGTAATCTAGCAAAGAAAACTGTAGATATGCTCAAGGAAACCACTTAACTTTCTTGAGAAAAAAAAAATAATGATCCCAGCGTGGTATCAATTCCTAAAATAACACAGACGCAGCGGAATCTGATACTGAAAACAAATATATTAAGTAGCTGATTATATTTTCAAGTCACAATTGTTTCCAGTCAGATAATGATTTACTTTAAGGAATTATTAAAGACCCGAGCATGCTTCATCGTAACTGATAGACGATGGCTGAAACATTACGTTCACCTGCTTTTGATATTCGTTTTAATTAAAATTAACATTTGAAAAAAAAAAGATGATTTTTTAAAACCCATCTATAATCAGGCTACTTGGTCACAGGTTTGACGCGATATTACCCTTTCGTTCTTAAATATGTTCTGTTAAAAGCGACCAGCAGGGTTTTTGCCAAAGCAAATATGATTCTTAAAATTAAATGTCATTAGAGAATCAGGATCTAGTACTCGGTATCGGCATGTGTGTGCGTGTGTGTGTATATATTTATATATTTTTTCCGAGGCTTTGTTAGGAGCATCCATGTTGTCAGAGCAACCAATTACTACTGAGGGTGTCTAGGATCCACAAGGGTTTTAGCATTTAACGACACCGAATATTGTTTACTTCTTTTGATTGTTTACATCATTTTAAGGTTGTTCAATAACTGGTTAGCCTTGTTCCGGTCGAGAGTTTCAGTGGATTGAACGTCCCATCGACAGCATTTTGATCATTCAAGGATAGATTATGTGCTGCCTTACTGTCATGTCAAACCGTTGACAAGAATGGTTATACAAAACCCAGTCGAAGTATCCCGACACTCGGGCAAATTATCATGTTGTAATGAGCATTAAGATCAAGGGGAATCCATTAATACTGTTTAACCACTTGTGGGGTATAGACCGAGGCTCGACTACACAACTTCCTTGTTATGAGGTGAACCACTCTTACCACCCGGTCAACGGGACCTTTGTCTGTCGGAAGCACAGCTGCATTTCGACAGCAAAGATCTATTAATAGAAATTTGTCCGAAAAAAAAAATGTAGAGCAATATTTATTACTATATGTCTCAGAATCAGTGCTGCAAGAGTACTTGTTACATACCGAATAAATGTGAAGCTGCTATTAAATTATTTTTTAATGAAAAATAAAGATAAAAAGATGCATGATGACAGTATCTTATGGCCATTTTTTAATATAAAAAATGAGGTCACGTTTGGCGGTCGCGGCGAAAGTATAAGAGATTTCCTTCACATGCTTATCTTAGTAGCATATCATTTAGTTTAAGGATTTAACGTATTTAACAAATCATTTTATTGGCCACTATAGAAATCAAAAACATGATCTCGGTCTAGTTTCCAGAGTTCCCTATTTGCACAAGAGGACACCATTTGTGTGGTTTTAACGTTCACTGTACTAAATTTATCCGACTTAATCAACGATAGCTTACATTTTTAACAGCATAACATTTTAAAATATAATTATTATTAGTTATATTTCATAGTTTTTACAGTCGCATCTTACTCCATCAGTTATGTGAGATGCTATGGTTTATGAATATTTCTACTCCTGATTAGTAATGGACGTGTATAGTTGCCTAATCTAAAGGGACGCATTTTAAAAACTGTCACAATCAGCTTAGTTTTTATATTTTTTGAATATATTTGGTCATTTTTCAGAGTATCAGAGCTCAACATGGTATTGATGTGTGCATTTGTTTGTTGTTGTTTTGTTTTTTTTTTCATCCTTCAACTTTATCAAAAATGTCTAACATGGTAACAGTAATTGTGACAAAGCGGTGTCTGGGAGTATTCATCTTCAATGATAATATTGTTCCTATGACGAAGCGAATCCTTATATTCCAACAGTTTGTTCCTGATATAGAAAGACAAACACGCTAATATAATATTTTGAAATATCCAAAGCCTCGCCATATCTACACGAAAGGAATCATTATGAAGAATGTGTTATTAATCGTTGTCTAATTGGACACAGTCGTTTGACGCACTCTTATCTTTTAAATCGTAGGTTCAACCTTTCTGTATTCCTTGTCAGGAACCGTATATTATTAAACATATCTTAATTGATTGTGTAGATTTGAATCTTATCAGGACAAATTTTTTATGTAACTACTACGTCAGAGCTTTTCAATACCGTTTCTTTTGATACTTTGACCGATCGTTTTTAATTAAGAAATTGGTGTATATTACAAACTTATTAAACTTGAGTACATTCACCTGCTGTGCTGAATCACTGTTGTGTTTGAAATATTTTATTGTAATATATGATAAATATTGTTGTTTATTGTATAATTGTTTAGACACCATATAACGTCTTTCGACTGTTGAGGTGTCTTTAAATCAAAATTTTAATCTATTCTTTTGAAAATAAGGAATATAACTGAGACAATGTTGCCATATTTGTTGGAGACATGGATTCATGGCGATGACCCCCGATTGGAATCATTAAGGATAATGAAACATGATATATGTTGCAGTGCATGAGCATCTATCTCATTACTGCTGTTTGACTCTTCTCTCTTTAATCATGTGGTCGAGAAAACGATTCTTTGCTTTATATCGTGTTTCACACGTTGTACATGATTGGTTCCACGTAAAGAGGGCGTTATTTTAAATAAAAATACATGACATAAGATTATTGAAAACTAAGTCTGCCATACGTAAGAGAACAATTTTAGATTATCCTTTTCATGTGGTAATAAATACTGTTTTTAAAAAAGACAGCACACAATATCATTATTAACAGCGACATTCTTATTCTGGGACCACTGGATTTTGAACCTTTATATTTGTTAAAGCCTTGATTAAAAAATCTGTCATTGTAACTGATTTTAAAACCACCCACCATCAGAAAGATATTGGTGGCCCTTAAAGCTTGCTTCAAATTAGAATATATATACGCAATATTTCACAATACCCATGTGAATTGCATTGTCATAACATATCAGAACCGCTGTGGGTTCGAATCCCGGTAGGGACTTCGGATTTTTCATGTGGGGAAGCCTTCCAGCTGGCTTGCGGTAGGTCGGTGGTTCTACCCGGGTACCTCCACCTGTAATTAGCTGGACGTCGCTATATGATTGAAATACCATCGCAGCGACGGTAAACCCCAATACAAAAACAACATATCAGATCAATATTGCTGTTAATCCTAAAAGTTAAATCATGTGAGGAAGCCTTCCAGCTGGCTTGCGGTAGGTCGGTGGTTCTACCCGGATGCCTCCGTGCATTCGGGGTCTTCCTCCACCTGTAATTAGCTGGACGTTGCTATATGACTGAAATACTGTCGAAGCGACGGTAAACTCAAATAGGCAAGTCAGTTAAAAGTCAAAAGCTATTCAAGCGAAGGATTAAACGCATTACCTAGGTTCGGTCTTCATTACAGATCTATATCAATAAATAAATACCAGATATAAGCTATTATATGATACGATGCTTTATTTTTTTTTCAGTATTCGGATTAAATTCTAAATTACATCACTTTTATGTATAAAAACCAAAAAACAAAAAACAAATGTTTAAACACATTGATTATATTTATGAATCACATAAAATCATAAGCAAGTATTGCTTGAGAATATGATAAGGTTAGAGGAGTATGGATGTTGTCTCTCAATGCCAAACGTTTTAGATTTTTACATAAAGTCGTCACTATTACAAATAAACTGCACGCTCTTTTCAACAACAGCGTAATGTCCACGAAATAGAGTATAAACTAAAACAAGAACTATCTTTAAAAAAGATACTCGACCGTGGTAACCAGCTTGATGATTAGTGTCTGAATTGTTTAACATGTAATAGATTTTGTTGTTGGTTTAATAGTTGTGTAATTCCTGTGTCAGTGCAGCTCTTTGAAATACCACGGATCTAAATAATTTGTACAATCTAGGTAGACACTTACAGACTTAAAACATCTGCCCATTAGACTTCGCTTCGCGGGCTACAAAACGAAACCGGATGTTACGTTTTTGTTGAATATAGGATCTGTCAGGGTCGAATAATCAATTCCGAAATCTATGTGTGACCTACCTTTTAGCGCTCTACTCTTTCAATTTACCTTAAAAAGGTGCAGTGTCTTACTATTCGGTACAAATCGTTCGCAGGGGAAGAAAACTTCAAAGTTTAAAACAAACAGAGATTTAAAGTACTAGTTTCCGCAACTTCTCAGGGTGAAAATATACGGCCTTACGGCCGAAAAAAAAAAGCAATCATAAAAAACACATCTCAAACTAAAGGTAAGCACTTAAGCGTTAAGAAAACATGGCCAATCGTTGGAAACAACATTCATCTCGGGAGGAGGAAAATCAATATTCCACTCAAACCAACAATTCTTTTTTGATATTATTAAATTTGTGATAATGATTAGTAATATTATTATAGTTTTAATTATTATTAATCTTATTTATTGTATTACTATTTTTTATGTTTAATTTTTTTAATATTTATTTGTTTTAATTTTAAGAGATGTGTTTAAGTATTTTACCATTTAATATGACTTTGTCTAATTTCCAGTCTGCAATACTGTATAATATATAAAGATTCCTAATATGCGACGTAACGTCAAATGACATATTGGCGATATTTTATGTTATGACGTCATATCTTGCACAACGTCAATTCCTGCATAACAATAGTATTCTTATATGATTACAGGAACAAGCAATAATGTAGTATCAGCAATAATTGTTTATATTTTGATAAAGGCCTTTGGTCGAAACATAAAAGAGTTGAAACGGGATATATTTGTGAAATACTTTGCCGATGATTTTCATAAAATAAAGGAAGCGAAGTTAAGTGTTTCCTGATAATTCGCAAGCATAAACTTATAACAACAATACCTCTTTATGATATATGAAACATCATGCAGTATTTGCGCAAGGGATGTGGCCCATTTCACTAAATTAAAAAGTATCCGTATGTGCAGATTTTACAGAGGAAAAAATTGTAATCGTTTTCTGATTTTTTTTTTCTTAAAAAAAAAGATATTAATTTGTGTACTTGTTATTGGTCAACTCTCATTATGTATTTCTATTATTTTTTTTTTTATTTAAGAAATTAGACAGTACTATGTATGTTCACAGATAACAACTTTAGTGATTCAGACCCCTGTCTGATTTCAGTTACTTTCAGGTCCATCTTAGATAAGACCCGTTACTTCATATTGATACAATAATGATAAAAAAATGCTCCACCATGTGTGTGTTATAGTTCGAATATGATATATGATGACTTTGTAATGGCATCTTTCGTCGATAGCAACAACATTGATGATGACCATGACCATAATTTAAACGTGAGTTCCATTTTACAAAGGATATTTACCAATGCAGTGTATTAAATCTATATCGATATTTTTATTTCGCTTTTTAGTTTTGGTATTTTAATGTTCAAATCTGTAAAACGGTTGGATGTTTATCTGACGTAGGAATTGTGTATTGAACATGGAAGAATATATTTTTTGAAGATCTAGAACTCCGATATCCATTGATATAGGGAAAATAAAGATTACATATATATGTTCTTGCCTACAAAAGACAATGTAGATTTTTTTTAAAAGTTAAGCAAATTCATCGTTCGAGGTGTTTCGTGTAGCGCATGCATGATCGATATACACCGTACCACAATTTCTTCTGTTTTATGTCATATTATGGTTCAGCTTTTTTCAAATTCTTTAAACTCAAATGATAAAATAAAGAAATGTCCTGATAACAAAAATCGTCTTCTTTGCAAAAAATACTGTATTAAACAGTTCCTTTCATTATATTGATGAATTACCAATACAGTTTCACTAATAGTGAAAAACCCCGGAATATTGTGAAATAATGCATAGTTTCGTTCATTCCCTATGAACATGAAACGGCAGGAAACGTATCTCACAATAAAAACTGCTATCATTAATTAAATGCTGAAGTTACGTTACTCCATCCAAGCTGGAAAGACATGGAATATTATTAAATAAACGTGTAAGGGGCATGTAAAACCACTAGAATAGTTAATCGTATATTTTAGAAATAATATTTAATCGCTAGTTTCGCCATTGCTATGAATCAATGTTTTTTTTTTTTTTTTTTTTTTTTTTTCGTCTCTTTGGCCTTAATTGCACTCTTTCTAAACTATATAGTTTATGGGTATAGTTTTTCCAATATAATAATCCCACACACAGGTAGCTATCTCTACTTGACTGTCTGATGATCATTCCCTGGTGAAGAAAACTTGCTTCATAAAACTCTTTTTATATATGCCTAGAACTTTAGAATATGTAAAAAGTTTTTCAGATTTTGATCAAAAATAAACAACAAGCTGATATGGAAAATTCTGTCAAATCCACAGTATTCTAAGCAGTACCATCAAAAGTATGTCTAGAGAGATTACACATAACAGTAGGCATGATCAGTACCATTCAGAAAATAATATGCAAATAATTTATAAAAAAATGCAACTTTTTGTTACTTCCATTCATATCATAATCACATACAAGGCTTTCTACTGGTTTTAGGGAACGGAGATTTCCTTCGAAAACCTAATACCATTCATTTATTTGCATGCATGTTAATTTACGTAGAAAACATATAGTATAATTGAAAGACACTGATTTGGGAAATTAGATGCTCATATATAGCGAGGATCAAAACAACTAGATATGTCAATAACGTTTCTGTTAATGTCTTGGTATAAGGATTTCAAATACATATTAAATTAAGTACAATGTTGTAAATTCGCGCCTCAAAAAAAACAACAACAAACAAAAAACCCTGCAATACGATAAAAATATGTGTTAGATATCCCTTTGGCATATCTATAAATATGTATATTACATAAACCTTACCAGAAAAAACACACTAACTATTACAGGTAATCAAGAATATGCAGTATACACTCAGTATGCTCTGTATGAAATATATGTCACTGACTGAACTCTTAGTGAGTTCGCAGGCCCTTAGCTATAAATGGAAAAATTAAATATTCCAATGTGAGCCATTGTGAAGACGTTTGCCAAACGGAATCACTATTATATATCTTTAGACATAGACAAATGTCAACGTCTATTCGTCCTTGTATTCATCAAATTGACAAAAAAAACAAAGCACAATAGCTTTGTTCCCGAAGGCATTTGAACAATCAAAATTCAAATGTTGCAATGAAGCAGACTGTTCTAACATTAAGTACAGGAGTTTGAAGTTCTGTCAATAAATAAGTATGATATAGTAAAAGATAAGCCCTGTACTTAATACAAAAATACAAGGAATGCAACGCCTTTTCGCCACCCAACACATGCTTGGTTGAATTATACGATCCTAATAACTAATGGTAGCAATCTAGTGAGCCTACTCGAGAGTGTATACTAAAATGCATCCAAAACAACCGATGATATTTTATATCACGCAATTCTACATGAAATATTAACAAACTTTGCTCATTTTTCTGAGTTGACAGTTTTAACTTGAAACCATTCGCTGACGTCACATACTTGCACCTTCGGGCGTTGCATTCCTTGTGTTTTTTATTATTATGTACAGGGTTTATCTTTTACTTTATCATACTTATTTATTGACAGAACTCCGAACTCCTGTACATTAAGTCACCATGACTCTGGGAAAATGAATGCTTTCCTAAGAAAGTCGTTGGATGTTTCATTTATGTAATGTAGTTTCAAAAAACTTTCGTTATATGCAATGATAAGACATGCACAAATACATAAACAACAAAATTAAGATCGAAGAAATTAAAATTTAAACTTAACAAACTTTAGAAGGGTGATGCAGTCTGAAAAAAAAGGCTTGCCTTAATCAACTTTAAGAACAATTGATCGTATCATAAGATCTACATTATGTGATGCATGCTCGGCGTGCTTAATAACTATTGTAGATAGTTTTTTGTGAGTTTTTGTATAAAGAAGTAAAATCCATATGACAAGCTAAAGACAAACAGAGGGACACGTCATAATTTCTTATTAGGTATCGTAATGCGTTAAATGATGTACTGCAGGGTTTGCAACGAAATTGTGGTGTGATGGGGATGTACACAGACATAATTAAATGTATTTTCTCTACATGTATTTCATGACGTTTACGCGCTATTCTTTTTTAAGTCCTTTTGTGTTATAAATATTATTTTATTATAGATACACCAACAAGTTGCTGATGAATGATGCTAAATGAATCGACATTATGTGACAACGCTTTTGTCTGTGACTTTTGCAATTACAGAAATGAGTTAGCTTGTCAGATGCTCGCAAGAGAATACATGAGCATGGCAGACAGGTTCGGATAAAAGGTGTGAACATGTGATGTTGGGGACCGAGATCCGATAGTATTTCTCATTTTTGAGCAGTGGGTTCGAATCCATGCAGGGATATTCGGATTTTCATGTGAGGAAGCCTTCCAGCTGGCTTGCGGTAGGTCGGTGGTTCTAACTGTATGCCTCCGTGCATTCGGGGTCTTCCTCCACCTATAATTAGCTGGACGTCGCTATATGCCTGAAAAACTTTCGAAGCGACGGTAAACTCGAATAGTCAAGTCAAGTCAAATTCGACGCAAACGGTGTGGCGTGGAAGAGAGCTCTGGCATGAAAGACGGGACATATTTCAGTGTTAGCTTAAGACATAACTGTATAGATTGACTTCCTTTCTTTCATAGTAAATGGACAGTGACAGCATGAACATTTGTTATTTTAAATTAAGTTTTCGTTCATATGTACAAGAAGACCATGAACGCGATATTGTCAAATTCATTCCTTCAGCTGTTATTATGTTCATGCGTTTTGGTTGGATGTCACAAATCATGTCATCTCCATAACTGTGTTATTTCTAGATGAATATTGAAATTGCAGTGATGATCACAACCATGAGATAGATTAATGACGAGACAAAAATGATAAGACAAATCTAATTATCTAAACGTGTCAAACAATACACGATCTATAAGTACACTGTTATGCGATAAGCACAGCATTGATCTTTAGGTTTCCTGTTGAAGACACCTTCTAGACGGACCCACCAACGACAAATTCCTTCAATTTCCGATATTCTATTTTAACTACGATACTATTAGTTTGCATCCATTCCGTCCTCTAATAAGATATGTTTTTCTGCGTCTATCATGAATCTATCACATATTCTATCTGGTTTCATTATATTATGCGAGTATATATTTTTAACATACAAAACTAATTACAGTTGAGGATTGGGAAGGGTAGTAATGACATTGCATCAACATTGTTTTAAAACCATTTTGGTTATACGAACAACAAAAGCACAATTGCAATATCAAATTTATGAATTCATATAAAATATCGGAATAACAACATCATTTCAGCCGGTGAATATAAATTGAACCTAATACTAAGAATATTCCTTATAGCAAAGTAGTTTTGAGGATATCTTACAAATGACTTATGTATATAATTATACGTGGGTTCCATAATGAAAAAAATTAAATGGATTGGATAAAAGAACATTTTGAGTGTTGTGTGAGATTGCATCAATTTATTAAACAGGATACTAAATTGCAACTGAATATCATTAGCAATAAAACACAAATTGTACTGCCAGACAAAATAGACATGTCTGTGTATATCAATAGCATTTAAGTCTGAAAACCCCATCTGCATAAATATTCCTGCCATTTAAGAGATACACCGATGTTATGTATTCGTTTTCCATGTAACTTATCAATTTTCCTAAGATTCTTGTGCTAAAAAGGGGTCATGTAAATAGGAAATTTAGTATTGCATAAGATGGCATTGACTGTCATCTGGGCAAGAAAGATGTTGCTGTGCTTTAGTAAACCACAAGAAAGATGTAGCTGTGCTTTAGTAAACCACAAGAAAGATGTAGCTGTGCTTTAATAAACCACAAGAAAGATGTAGCTGTGCTTTAGTAAACCACAAGAAAGATGTAGCTGTGCTTTAATAAACCACAAGAAAGATGTAGCTGTGCTTTAATAAACCACAAGAAAGATGTAGCTGTGCTTTGGTAAACCACAAGAAAGATGTAGCTGTGCTTTAATAAACCACAAGACCTCGAGAGAGAATATAAGAATCCACCATGAGTATTCATGTAGGATAGGGATATCTTACCCAAGGGTCAGAAATTTCAGGCAGGGACGAGGCTCTGCCGAGTCCCTGCCTGAAATTTCTGATCCCGAGGGTGAGATATCCCAATCCTTCATGAATTTACGAATGATGGATTTATTTTCTCCCATGAACGATTATTACTTGCCACAGACCGTCAGCCTCGATTTAATAAACATATCGCGCTTCCATTTTTCTTTTCTTTTCTTTTTTTTGCACTTTTTTTATTGTCGCTTAACAAATTAACACAATAACAACATGAAAGAAATCGGCATTTTAAAGTTCACACGCAAGTATGTACCTAAATTCTGATGCTCGTTCAACTGGGAATTACCATTTGCTTAAAATAACTTAGTTGAAAATACCAGTCCTTGACGGTACGTAATATTCCCCCAAATATTAAGCCTTATTTCACATTCGTAGTAGTAAATGATAATAAAAGGATAACTAACTAAGTATATATAATATTTTCAAACATACATGTATATTTATTAATTGCAACAAGTTAGTTTTGTATCTTGATAAAATGTGTAACTTACAGTCATCATTGTTTATTTACGTGACATGGAAGAAAGCTGATCACGTGACATGGAAGATAGAGTTTTCTTCCATGAGGGAAATCCCTATCTTGGTATGCTGACCATGGGAGAAAGAAATGACCCCAACATGATATCAATGCCTGAAATAATGTACAAACAAAATGGAACTCGATGCTATATACTAAGCAGCATATATAAGCAATATATTAAGCAGCTGATTATATTCTCTAATCACAAGTGTGACCAGTCAGATGAAGGTTAATGTTGAGGAATTATAGAAGAACTAAACATGTCAAACTTTTGACAAAGTAGTAAGCAAGTTTTACTATTAATAAAATTAACAGAATACAGTTATACGTCTCTAGACGTGTTAGACAATTACCATATTTTCAAATTTCATTTCAGTTAAGTAGTTCCATAGTTGTGTCTGTATAGTATTCATCACTTTGTCCTACATTCCCAGACCTTTTCTCAATAAATGGTTAACTAAAACCATTTTGCTAAGAGGGAAAATGTAGTCTGGAAAAGTCATTGTCATAATAACGAGGTTTTACCATGATATCAGTGCAACGTTTATGATTTAAAAATTGAAATAACATTTCTAAATTCATGTCTTTATTCTATTCGAAACAATTCTTCACTGATCGATTTAGCGTCGGCAATAAATCATTCATTAATAAAATGTTTTGAATCGTCATCTAAAAATAGATTACATCTTAAAATATTAAAATTTTTTTTTTAATACATATGTAATATTATGCCCTCAAAATGTGTTTGACAAGTGTGTGTTTTTTGTTTGTTCTTTTTTGCATAATCATACCTTTTTGAATATTAACGACCTAATTAATACTTCTAAAAACGAAAAGTCCTTGAACATTTCCTAGGTTGGTGTCTATATTTGACAGACATGTAATTAGGAGAATGTCTATATTTTAAGATATATAATTAAACTTACAATTCCATTTAAGTAGGATGATCAGTCAAACACACATTATCAAAATATATATCGCACCATCGGGATTTATTGTATTTGGTTTTCATTATCTGTTACTTGCTTATATTTCGAGTATTGGTAGAGTCGTTCAACGGTCAATAATAGGCTTAAACATAAGAGAGATCGAGAATATTCATCATTAACTTCTGTCTGTCTATTCTGTTTACAATCTATCTGCCAGGGAAACAAGCAAAAAAAAATAAAAAATGACAAGACACATCTTATTATCTAAGCCTGTCTGTACAGCAATATACGATCTTTAATTACTCGTACAGTAAATTGCGATAAACACAGTGGTGATCGACAGGTTTTCTGATGAAGACACTGTCTGGTCGGACCCATCAACGACAAATCCCTTCAATTTCCAGTACGCTATCTAAAATAATACTATTAGTTTGCATCCATTTGGTTCTTTATCTAGATTGAAAATTTCGTCGTCTATCATAATTATATTACAGGGAAAAAAAGCTTGTAGCGAGTGTATTTGTAAAACATACGAAATTAATTACAGCTGAAGTAATGAAATTGCATCAACATTGTTTTAAAGCGGGTTTTTTAAAACAAACATCAACAAATACAGAATTTAAGTGTTTAATTAATGAATTCATATGAAATATAATATTAGCGACTTCATTTTAGTTGAACCATATAATTTAATCTAGTACTAAGAAAAATCCCTTAGCCAAAGGAATTTCGAGACATTTTAACTGCCTTACACATTACTTCTTGTGATATTAAATCTAAGATTGCATAATCAAAAGAAAATAAGTTTAGCGTACCTATACAAGCTACAATCATATCAAATCTAATGTGACATAACATTCATATATTAAACACCATTGCGATTGAATGTCATGGGCACAACACAAATTGTAACTGCAAGGTAAAATTGAAATTTATGTACATAACAATTGCATAAATGTCTGAAATGCCCCTCTGTATAAATATCCGTGATGCCGCGTTACATGGCATTTGATAGCTACACCATCTTGTAAGTATTCGATTCCCTTTGCTACTAATCGAATTCCTAAGAGTCCTTGTGTTAAGAAGGGAGTTAATTAAGTCGCCAAGTAAATGGCACATTCAATTTTGCATAAGCTGACATTGCTTATTGCTTATCATATAGTCAAGAAAGCGTTAGCTATGTGCAGAAGAAAACCACAACACCTTCTCCAGAAAAAGAAATGATCCCAGCATGACACTTATCTTTAAAATAATGTACAGACGAAACGGAATTCGATGCTTTTTACTTTTTAAAATTTATGTCTAGAAGATAAACTATATTAAGCAGCTGGTATAGGAACAGTCTTCGGAAGCATAGTTGCATTGTAAAACAAACGTTTCTATTCAGAACAGAATGTCAGAAATAAGCGATTTTGTTCAGTTCTCATATAACCCATTGGTTACAGAATTGGTGACAAAAGAACGGATCCGAAGGTTGTGGGTTCGAAACCCGTTGGAGGCAAGAACTATTTATGACCTTCCAAGGCGCAAGTACTGGTCCAACCAAGGAACCGTCAAGAAGGATTAGTATATGTTGTAAGAATTTGTTTCCCAATCGACGTAAAATAAATAAGTTTAAACTAAAAGAACCCCCCCCCCCCCAAAAAAAAAATAAAAATAAATAAATATCAGCAGCCTTGCATACATCCTTTCCGATATTCATTAATAACATTCTTTATGTACAACCAGTAAAACCAGGTTTTAAAGTATCTCGCCAGAAAAAAATCAGATGTACGTCTTTTTAACTAAAATCATTCATTTTAAAAAAAGAGTCTGGTACTTGGCCCGCAGACTACTCAAACTC
The DNA here is from genome assembly GCA_021229015.1 of Solen grandis. Taxonomy (NCBI): domain Eukaryota; kingdom Metazoa; phylum Mollusca; class Bivalvia; order Adapedonta; family Solenidae; genus Solen; species Solen grandis. The sequence goes on from CM037777.1 coordinate 25,606,616, forward strand.
GAGATGTTTAAGATTTCCCGGGCGAATTCTAAACCAATAACATATGTCACACCATTTATTCCAAGGCTTCATTTATCATGGTGAATCTAATTCTGATAATCCACAAGGCTTACTTCTTCTAAGAACTATATATGTTCCCTTTTTACAGGAAAAGACTAATTATTCCATATGGATGCAACGGATAAAAGTGTTTCCGGTTGTTCGTCAATGCCGATTGTAACGATTGTATTTACCAATGTCGACTAATATCAAAATGAAAAAACGATAAATTGACTGAACCCTTTGCAAAATCAGTGGCGTCAAAATATTACTCAGAGCACGAATAAAGATTAAAAATTACTGTTAATAGAGACAAATGAACACGTGAACAATAATATAAAAACAATATTTGGTATCACATGTATACGAATGGCATACTGTTTATAATCAATAATATGACACTATTTTAAAATCAAAGGAAAAAAAAAAGAATACTCTTACATTGCAACAGTGTTGTTCAGGAAAAGCGTTCTTTGGTAACGGCAAGGAGTGATATTGTAAAATATAACACATTAAAATAAACAATTAAAACAGACCTTCCCAATTTTCATAGCATTTGTAATGGTTCCGATTCTGTAGTAATGTTATTTGTATAGTAGATGTTCATGTTTCCTCTCTATTTTCCATGTTTTCAGGCTAAGGACAATGCATATATTTATTCATAGAAAGAAACACAATGCAAATATTTTTCAACATGGAATAACAGAAAGTTGCTTAATTATATTGTATGAATTTGTAGTAATCCAGAAATGTCACAGATAATTGATATATTGATTAAAAAAGTGAAATTTACCTTTCTAAAAGTATCGTCACTTTGAAATTAATAGGCAAGCATGCATATCTAATTTTTGAAGTATCGAATATTTTGTATTTCTTTACGTAATCATCCATTAAAATATTTCTGGATTGCAATACAATCTATATGAGCGTCAGAGTGAGCATGTAAAGTACTGTTGTTTGGGAATATTAGTGGGACCAAGTTCTCATTGGAGACATGGAAACTTGATCATGACCCCAAATACGAATCATTGAAAATTATGAAACCAATCGACAAGCTGCTTCGCGTTAATATCCATCATTACTTGTGACTGACCCTTTATTGCTACAGGTTACACTTATATTTTACAAACTTTAAAAATCGAAAAAAGAAACCAAACCTCGTATTTTTCCCTGTTTTCTATTGTGTTTCTTGGGAGTTTTCTTAAGAGTACTTATTTGATCGAATATAAGACCTAACATAATCTGAATTCAGTCATACGTAGACGAAATATTTTAGTAGCCCCTTCCCATAGGACAATAAATACGGTTTAACGAAGACATCAATATCATTAGTATCTTCTGGACTTGTTAAAGCCTTGATTTAAACATCTCGTATTGTGGCTGATTACGAAAACCACCCCACCATCAAAAAGATATCGGTGCGCTCCACAGCTCGCATTTCAAATTAAAATAGAGATACTTTGTATTTCAGAATACCAATGTGAATTACATTGTCTTATCATGGCAGATTTACGTATTTATCAAATCTTAGATATCAGAAGTATGACAAGCGAAACATTATATGCAGTTCGTTGATTCCTTATTTATTACAAATCCATTTTACTAAAATGATTCCAATTTTGAGCTATGATGCCGTTTCAGTCGTTGGTTGTTTCATATGTCAAGATGGTAAGTAAATTCTACATTACATTACTTTTACATCGATTCTCCGATTGCATTTCTGAAACATCTAGTATATAGTAAGCGAGTATTTCTTGAGAAGCTGATAGGGGCAGAAGAGTATCGATTGTATTCTCTTTATGTAGAATAATTTGTTTAAGGGGTTACGTCACTGAAAATTTTATAATGTTTCGACAAAAGTGTAATCTCCAGGAATAGGGGGTGTTACGAAAAACAAACTTAACAAAAGTATTTAAATCACTGAAGCAAAATGCATACATGGTCAGTCGTGGAAAGTATTTTCTGTTGAATATCTAAGAGGATGACGCAGTACCGAACTACCGATGACTCACGATAGTGGAGAAATACGTACATTCTGCAGGAAGGCTCTCTCTGTCGATAGAACATTCGCCCAGATAGCGAAATGCCCCGGGTTCGAGTCCCGGTCCGGATGAACATTTTTCTGACCTGGTCACGAGGAAATTGTCGCATACATCTCCAAAACCTCATTAGTGGTCTAGTATAGCACTTGCTTTCGCCACAAAGGCTAAAATGGTAAGGGTATCTGTGTCCTACGAACACATGACTTAAGTATGGAATTATATATGAAAAATTGATTGCATTGCCACAAAATTTCAAATTTACGGTTATCTATCTTTCTCAGGCAATATCCTACACTTTGAGAGGCATATTTCATAAGTAGTTAATTTTTTTTTATGGAATTAGCCTTATTCGGTGGAGGATATCATTTAAACGATTTTAAATGTTTAATTTCCATTTATTTGTCCTAAAAACAGTCACATGAAAAAGCAACGTTCAAGAGAAATCATTGCCTTTTTCAAATATATCAATAATATATGTTTGTCTGATTTATTTAAACCATCAACTCGACTTGAACGTTTTATTGCCCTTTTCCCGAAGACGTCGGTGTCTTTTCTCGGGAAGATTGGTATGAATCCTTCTGGTTAAGCCAAAGGGGAATTGTTCTCGATCCGCTCTCAATGATTGAGCTCTTGGATTACTGCGTTCGTCGTGTGTCCCCCTCGCCAAAATAAAATGCTTTAAATAACATTTTGTGAAATTATTGGCTGAAATTTACTTGTCACGGATAGTCATCGGCTTCTTCTTCACAAGAGTTGCTGAAATATCTTGCTCTAGGCAGAAGTATGATCTCTATGGAACCAACTATTCGACACAAAATCTCTGAAATATTTGGTCAGTTCCCATGGCTAGTTTCAGTATAAAGTCTTAACAGAACGTAATATTTTGTATAAATGATAATCTCGTGGTAATATATCTCAACTGAGATTGTACCCATTAAGCGTTTGGTGTGGTGGTTTTCCTCAGATATATTTTGTCGAAATTTTCACAGCTATATATTTTTTTCTGATTCCAATGGCCAAAAGGCATATCACTCATAATAACTAATCCTTATCATTACTTTAAAAACAAGTAATTTATAAAATCTAAACTCCCTGTGGGAGTTTCGTTATATGATTGTTTTTAACATTTCAAAACTACTCTTTAAGCACAAATCAGAATTATAATTAGCGCATATGATGCCTTCGTGATTAGTCCTGTTTCATAATTGTTATACAATACAGTCACCTGTGGACGTGAACATTAGATCTTATCCATGCTTGTTACAAACAACCTTTGCATTAAGCAAGACGTGCTAATTAATACAAGACAAGAAAATACATATGCACATGTGTATCAATAAATATCTCTAGCGTTACGCTACGAAAACACATTCTTATCACATTTCATGTGTGTGTGTGTCAAATTATATATTTTATATGACATGTAAGACTATTATCGACTAATACATTCATTTATATGATGCGTTAAGCGATATAAAAAACCAGAGGTCTATTCTATATGTCCATGGTACAAAATTGAACCGAACAGTACAGTGTCTTGCGTTGAACTGACCACGCTTTACCCGCTCACTAGCTCCGCCTTCTCACATGACCCTCACGCTACAGTGACCCGCACACACATCGCTAAGACATACTATGTAACGCGCAAAACTTGCAAGTTTATATATCGACCCTGGTTCCTTTGGTTTAATAGAGTATTATTTAATATTTGGTAGCGTAATATGTGTCTATAATTAGCGCTGGCTTGGACAAAATGGCGCACAAGTGAACCGTAAAGAGCTGTCAGTTAAACCTTCTTGATATTTACTTACCAGAAAAATGATATTTAAAAGTTTGTAATTTTTTTTTCCAGAATTAACTCAGACTCAATATTGATTAAATGCAAGCTTCTATATGGATCTTATCACTGTAAATGCTTTCTAAGCGATAAACTAAATAGCAAACGCCATGCTTTTAATCTTAGAAATTATTAGAGATTATCTGAACGAAGTTGTCCGTCTGAATATCTAATGTTGACTGAGCTCCTGGACCAGAGATCGGAGCCTTTATATAATCATCTACAATTTCTGCCTAAACATATTCTCTGAAAAGACGACAAACCGATTTCATGTTAGTTGTAACTAAATCGGCTTGTTGAACCAGAAAAAAAATGTTAGTTGCGTTTACGAAAAAAAAAAAAATTACAAAATCTGTTCCAAGTCTAAGATAAGTCAAATTGGACTAAATGTCATGTATGTAATAATATCCTGGCTTTTTGAAAAAGAATTCATTCTTCTGTTAAATTGATTCAAAGTCTTATAAGTACATCGTTTTTTTGTTTGTTTGTTTTTTTGTTATTTTTTTAAATTTGACCCAATTACAGATCATAAAGATCAGTAATGCAATGCGTAAAATGGCTGCCTACACAAAAATGTAAAACATATTTACATGAGTCTAACTGTGTTAATACGTTTAATTAAATAAGGTTACTTGGCAAGTAATGCATAAAATATATGCAGACAACAACAGAATACGCTTTCTTAAAATGGAAATAGATTACAGTGCAATGATCGTTCACATAATTTGAAAATAAACATGTATTGTTGAAAATGCAGAAGTTAACAAACTCTTATGAGGAATGCCACGACACTTTCAAATGCAATTAAGATTAAAATTAGCTAATAACTTGTTTAAATAAGCTTGTGTTCGTATTTCTAATGAAACAAACCTAATTGTGCATTTTATTGCTGGTTACTAACAACAAATTATCCAATTAGACAAAGATACATGTAGATCAAGTAATCTATCTTGAGGTAAGAAGTAAGATCACAACCCACTGTTAACCAATTAAATAGTTTTAATGGTTCATGGTGTATAAGTTAATCATTAATCGAGACTCTATAATATTAATCTATCACAAAAATACTATAAGGGATTCTCTAGATTTCGTATGCAATCCATAAAACAAAAGTTCAAACAAAAATCAGTTTTGAGATTGACATGACAGTTTTTTTTTTACTTATATTGCTATTAAAAAGATTGAGCCAACTCTGCAACAATGCGTCAAAATACTATGGACAAAATGGTGTGACGTCTGCCAGTGGCGTGCTATACATAAAGTGCTTCAATTCACGTACCTCTGGCATGTAATGTGTCCTATGTTTATGGCAAATAATGTTATGTCGTTCATTGAATGTTGGTTGGCCTTCACAGTAAAATGATATTAGCTACAAGATCCATTTAATGTGGAAAACCAATAAAACAGTTTCAAATAATACGCCATTTTTTTCTGTTTTCTTTTACTGTTCAAATTAAGGCGAAACGCAAAATTAGAAGATTAGATTTGATGGTTCATTGTACACAAAATAGTTTATATGACAAATGAAATACAAATGAAATACAAACGAGCATTTAATGTAAATATCGACTAATGTTGCAAAAAATCGTTTTATTCCCGAAAAGAACATTCTTTCTACAAGCTCATATCCACTGTCTGAAGGTAAAAGAGTATTATAGTAGAAAAGTGCAGTATTTGCCCTTGGTATATGTTTTAGGCACTGATATATTGCACATGCATAGACATAAATGATGTGCCAAATCTTCGACATTCATTTTCCTGAAACATTGAAATAGAAGGGGTCACATGGGACTAGATCAAGAGAACATGGTGGATGGTTAAGTGTTCTTATCTTTTTCTTAACTAGAAAGTTTATCCTCCGTTTGATGTAAAAAGAACCTTATGAATCTTGGTTTCTATAGACACATTTTAACTAAATTTCTATTACTTACTTAAATATATCGTAAAGGTTTAATTCTATCTTCCAGGGAGAGGGTGGGGATGGGGAGCTTTATTCGTATGTTGTACATGGAAAATTATTTTTTGTACTGCCTTTAGACAGTCATATATCATGCATTATATTGATCTTGTATATCACTCATCCATTTATATATACATTACAACACGCAAAAAAATCGATTTTTTTTTCAGTATACGCGCAAAAAGCTAGAGTATGTAAATGATAGTTAGTGTATGTAAATGATACTATTATTACGATAAAATAAAATTTCCTATAGATACGGAAACAATCAAAAGCTTCTAGGAAATTCCATCGTAATTTATAAACATCTAAATAAGTGATTTCAATGACTAAAGACCGTTAACTCGATTTCAAAATGCATACATAAACTTAATGTGAGTATTAATTTACTGTATTTAAATATCTATATCTCAGAAATAATCGGTAGTATATCAACCTTTCGAAAAGAGCATTGAAGCTTTAAATAATGAAATGAAACGATTCAAGAGATGCTTCAATAGCATTATTTCACTTTAAATATTGTTATGGCGAAGTCATTTTTCATAATAAGGAATTTATGTACACCAGCATAACATTGAGGTTTTGATTGTTGTCCGCCCAATGTGTGCAAATTCAAAGCATTTTAAATACTGCAGATATTTCAATTAATCTAAAAATGCCTGTATAGCATATATCTTTAAAACTTTATGAGTAAAACAGCCTTTGTTTTTAATACATAGGTGAACATTTGGGGTATCTGTGTTTTACGGACACATTTTTTTAAGTTGAAGCTTATCATGAAGACATGTATATACATAGACAATTTTCACATTCACAATGTCACATCTCTCTCAGCCGCGTGGCAGTAAGTACTATATGTATAAGTCCCAAGTTGTCTACCGAAAGCTGTCAGTGAGATATAAAGCCCAGAACAAAGGACATATTTTTCATGCATTGACATGTAATGCATTAAACAATTTTACATGCTTCCCAGGAGATTTTCTCCAGTCTATTTTTAGAAGCTAAAGCTTCTAAAGTCAGACAGTGGATTTCTACTGACAATCACATTACCGCCACTTATCCATACATTCGCGTTGAAAAATAGTACCACGGATTGTAGATGTCAACATTGCAGTTTTGATAAAAGTTAGGTATATTGCAGGATTTTGAAAGCATTGGGTATAATCACAATTTATGTGCAAATAAAACTGTAAAAGAAGCATGTTTATAATTCAGTGTTGATCCGCAGTTTCATTAAACTACCTTTAAATAACCTTATTTGCACCATAAATTTGCAGCTTCTTAATTAGCTCATTTGCTAAGAGAGTCACTTAGTATATTTAGTATTTTGTTCTTGCAAGGGGTCGTGAGTTCTATTCCAGCTGAATTTATTTTTTACTTACTTATTTTTCTATATTCTTGGGTTATATATATAGAATTTTTAAATTCTAGTTTTTATACTTCCACTTTCTTTAATTATTTATAGATTTTTTTTATATGAGGGTCCTGCGCACAGACAGGTTCGGTTATAAGGTCAAAACAGTAGAAATGAGAGGAGGACAGTATGTTTAATGTAAGCCGTCAGTTGAAACATTTTGTTTTTAATCTTTTCTTGTTAGAGTCTAAAATGATTGTGGTGTCTCTAGTCGCATCTGTATTTCACAACTCAGAAAGTACTTTAGGGATTGAGTTTATACTTTATACAATGGTCAAACTTTACTTACCAAGAACAATAACTCTACCTTGCTTCATCTCTATTACTTATTTGTAATGTTTTCTTGATCATATTTTAAAAACTATTGAAGGCATGGATATCGTTCTTTACACGTGAAAAGGATGTGAAGTGACAAAGAACAGTAACTTTATATTGTCCCATTTTCTTGCTTTTCTATTAAAATTACTTCTGTCTGCAGCAAATTCATGAAGTATTAAAGGTATTGAGAGGATCAATACTAAGAACCACTATTCTTTATCCAATTTTGTTGAATTTGACAGAGACCAATATATAAAATAATCTATCTTACCTTCTGTTTTAATAAGATTTAACTTCCCTGATTTTTTACATGCATACCACAAAAAATAAAAGGGATTGACTTTTTAATTCACACATTTTTACTTTCGCTTCGGACAGTGCTGTCAATGCTTTGATTTTAATATCGTGTATGTGCCTTCCAGTTTATTATTTCTATAATTTGGACAGAAATTCAAGCGAACTTAGTTGCACAAAATTCAATAAAGTTTGGCCCCAGTGCGCATTATACCCCTGAACCAAAGTCAAAAATGCAAGTTTAGAATCGATTTGCTGTAAATGGAGATGTTCAAGTAATGCCCTTTTAACATTTAGAACAATAGATTTTGAATAGCAATCATATAATCGTGTCTTTATTCTGCACAAAAACGTTTTGTTACTGATCTTTAAACTCCTCTCGATTAAATGTCCACAATAAACCATTCATCTGTTTCAATAGTCATCTAAAATTAATTTTTCAGGTCAAAATGATAAATTTTCCCTGAATTCATTTATTAATTTTCACAACATGTTTTATTTTTTTTTATTTTATTTTTTTGTGTGTTATTTTTTCAATAAAAAAAAATATTTTTTTTCTCTTGTTGATTACAGCGTTGATTACAGCGTTTTGTCTTCCAGTGGTTTTAAAACGTTAATCATCACCAAGGTTCAGTAATTCTTTTGTAATGTCCATGATCAGATTATTCTGTCTTTAATTTTAAGTACAGACATAGTCATTCCAGCGTTAATTCCATCCTGAAATGTAAGAAAGATCAATACTATTCGGTAAGTTCGTGTCTAAAGCCTGTTTACACTTTTTCTTGATGTGTCCTCGAAGATTATTTTTATCCAGTTTGTTACGCCAATCAGTAAAACTATCCTAAACTTTTGTGTACATGGTTTTAGAAGATGTATGGTTTCCGATCACCTGAGTCTTACTTAACGACTGGTTATTTTTTTCCATATAGACTGTATGACACTCTGATTACAGCGAAAGCTTGTTCGAAATAAGTTCATTACTACTAAAAGTCCTGATCATTTGCTCAACGGCAATATATTTATATATATACAAAATATAATACATATATAATAACATTCATTAACATCCTAGAGATCGTTCAACAGCCAGTCCTGTTTATGCACTCAACGGTCAACGCAGACCAGCTTAGTCATTTTTATGTACAATATGGGTAACGTATCGCAAACTTGCTTTTCTTTATCAAACTGAAATTTAAACCTTTACACGAAATAAAAAATGACCTAAAAGTTAAGGTATTCACTGACTAATAGTTTATTTCAGCATTCTATCAGAATTAGAAATTATCATCACGGAGTGTCTGTACGTAATACACTACATTATCACAGGAATCACGTATGTCTTTACCCTTATACAACATGCATTATCATATTCATTCACGTTATTAAAAGTGATTAGTCATTTTTAAGCAGTCAAATGTTACCGTAGAACAGCTAAGCCATTTTTAGTACCATGGGTGTAGCTTATCGAAAACGTGCGTTTTCCTTCTTTATTTATTTGAAAAAATTAACCGTTCCTAAGAAATAGAAATAATTGACAGGAAATGTAAAGTATTCACTGGCGAAAAAATGTATTGATATTAAGTGAAAGCAACGGATTTCATAATACTACTATCAGAGTACATTGTAACAGTGTGTAATAAATGTAATATCAATGTTATTAAACATATCTCGCACGTGCTACCATTCTATTATTGACATAAGTATTTAAAGTAGTTCTACGGCTAGTATATCTAAGCAGGAAAAGGTCAGCGCAGATCAGATATCCCATTAACACACGGGAAAACAATGTAGAATTGAAAGACAGAACTTATTATCACAACTTGTCAAGCAATACAAGATCTATAATTGTACTTTTTCGCGCTAAACTCATGTTCTTTGTGTTTTCTGATGAAAACAGCGTCTAGACAGACCCATCAACGATGAATCCCTTTCATTTCCGGTCCATGATTTTAAATACGATACCTTGTTTGCATCTACTTCGTTTCCCTAGTAAACTTGCTTTAGATGGAATCCTCCTATCTTTGTGATGTTCGTAGCACGTATTCACTTTAACTTTCTTTCTTTTGCTAAAATCCTGAAGCAAGATTATATTATTTTTGTTATTTTATTTGTTAAGGGACACTTCTAAAAGTGCAGTATTATGTTTCTGATTTTATGTTTAGTATCGAACTATCCATCCTCATCAAAAGTGATTATGAATATCATTTGACATCTTTTCATGAGGTTTAGCTTATTGCAAAACATTATATTGCCTATACACATAACCACAAATGAAATCCCTACCTATCTACCAAAAATGCAAATTTTGATCTCGATATCTTACCCCAAGCCTCAGACAAAAGTTAATGTTCAGTGACCTTAACCTTGGCCCGAATATGTCAGTAACATTAACCTTGGCCCAAATATGTCAGTAACATTAACCTTGGCTCGAATATGTCAGTAACATTAACCTTGGCCCAAATATGTCAGTAACATTAACCTTGGCCCAAATATGTCAGTAACATTAACCTTGGCTCGAATATGTCAGTGACATTAACCTTGGCCCAATATGTCAGTAACATTAACCTTGGCCCGAATATGTCAGTAACATTAACCTTGGCCCGAATATGTCAGTAACATTAACCTTGGCCCAAATATGTCAGTAACATTAACCTTGGCCCAAATATGTCAGTAACATTAACCTTGGCCCGAATATGTCAGTAACATTAACCTTGGCTCGAATATGTCAGTAACATTAACCTTGGCCCAAATATGTCAGTAACATTAACCTTGGCTCGAATATGTCAGTAACATTAACCTTGGCTCGAATATGTCAGTAACATTAACCTTGGCTCGAATATGACACCAAATCTAATACCTAACTCCGTCTTCGCACAATCTACCTACATGCAATTTAATTTTTTGTTTCAAAATCGTGCTTATTATTAGTTATTGTGAAGAAAAGCAAATTCTATTTTCAGTAACAGTGACATTGACTTTGGTCTGAATGACCTCAAATCCAATCCAAACCGTTTGTTCCTCTTCATCTGGCTACATACCATTTTGTGCTTAAACATCTTGCTTCAAACTAAAGTTATTGCACGGACACTGAAGTTCGAAGTATGAAGCCATCCGCGTAGAAACATCGCCCTAGATATTACACAACATACTAATAGAACAATAATATATCAGCAACAGTTGGATACATTATACCTATTAATACAATCTTCAAAATGAACTTGAAATAATCTGGGGAAAATGTTTTTGAGCCTCTATAAGTCCCATATCACATTTACGTATTCAATCCGTGACGAAAAGTGGGTGCCATTAGAAAGACACGCCATTAAGAAATAACCTATTCCTTAGGCTACTAATTGAATTTCCTGTGAACTCTGGTGTTAATTAGGGAGACTAAATCAAGTTGTCATGTGAATAGGAAATTCAATATTGCATAAATGAATTTTCACTGCCATCAAGAAAGCTTCAAATGTGTTTAGGAAAAAAACACATTTTCCTCGTGAAAAATCAGCCCAGCAGAATCGCAATTCCTATCACACTTGTCCCCAATTACATTTATTTTAAGAAAACAAAATGGTTCTAGCAAATGCAATTCACAAACATAAAAGAATCCGATGTTTAATGTGCTGTAACCTTTAAGTATAGATAGACACAAACTTGTTACTAGATGATAACTTGTTATATATCAATTGAGGATTATATTAAAAAGAAGTAGAGTAGATATAACAATATATCAGGCAAACGGGACTTTCATCTTATAAGAATAATATTGCATATTCATAATCATTCATAATTCATAGACAGTGTAATTTCACTTATAATGTACAACAATATGTACATGACCACAAGTTCTTAAAAATATTTCGTTTTATATGTAGGTAGAATCAGACAATAAGATATCGTTTTATTTTCCATTTTTATATATCGTCAAAAGTGTAATCAAATTTAAAAAGATATAGCAATTGTACATATATGGTTATATTTATTAAATAAACTGCAAATCAGTCAGAAATCTTTATCTGAATCTCATGAATACGAAGTATATGTTTCTCTCAACAAACAATAGTGCGTAACAAACAATAGTGCGTAACAAACAATAGTGCGTAACATTTTTCCAATGAGTATAGGAATATGTACCGATTAAAATCGCTAAAATGCTCATTCGACAGTCTTACGTAATCATGACTTAGTATTCGACAGCTACGCCGAAAAAAACAACACAATTTGTTATTTATACAAACAACGTTCATTTGAATCCTTAACGTAAACAGTGATACAAATATCAAATTATGTGTCACGTTTCATGTTTTGAAAAACTAAAGGAGGCCAACTTTTCCGTAATATTATCAGTTCTTTATGATTTGAGCGCATTGTGTATTATTTAAGTCCATCAAATGGTATACATATAGGAGAGACTTACAACCTTAACTCAAGACCTTAATTACAATGCAATTAGTCTACAACAATATAAGGTAAACGTTAATTATCTTTAATATTTGAAGTATGATAATTTCATACATCTACTAGTAATACTAGTAAGTGATTTAACACTAATAGATCAACCTAAGTCCAAAACGAGACGATAGTTTTCAAGCCTTGGAGTATGAAAAACTTTAGAATATCTTGCAACGTTCGGGTGCGACAATATACGACACAATGATAATATGCCCAAAATAATAAGTGTCCAGTACGTCATTGAATATCAACATCATCAGAGGATGTTTCAAAATTAATGTCATAGGTAACTCACGCTCAGATATTGAGGCCCTTTTCCTTGCATGTTTTGAAATGATATATATAGCTCTGCGTCCTCAGCTGGACGTTTGCCAATTTTGGATGGCACGAGAGTTGATCAGATTACAATTCCGAATGTCCTTGTCGTGATAGGTAATCAGCAAGTTCACTTTCTTTTCGAAGCTGATTACCTAAACATTGTCGGTTCATCAGACAAGTCAAAGGGGAAAATACGATAACTCCTCCAATATATTTCATAATTTCCAATGTAAAGAACGTGTGGATCAGTGCTTAGCGGACATTAAAATATAGCAAACCTTGTTGAAATCGTTCTCGAAATGTTATATTTTTTTTTCTATTTACATTATCATTTTTCAGACAACGCGATTAAGCAATAAGGTAGCAAAGAATCAACCCAGCTATTGAAGCTTTCCAAATTAAAAAGTTTTGATTTTACGTCTTTTGGATTGAGACATTTGCAAAAAAAATGTGTGAATATTTTTACACTAGTCTACGCAAGTTGGAGATGGTCTAGATTTCCCAAAAGATTTACTTAATCAGGTACACATGTCTCATCAATAATTCCAACGGTTCATTCAACATAATGAATTTGATTTTAAAAGTCCGTATGGCTTACTTTCGAAAACTGAATACATTCCTGTTATATGAAAAGGCTAATTATTTTATCTGAAAGCGACGTATTAAACTGTTTTACTATTCATCGATGCCGATGAGTCCAATTTAGTGCATCTTATACAAATGCAGATGCAAAGCGCCTAAAGCATAAATATTTGAAAGTCTCAATATCACTTACTCTACCAATATACCAGCAAATATAAAATGTGAATTTGCATAATATTTCGTTAACAGAAAAGAGAATTCCGTAGGTTTAAGATTGAGAAACATACGGGAAGTATTTAAAATTATGCAAACCATTGTTAATCATTATTCATTTTAATGTAAGCTTGCACTTTGTTGCACACGCGGTTCCTTGTCCCTGAGTATAGTCAAATCTGATCTACGTTTAGGTCTCTGTTTAAATGATGTTTTCCTTTGTTCAAGTCCCTAAAATTCCATAAAAGAGGTCTCAATGTATACAATGGGATGTTATAATTAGATATCTCAATGTTACTTTAATCAAAGCTCTCAACGCACGAAGTGATTGCCGGCGGAGCTTCACATCAAACAGCAACAAACGATATTAAGTATAATCGAATGGGGGCATGTATGGAATTATTTCATTGGATCTGACTGGTTTGCGTTTAGCATTCGTTACTCAAATGTGTAGGAATGTATTCGAATACGATTACGGATAGCGATCAGCACAGGAATGAAAGAGCTTTAGTCACTTCAAAATATTTGGTTACGTCACGGTATAATCTTTAGTTCCCCGTTAAGTGATTACAAGTACAAATTTTGATGCTAAAGCATCACGTCGCCGGAGAAGTTTTGTGTGCAAGTCATTATTTTCAGTGTTATGTTACAGTTATACGGACCATCTGAAAATGTATTAATATCGAAGTATGGTTCAATATGTATAATGTATATATATATAAACCAGTCGGGAATGTGTTAATACAAATAAGTGTATCAAATATCTAAAAACAAGCAAGCAGATGCATTAGAAGCGCTTAATAACTGTATTATAAGGAATCAAACTGGCATATTATGAAGATCATATGAGAAATGTTGCTGTGATTGAACCTGGCCTAGAAATGATAATGGTAAACATACTGACCATATTTTTGTAAGATCATATGAGAAATGTTGCTGTGATTGAACCTGGCCTAGAAATGATAATGGTAAACATACTGACCATATTTTTGTAAGATCATATGAGAAATGTTGCTGTGATTGAACCTGGCCTAGAAATGATAATGGTAAGGTAAACATACTGACCATATTTTTGTAAGATCATATAGAAATGTTCTGTGATTGAACCTGGCCTAGAAATGATAATGGTAAACATACTGACCATATTTTTGTAAGATCATATGAGAAATGTTGCTGTGATTGAACCTGGCCTAGAAATGATAATGGTAAACATACTGACCATATTTTTGTAAGATCATATAAGAAATGTTGCTGTGATTGAACCTGGCCTAAACCATATTTTTGTAAGATCATATAGAAATGTTGCTGTGATTGAACCTGGCCTAGAAATGATAATGGTAAACATACTGACCATATTTTTGTAAGATCATATGAGAAATGTTGCTGTGATTGAACTCGGCCTAGAAATGATAATGGTAAACATACTGACCATATTTTTGTAAGATCATATGAGAAATGTTGCTGTGATTGAACTGGCCTAGAAATGATAATGGTAAACATACTGACCATATTTTTGTAAGATCATATGAGAAATGTTGCTGTGATTGAACTCGGCCTAGAAATGATAATGGTAAACATACTGACCATATTTTTGTAAGATCATATGAGAAATGTTGCTGTGATTGAACTCGGCCTAGAATTCATCAAGGTGAACATGCTGACCATTTTTTATTAAGATCAAATGAGAAATGTGGCCTGTCGGACGGTATCACTGACAGTGACATCTGAAGGGCTACACTTCCATCTAAGGTCAATTTTGACCAAATATATTTCCCATTCTTTAAAAATGCAGTGAACTATTACCATTGCCATAACTTCTAAACTATTAAACCTTCTGTCATCAAACTTCCCATACTTGTTCACTATCACTGGGCTACATCCCTTTCATGGGCCATAACTCCTGGGTCCATTTTGACCGAATCTATTTCCCTTTTATTACAAGAAATTAAACCTCGGCCATAACTATACATATATATTTTTAAAGAGTTTAAAACATGCGAAATGACTAGGTATCGAACCCACGGCCCTCGCAGACAACGACTATATGGCGAACATCCTAACTATCTCACTCACTACACCAAAGGGCCAGTTGATAACTAAATATATATGTCAAACTATAACCCCGATGCAGGAATATGAGCGTTGAAAGCAACCCTTTTCAATGCATTGTGTAGTCAAAACTAATAAAAACGAATTACGGAAACTGCCAAATATTTGATCATATTGCGTTGGCGTCAAAATAGCAAAGTAATACATTTATCGTGAATATCACGTGATTCTTTAGTTTAAAGAATAGAGAGAAACTTATTACGGTGAGCATTTCCGGTAAGTATTTTATGATGAAAATAATAATTCAAACACGTGATTGCAAGTGCAACACTCATTACGTTATTTTTTTATAACTATAATTTAATAACACAGAACTAGTTTACAACAGAAATGGATTTAGAAGTTATTTGTTTTATTGTTTGTTCTTTTAAATAATAGTTTGTCCAAAGGGATCCATTCTTAACCGTCAATAACGTATATTATAACGTTTAGGTTTATTATGTTTGTTAGAGACTAAACAAGCAAGATTTTCCTTTCATAAAACAAAAGTAGTTACACTTAGGTATTTTTGTAGTGAGGAATGAAGCTATTCTGTGCCTTATCCGTTAGTTTTTAAATTTCACTGACTTCTCCAAAGTAAACAACCTATGGCGATAGTAGTATCGAATGACAGGAATAGCTGATTCTCAAGCAAAGCTTCACGTGAATTTGTTTCATCCCGACCCAGGGTGAGGCTTATGACCTTGATTCCATTCCTAAGTTGCATGGATACAGCATCTACAGAGTCCATGTCTATACTCCAGTTCTAAGTACGCTGCTGTGAAGCTGATGTAGGTTTTAAATACTATAGTAGAAATTTGAGAATGTCGTTGATATTGTAAATCATATGTAAGTTTGTCTTTCTATTTCAAAGTAATAAAAATGTCTGGAGGGAACTCTAGGGAGGCTAAAACGTTTTATCAGGCATTCATTATGATTGTGAACGATTTTGAGTAAATAACCAACTTTGTTATGTTTATTTGCAAAGGTCTACTTTTTTTGCAGGAGTAACCGTTCTGTCTCATAATGGCACGAGTATTTTGTTCACGCATAAGATGAATATTTCAAGTATCAAGGTTGTTATGATTACATTCTAAACGTCTTTATTAGAGCAGATTCGCAAGGGTTTGATAGCTACTAAATGCGAAAGGATACAATGATGTTGTTTGCGACCAATTGACGACGCTTCTTTTAAAACTTTGACATCCGCCGTCAGAAATTGTTTATAAGAAATATTTAATAACTGTGATCTACAGTGCATTCATGGATGTGTTTCTTCCTAGTCTAATCATAACAACTGTGGGTTACAATACAACCATGGTTGACTTTCTTCCGAGTTAAATGATAACATATAGAAGCTAAAGTGCAGTCATTTCTGACTGTCGTCCTTGTAATATATTCAAACTCGATTTGAGCATCTTGTATACATATTCACATCTGAAAGAAATCTCAGAATCTCAGAAAAAAACAGAACACAGAAAACACTGGATTATTTCTTTAATAAAACACGTGAGCAAAATTGCAGTCATGAAATACATCCTTTCTGTTATGATGATTACAACTATGAGCTACAGTACTGTCACGGTTGACCTCCTCCGAAGTCTGTTTATGACATTATGTGAGCGTATCGGCTAGAGTCATGACGTCTTAGACCACTCAACCTCTACCATTATAACCAAGGTACTCTAGTGAAACATTAGGAAACCTTGGTTATCACCATAAGAGATTATAAGTTCCGAAACGTAGCGGAACCATTACAGGAACCTTACCTCAAAAGAACGATCACCCACATCTAGACCCGCATAACAGAGAGTTTTAGGTGCTTCCCTTAATATGTGCTGGGTTATGGTTTGAAACATTTGAAAAATATATATCTTGTATAATTCACAAACGTGACGTTCCTAAAACGTAGCAATGTAGCTTGTACATCTAAAAACGTTATGATCAATAAGGTCCAAGCTTTTGTTACAAAGGTTGAAGGGGGGACAAATATGTGCAATGGACACATTTCTATTGTTGATACTTAGTAGTCGAATAGTACATATCAACAACTTTTAACATCCACAGAACTCCACCTTTCTAAAACCGTACCAAATTTTTGATTATGCATGATTTTACAACATATAATTTTGTCAAATCAGAACACACATCGTCGAGGGGATGAGTGATTCTGAATCTCCGAACCGACCAGCTCCACTACGAAGGCCAGTTTGGTTTGTTGACAGTATCCTCATTTGCAGTATCTCTTTAGATCGTGGTACATGAGCAAACGCTTCATAAAATATCACGTTCTCTTTGTCTATTGATAATGCACCACCATATGACTCATTTTTTTTGTTTAATTTCCTGCTGCTTGTACAGAAATATAAAAAGCAGGAACAGAAGCGATTGAGAAATTAATAAATCATTGATATTGAATAAAGATAGATTAACGAGGACATCAACTGCTAATAAATTAGATTTCTAATCAGCTTGATTATCCCATTATCTCGTCTTCAGCGTTAAATCATTCTTCTCTTAAGGAAACAACATAATGGTTTCATATCTTGAGAAGAAAAGCCTTAATGGTTCTCGTAAAGCCTGGGGTTCTCTGATGCTCGATCCACACTGTGTTACCTAGGAGATCTTAGTTATAGGATTTACAGAGGATCTATTTGATATATGAAATCATACAACGTGTTTTATAACGTGTTTTATATGTTTTATATTACATAATCCCCAAAACGCACATTTGTCTGTCATCTATGTCTGTTTTGATTTTGTTTGGGAAACCCATGGTCAATTTACACCTATAGCATATTTGACGTTAGTAAAAAGTAGTCTGCTTAAACGCTCAAACGTTTATTTGCATGTTTACAGAACATAATATTCTTTCAGTTATGACACGAGTTATATTGGCTCAGTTTCTGATTGTAAGATTCACTCGTAATTACAACTTTGCGTAAGAATACATTTTCCGCGTGGTATTAATTGTTAATATTAAACGTATGAGTTAAAATATAACATGGTTGTATTAACATGATGATGTGATACTAGCATATCTAAACCAGGAGTATTTTATCAGGATATGCTCATACATTCTGCATTCTTTTTAATACCAAGGTAAATGAATTTTGTTCTGACCAAAGTGGATGGCACCCTGATTACAAATGGAAATTCATTTATGGTATGGAAGACAGTTAGGTAACATATCTCGTGCGTTTTCTTCAGGACCGGTTTTATCACTATTTAGGACTATTTACTGACCATGCAATCATCTTAATATATAGCTTGTACTAATGTTGGTGGCTTTGTGTCAAGAGACACCAAAGTCACGTGATCGATACAGGCATAGTTCAGTGGATACGGGTAGTTCCAGAACTGCTCGGCCTGGTGTCGGGATAATTTGACAGGATGTCCACGGCGTCATATCGCATGTAGGAAGCTTCGCATTTATCCCATTCATTATAAATCCGAAGGAGAACTTAAAACTCAATAAAACAGCAACCAAAACATAACAGGTCTCTACGGCAAAATTGGTGAAGACAAAAGAAAATACACAACGTCCGATAAACATTTTTTTATCAAGACTTACTTAAAGTGCTGCCTTAATAAAAGGCAACGAAATTTATTAATATAATTAAAACACAGTTACCGTCCTCAGTTTAAACCTATAAATGATTCGCTTTTCACGACATTTGATATGTATTTACATGGACTTGATCTATAAACTACCGGATCCGGAAACGTTAAACCTTTACCACTCTGCCATAAAGGATGTGTGTGTGTGTGTGTGTGTGTGTGTGTGTTTAGCAAGACTTGGACAAATATAAATGCGGATTAACGACCATCAAGAGATTTTCTGCCAGACGAGCAGCTACGCAAAGTCTATTCATAAGGTGACCCTGGGGATTTTTTTACGACATATCCTAGTTCGAACACCATTATCCGTACAGAATACTTATAACAGGCGCCTTGCAAAATACGACATCACCTCCATGTAAAACGAAGCAAGTATTCAGCATTGTGACTCCCAATAGCCTTTACGAAAATAGTTTTAAACATCTTGAAAATCAGGATGTATGAACGTTACTTTACCTAGCGGCGTCTTTGGTTCACCATCTTACAGTGTGATCGTGGTATTTATTCAATTCTGAATATATTGAAAAAATGATATGTGCAGTTATTGATTTTGCAAAATGACATTCTCATTTTTTTTTTCTTAAAATTTCGTCTGGGTTTTAGTAAATATGACATTATTATGCAAATTACTATGTGTACCCAGTATTCAAATATTTGCATGGAATCTTGATATCAATTTTCTTACGTCAGACAACATTTATGCATACCTCCCGAGACGAAAAGTAAATGCTGATTTTTTTTAAATATTTATCAGCACAATTCGGTTAGACTTGAATATAACACGGAAATTACAGTGGTTTCAGATCAGATTTATACAATTAATCAAATAGTTCGACAGTTATATTAATAAAATGCGGCACTAAGTCTTTGGTTTCATTAATTTTTATTTTTTAAACAAACAAGCAGCTGTCATATATCAGTGTTGATAAATCTTTCTTATTTACGAATTTCACTTAAGCATTCGATTCATTTCTTCAATCTGAAAATTTTCATAGATTAATAAAATAAATAAACTACAGGTCCGGATCCAAATGTTTTTGTTGTTTTTTTCACTTGGGGACCAAAACGAGACACTGACAATATTTAGAAGGAGTAAGACTCTACCATTGGATTTTTTAATTACAATTTTATAACAGTTTTCTAGATAAAAAAAAATTAAATAAAAAGTGGCCTGTGAAATAGAGGTCAAATTTTGTAATTTTGCTTTGAACTTAACAGTATAAAATACAGTTTTGTGTAAGGCTGAGATAAAATCATTTTTTCTGAAAACATTTTATCAAAAATGTGAAAAGGAATATATGATGGTCACCTTTTACCTAGTATTGAATTCGAACGCATTGAAATAACCATTGTCTGTCCCATTGTTTACCTAAAAGAAATCTACACACAGGGTGTCCCCTAGAAAAAAACAAGCAAGGGCAAGTTTTAGTGTGGTTTGGGTATGGATGGAGAGGGCCCATTCTGCATGTCGACTTTTTGTACATTTTCATCTTAAATCGGCACATATCGGTTATCTCTTAGTTCTTGGATGGAGGCACTGTTATTCAATTTTCATACGAATTTCTATGACATGACTTGACTTGACTATTTGAGTTTACCGTCGCTTTGACAGTATTTCAGTCATATAGCGACGTCCAGCTAATTACAGGTGGAGGAAGACCCCGAATGCACGAAGGCATCTGGGTAGAACCACCGACCTACCGCAAGCCAGCTGGAAGGCTTCCTCACATGAAAATCCGAATGACCCTGCCGGGATTCGAAACCACGCGATGAGGGTCTGAGTGAGTGTTAAAGTCAGCGACTTTACCCTCTCGGCCACGGAGGCCCAACGAAGTTCTAAAACACATACTTATTACAGAGTCGTGGACAACTAAAATCAGTTGACCGATTTCTTTGGATACGGTGATTTAAGGCCAATGTGCTAACCTACACTCTATCAGCAGCTCGTTCAAAGATGTTCAATAACTAAGAATGTAATTTAAAACTTTTAATAAAATAAAAAAAATATGGAGACAGAATAACCATGTCAGCGTATATGTCGCTAAACTAGTCAGTGAAATAAAAGAAACAGTACAAAAAATGTAATTTTTAAGCGAAACTTAAAAAGTTCCGTCTCTGGAATACGATATCTCGGGGCCCTTAGTTTAGAAGACGAGCACTTAATCAACTGCGCCTTTACGAATTATCTACACGGAAGACGCCAAGTTACAGTACAGTGGTAGAGCAAGCAACTGCATCGGGGAAATCGTATTCTATTTTAACCGGAATTCCCCGAAGTGGGCGTTTAACTACTTATCAACATATTTTTATTTCTGTGGAAAACACTTCTTAATAAGTATTGGTTTCACTTCATCTTCGTCCACGAGTTTATTGATATGAAAAATGTAAGTTAGAACAAGGTTCGCTATATCCGTGCACATTTGTGCACTTAATTGGTATTTGGGACTTGGAAAATGGGTTCACTATAGCCGCGTTCGCTATAACCACTGGTTTTTACCAAAGAAGGGGAAAGATCGGGCCAAGAAACAAAAGTTACTTATAACCGAACGTTCGCTATATCCGCGTTCGTTATAATCGAGTTCTACTGTATAAGATTTAACTACACATCAACATAAAGAAAGTAAATTTTTATTTATGTGGATCATTTGTGAACGAACTGTTTGAAAAAAAATAACCTAGAAATCTGGAATCCGGACTTAAAGCAACTCGTTCGCAGGTGATCAGTAGAAATTAGAAAAACCTAGTCTCCCTTATAATTGTTGATGTAGTCTTTGTTTCTTAACAAATAAACTTGGAAAGTGCAGGCCACGTTGCAAAGGAAAGCGTTTATTTCGTAAACGCGTCTTCGGCGAAATCGGTGATATATATAGAATACGATATCCACGAAAGACTCGTTCCGCAACATGACGTAGCAAAATCCGTAAGTTCATCCTATGAAGTTAGCGCATGCGGGGAGTTAAAGTCCCAGTATGTTATAGATGTTAGACCTAAATCCGAATGAACTTACAACATATATAATTCAGTTTTAATTTCATCACTGAAAGACCTTGAGAAATGCCTAATATACAGGAAAGATTCTATTAGAAAAAATGCAAATTTTGGCCGTCTCGTTCTATATTTAGCTCAGCACAATGACAGCATAAAATTAACATACAAGGGTTTTTTCAGAAGTTTATGGATTTTCTTCCTATCTCCTCTACTACCGTGTATCAATATTTATTCAGTCTATAGAAAAAGTCCATGAACTTCTGAAACACTCCATGCACACCGAGACATCCGTGGTTTTACTGTGTTTCAGAACAAGCTCCGCCCATCT
This sequence comes from Solen grandis, assembly GCA_021229015.1. Taxonomy (NCBI): domain Eukaryota; kingdom Metazoa; phylum Mollusca; class Bivalvia; order Adapedonta; family Solenidae; genus Solen; species Solen grandis. The sequence continues at coordinate 25,629,110 of CM037777.1, forward strand.
TTCTCACGATTTTGCCCTGTCTGAACAACTAAGACTTCCGGGCGAATATTTCATTATGTGGGCTTAATTAAACATTAAGAGGTTAATCAAACATCATTTGAGGCTTTGCTAATTAGAAATTTTGAAAAATATATTTTTCCCAGCTAAAACGCACTGGGGCTTTAATGAATTTAAATATGAGTATAGGTTTTATCAGTCTTAATATAGTTTTCATACCGTCTGTGGCGATATTGCCTTTAATGGGGAAACAACTCATATTTTCTACAATCACCGATGATTGCATTGGGTGACACAGCGTCTATAGATTGATAGACGTAATACACACCTACAGTTAAAATCAAATTCTTAATTAATGACCATTTGTAAACAATCTGCTTTAGATAAAACGATTTGTTCATATGAATATCGCGAAGCATGCAAGACATGTCCAATTGCATCACATAATTAAAATAATTGCCAAGTATATGATATACAAGCATTTTAACCAAATTATTGATGCACATTAAAAAAAAAAAGAAATTTGAATTCATTAAGTAAATTGAAAAAATTGGACCAGACATGTCTGTCCTAAGTCTAGGAGAAAATATATAGCCGAATAACAAAGAAACATATATATATATTGCCTTTTCTAAAAAATTTATTTCAAAGCTAGAGTTAAAAAAAAGTTTCAAGTATTCACGTCACGTGACAATATGAAAATACAAGGATGGTATGTGTGTGTTAACTAAAGTGCAATGGTTCTTTTGCGTGTCTTGTACACAGGCAGATGTTGTTGTTGTTGTTGTTGTTGTGTGTGTGTGTGTGTGTGTGTGTGTGTTTCTTTTAGCAGCGAAAGTTGACCTAACGTGGTACATAGCAATAGGTTGACATATAAACTATTTCCCTTTTAACCACACAACATCGTATGGGAGAGATATATTGTCCTTTTTATTTTAACATGTCTCTTGAAGGAACATTCCCATTGAAGATTTTTGTGGATGTAGATTAGGTGATCAAGTGGCTAAAGCGCCCGCCTCATAACCGTGCGGTCGTGGGTTCATTCCCTGCCTTAGACTCGATATCTGTGGATACAATCTGTATAAGACAGGTACTAATTAAACGCCGTCCGTCAAATCATCCATGGTGATGATTTCGTAATCGAAATAACGTATTTCCCGATCGCAGATAAAGGATCGTTTTGAATTAGTTCAAATTAAATATACTCTATGTCCATCTAATCAAGTATGTTTCTTTTCCAGGATGAGAGATACATGGTGAGCGTGTTAATTCCAGTAGGTGTCGGTTTACTTGGTGCCGGGATAACAGTAGCCACACTGTACACGTTGAGATATATAGCCAAGAAGCATGTCCAAGATTTCTCTATCGCTGATTTCGAGGAAGGGAGACAACGCACGCCGTGTATATCAAGCGTATGTTTGGGTTATGTCTCCTTAAATGTGGAACATCTCTTAAGTTTGTATTATTTAAATAATTTAACTTATATAGTGTAAAAGATTTAAGAATCAAATTAATAGTATTGCTATTACTATCTCTAACTAAAGGATTCATTGATCTTATTAAGTAAGCTTATAACATAAATACTTTTGGCATAAGCCCTTAAGTTATGGTGTCAAATTTCACTGAAATCGACCAATGAGCATATACTCATTTATCCATCCTTTGGTGACCCTTTTAATGTTCTGAAGTTGATATGTTATGCCAACTTTCCTTCCGTCCCTTTCAGATTAGCTCAGAAAGAACAGACAAAGTGATTTTGCTTGGTGGAACGGACGAAGATGATGAAATATGACGTTTACATTTAATCACGTAGTCTTTATTTCACTGTAATGTAACGTTCAATTAATATCCGAATTATCACACCTAAATAAAGAGCTTTGAAATTCACAATTATAATGACACATTGTGACAGAGATAATTAATATTGTACACGAACTACGTTATTTTAATTACAACGCAATCCTAAATATAATAAATAAACTATTTCGTTTTTACACTCCAAGTTGTACCGACACATACAGCATGACTGTCAAAATCTAAATTTTAAGTGCAGGGGTGAAATGGTAGAGTTTATTGACTACGAATCTAATATAGAAGGTTCAAACCCATGTTTTGGCAATTTTTTTTTGGTGGCATCTCCTTCCCGCCCCATAAACACAAATAGACAAATAAAAATAAGACGCCCGCGTACTTCTATATCCATATCATAAACAACGAAGATATGTGACAACTATCAATAACTGGCATGTGGCTTTATTAATGCTCCCAACCCCCCTTTTACCTCTAGTATATTGCCATTATCTTATAACTGGACTTAGTCTGGTCATAAGCTTAATTTAATTTACTTCGCGTGAAATTAAATATAAAATAATATCCTCTCCATGTTCCGAATCTTGCGGTTATTCCGCTCTTTGTTCCCCAAATTATCGCCTTTTTTCTGTAGTTCTACATATTCCTAAGCATTTCCTACTTTTTGAAAAGAAAAGACGCTCTGGCTTCATAAAATTTCACCAGCGTTAATGGTGGTGCCATCTAAATCTTTGCTTTTGATCGAAATTCGAGCTCAGATAAAACCAAAGTGTCCGGACAATCTATCAAATATGTATTCATATATATAAATTGCTGCACTAGTATAAAAAATCAGGTGCGTTTAAAACTACGCTATCCTGATTCTTATCAATACCTTTACTTTTTAGCTTTTCCGTATTCATCCTCCATCCTAGAAAATTTTAATCATATTTATTCCAGATTGATACATGGTTGTGATTTTTACATTAGGATCATCATTTTTCCCCTTCTATACCTCACAAGGGAACAGTTTGTAGAAACCTTTACTTTAGGCACAGAGTTTAATGAGAACATTTTTTTTTTCAAAACCTAGAAACATCAGAATACATGTATTTGAGACTACATAATGATTATGTTATAATTTTGAGATTCAAACTCCATAAGCATCTGCATGGCAGTAATATAAATGTTCACAAAATCGTAAGTAAATAAGATAATAATGTTATATTAATGAAAACTGACATTCTGTCGATGGAATACAGGTCTTTCTAAATGACATTCTTGAAATCAAATATAAAAAAATGATTGTATGTTTTGGAAAAATAAATAATAAAATAGTCCTATATTTCTGGAATGATTTTATTTATTTATACGCCACAATTTTCACAGAGTCAGTCGCATAAACAGACACGTGCTTTAACAATATACACGCAACAGAGGCCATGGCATTGTTACGCAACGGATTTGATCTGCATGCATGCCCTCCATTTCACAAGAACACACGATTTTTTTCTTTCAGGATGATATTCTGATTCTTCCGTGTTATTGTTGAATAAAAACGTTTGAAATTTGTTTTTCTGCAATGCTGTTAAAAAGTATCTGATTCTATGTTTTTCTGTTGATAAGATATTCATGGCTTCTCTGTGGTCCATAAAACAACACATGGTTTCGAGGAAAGTCTCGAATATTATTTCCAGTGGAATACAATCATGCAATAAAACAAAATCACAAAACCTCTGCAGTGGTAGTTGTTCCTGAAATACAGCGTATTGAATGCTTCTTATATTAGCAACAGTAAAGAGGAACTGATGACATTTATGATGCTTTTACAAAAACGCAAGATCGTGAAATTTCGAGATAAATCACTCGCAAGCAGATTAATTCTACAGTTCACAGTCGGAAACTTACAGAATTACTGATGAAATATTCGACAAGCTTAGTACTGTATACAATGCCGTTATGTCGACACTTGGTCTTATTACTTTTTAGACGAAACATGGACAAACTACAGAAATTTTAACGGACGGACGAAACAATGAAATATTTATTAAATTGAATCTGTGTTCACTTTCATACATGTTCTTACTTTATGTATAATTTTAACATCTTAAGAAACACAATACATGTAGTTTTCACTCATGTTCCTCTCTTTTAATGATGAGAGCAAGTTACACCAATTTCTGATAATATGTTCCATTGGAAAAATGCGTGCTTTAACATGATTTTCATATTTCATACAAATGGAAGACTGCCTCTTGGAAAAATGAAAATGATTTTGATCTTGAAAAAAAAAAAAGAACGATCACATTCCCGAAGGCGTATGCATGAGATGATGATACAGAGCTATACATGTACGACTCTAAATATTCACACCGAGTAGTGTGTCCTTGAACAAGAAATGGTGGAATATTTTAGTTAACCCAATAGTATAGTATTAAACTACTAAATAGCTTTCACCGTTCAATATTCAAAACATATTGGCATTATTTACAATTATCACCTTATATTCAAAAATACTGATGATAAAATATAATTAAACATGTATTAATTGATATAACACTATCATGATTTCGTATTGTTTATCTTCAATTAATTCTCAATGTCACATGTACATTCTTACACGGTTTTTCATACGTACAATCGATTGAACTATGATGAAAACATATGCATTTGCGATTAGGCTTTTTATTTCAGTTTTACTGACAAGAACTTGTGATTGAATAAATTGAACCCGTTACCGATAAGTGAACATTAACACACCAATGAATTATTGAAAGGCCCAGCCGTCTCGCATACCAAAAAGATGTTCCATTTACACACTGAGATACCATAAGGTCTCGCATACCAATGAGCTGCGTCATCTTACGCGCTAATATACCATTGAAAAGCTAGGCCTGTGTCTCACAAAACACCTTCTCAGCTCAAGAAATCTGCATTTTTGTTATATCCAACTTAGTGAGTGCATACGGTAAGTTCGAGTATGTTAGCAATTTACTAGTATGGAAGGCATGGCTATCTTATACCGTTATTGTACATTGTATATATCCAAAGTAGCTTTATTTGATTTCTTTTTTACATTATATTAATGAACAAGGATTCCTTTATATGTTTCTGGCCGATTCGTGTATGGAACCAGCTGTCTTTGTATTACACCAATATAATACCAATTTTGAATTCAGAACAATAAATGATATGGATTTCTTCATTATAGCAATCATCAATATATATATTTGGGGGAATCGTAATGTTTTAATCGAATTAGTATTTTTGTTCTATGTAAACAATTTGAAGTACAATTTTCATAATTCAGATATGAATATTTCTCACTATTCTTTGCTTCTAGACTTTACGATAATGATTTAGCCCTTTCCCTCATAGAGGACACCATGAAAAGACCTATGCGAACAGCATAAAACCTGATCAGCCTGCGAGTAACTCGCAGGCTGATCAGGTTTATGCTTTTCGCTGCTCCTCAGTGGTCTGGTAATGAGGATTTTACAATTAAATTTGGTAAGGTTTGAGTTTGGCTTTCTGCAGATCAGGCTTTATGTGGTACCTATTGAGTGCGTCAAAATGAGTCTATATGAGGGAAAGGGTTAAAATATGCCCGCTTTAAATAGTCCCTTAAACAATATATTAATGACAGATCGTTTTCATTTAAAGAAGACTATAAATTTCCATACATGGTTTGACTGGAATAATATAAAGAAATCTTCGTTGGATTTATTGAATCGTAAAATGCTAATTTGGATTGACAGATGGGAGCTTCCGTTCACTATATTGACATGATTATCGATTGCTATAGTGAGGAATCGTATTATATATTGCTTTGTGGTCAAATATATCTATATCAGGACAGCTGGTTCCATACACGTTCGATTGGATGTTTCGTTTAATGTCAAAATGAAAGCATATAATGCTACTTTGGATTGTGATTGATGCAATGCAAAAAAAAAAAAAACGGTAAAAGAAAATAGTAGTGTGTATATGATAATGCAGTTAAGTCCAAGGTATATACAGACTGATTTGTTTTACGCTTATGACAAGTTCTAATATGGCAAATGGCTAATGCGTGGTTGATATCTTTAATATTTGCGATATCATTGTGTATATCATTTATGTAAAATTCCACGACATTGAAGTACCTTTCTTTATGATTTTATAAAAATAAATGAATTAGCAACAGAAAATGTATCAAAGAAATAAATATTAACAATTAAATATATCAACAACATAGCCTTTACGAATTTAAATATACTATTACAAACTATAAAAACAGCACTTCGAGTCTCAACAAGAGACAAAAAACATTTCTAGAGAAATCATTTGTAAACAAATTACAAATATCTCTATTGCTGGCATCAAAGCATGACTTAAAAATCATAGAATCAATAAAGCCATATACTGGGCAATTGATCATCAACAAGTCATAATAAACAGTAAATTCCAAAAGAAACAATGGTCCCTTGAAAACATGCATTCAAAAATAAAGATTCACTTTAAATCCCTGATACTTAATATAAATAAACGTATAGATTTTATTGAGTGACACTTAATTCTCAAACGTCATATCACAAAAATGCACCAAGCAATTAAAATACAAAAAATAAATATTTCAAAGTGGGAGAACAGATTTAATACATTTAAAAATTTAGAAATCATCATCGTATCAGACCAGTCATGCTTTTAACAAAACATTTCAACTGAGATTTCCGTAAACTAAATTTTTAGAAGATCTATAATTCCACTATGCTACAGACCAAAGGAATAGGCATGTTTCATGCAAGGTATTGTTAGCATTTTCTTACAGTTAGTTATATCTAGTTTCTCCAAACTTTCTATTGTGTGGTGATAACGAATCTTGAGTTTTTTAAGTTTCGGAAAATGTCAGTGAGATGTTTTGTGAAGCGCAAACAAGGTCTGCTTTTTCTAAACCAGTCCACATCTGCTTAATCTAATCTAAACCGTCCACATCTGCTTAATCTAATCTAAACAATCCAAATCTGCTCTATCTAAACCGTCCACATCTGCTCTATCTAAACCAGTCCACATCTGCTTAATCTAAACCGTCCACATCTGCTCTATCTAAACCAGTCCACATCTGCTTAATCTTAACCGTCCACATCTGCTCTATCTAAACCAGTCCATATCTGCTTAATCTAAACCGTCCACATCTGCTTAATCTAAACCGTCCAAATCTTCATTTTCTTATGATACAAGTATGCATGTATTTTTATTAAATGATGTTTCTTGTTGTTTTATTTATTCATTTATATAATCCTCGATTTGCATTTTTT
>CM037777.1:25636291-25686291 GCA_021229015.1 Solen grandis
GGATTCTGTTCAACTTCTGTCACGCTATATCACATAAGTTAACATTCCAACGTCTAACCAATTTGTAAGTAGAAATAATAAACTTTAGACTTAATTGTTTATTATTAATATCTTATCTTTATAAAGATATCAGTTATAAACATATAATAAGAACAAATTGAAATGTACACATCCACTATATATTACTTATAAGAAACAAAAGATGCCTCTTATAGCACACACACACACACACACACACACCTGGGAAATAAAATTAATGCTTATCCCGATGTGGAAACTACTTAAGATAATAATTAAAATAAGAAACCGAATGTGACACGCACTTTGGTGCAAAAGCAAATTATGAGTATAAAAGAATGATTGTCATCTCTGTCTGACAGGACATTTGATTCTAGATTAAAGGCAAAATAGCACCGTACTTAATAAAAAAGAAAACAATACTTTCATTGAATGTATAAAACATTCTGGTTATAGAAATACTTTAACAGATTTAGGCAATTAATTGACATAGAAATTCATCAGATAAAATAAAAAACAGCTTAATTGAATCAGACAAAATATTAAGATATAAAATATAAGTATTAACAGAGTTAGCCTTTATAATGAAAGACACACATAAATAGAATAAAGATGCAATATAGTAATGCATGTATTTCTACTTTAACTTTTAACATATTCTAACCGGACATAGCCTTTAAACAAGAGTTTCCTATCGTCCCGTTTCAATTGTAACAGAGGCGACTCCACATCTGAATTTGCTTAATGCAGATCTATGCTTCAGTGCCATTATAATTTTAATGACCATTTCTAAGTTTGTTTCTTCCCATCCATGTTCATTTTATAGAAACTTGCTATGATAAGTTCTTGTTTGGGTCATTGAAAGATACAACTGACTGAAAGCAATCAACAAAATATAATTGTTGCAGCAAAGGAAGGGACTGAAAATTAATATTCAAACTTCTTTTCTACTCTCGCTATATTTCAATGATGTTACGGGAAAAAATGCTTGATGTTCATCTTCTATTAGTTTTAGAGGCAGTAATATCATTGATAAAAGTGCCATATAGATAAAAGTTTAGACAGTTAAAAAAAGTGAAAGTAAACAATGTAAGCAACATATATAGTTGCGTCTTTCTTAAGGTAAAGTCCCTGTAATAGTTCTGCGACGTCTTGGACAACTTAACCTCTACCAAATAACCAAGGTATCCTAATGAAACTTTAGGAAACCTTGGTAAACTCCGTGAAAGGCCATGAGGTCCAAAATATTTGTATATCTAGAGAGTACGAGTATAGACGTTATCTGGGTTGTAGGACCAGGGCTTTAAGAAAAAAGAAACGATGAAAAATGTCGCTATAGCGTTGGTTAGGTTCAAATCTTGCACTTTGTACATATTTATGTATATTCTTCAAGAATGTTCCAACCATCTAGCCGATATTTATATAAAATTATGCATATCCCCCTACTGTATCGGTTTTGTAGATGTACGGGAGGTCACTCTGCGCGACTCTTCTTGAAGCACAGGCAGACTCTTTGTATTCAGTACCGACAGATCCCTGCAGTTGGTTTAACCATTTCGAATATTGCTAGCGTACTTGAGATTTATTATTGTTGTAAACTAGTATCGTCCTGTCTCTCACCTTTCATTTGTTACAAAACACACCGCTCATTCTCTCTTATGCAATAGCGTTCACAATTTAATACACAATCAATTATAATTTCAAGAAATACGCTTACTTCTGGATTCTACTCAAAATATATCTTCGGTTTTGCCAACTTATATGGATGTTCATTTTTTTTTTTTTGGGGGGGGGGTTGTTTGTTTTACAGATCGATCCACACCTAAAGAACTGTCCTAGTAAAAAAGAACCACGGCTTTTATTCAAGTATAGTTTATTTTCCACCAACTAGAGCAACACCTCTGACAATGTTATTCCTTGTGTCCTCTAAAAACATTTGACTTCACCAGAAGTGGTCAGAAGTGACTTTCTTGTGCACTATAGCTTTGTCTTCGTGTATCGCTTAATGAGAATTCATGGACCATTTGCAATCTTTAGTATGGGAATAATGAAATATTCATATAACATTATATTCTAATTATATTGCATGTAGGCCACTACCCTGATGACATTGTTTCTGATAAGTCGAAGTTGTTCTGAAGGATCATTGGTTCCGGTTCATTCAGCCAATCGATGCATTCATTCATCGCTAAATATAGTAAGTGCATATTGTATTTGCACAAGATTCGTCTTAGTTCAGACATATTTCCTTGTGTCATGAATGATAATACAGGGTAGGGTAAAGAACCCATATGATGAACATGGAGCGGTGGCTTTAGCTATCGAGAGCCTGTCTGTACTTCAAAATTAAGTGTGCAGAGACACCGCCAATGCACCAAAAAAAAAGGGGGGGGGGAGTAAGGGGTTATCCAGAATTGAATATCAATATCGACATATGTATCAGTGTTTTCTTGAAGAATATACATACAAGAATAGGTACGATGTTTATGCTATGAACGTAACCAAAACAATAACTCATTTAAGCATGTATAAAGCATCGATTTTTCATTTCATGTTAGTACACAACTAAACAATTATTCCGAGTTTCGGAGCGCAGTCGCTGATATATACATAACAAAGATACTTCGGTTTTCCATGCAATACTTTATTTTGAGCATCTCACCTGTCTTAAGTTGTTATTACTGGTCGATTTTACGGTCCTCTGTCCACAGCGTTCTTTGTTTACAGCAGAGAATATCCGGCGCGAACGAATAGAGACTTCAGATACAGCGATTTCTTCAAAGCGACCGGCGATTTTTTTTTTTTGAGCAAATGGCATAGCCATGAATGGTAAAAGCAGCGTTTAGATGTTTTTCCTTAAAAACTGGAAAGATGCAAGTGGTCTTATGTTAGACCAGATATCTGCGCATGAAAGTTTTATGAATTCTCGTCCCATTGTGATTGGGCTCGCAATCTTTGGATCCAATATAAATGAACATAACTACGGTGATCTGCAGATTACACTGACCTCTGTATATATTGAATGATACTACACTGATTTTTAGTTCAAAGTAAATGTTTATTTTATGTTTTCAGAATATCAAGAAGCTTTCAATCTATACGACAAAGATAACGATGGTATCATAGCAACACAAAAACTAGGCCGCGTCCTCCGAGCCATGGGTCTGAACCCCACGGAGATCGAGATACAGGAGATGATTGACGAGGTAGATCCAGAAGGTCAGTCCCTAATCCATTGGTTTAGGCTTTGCATGTAGCAGCTAAAACTCCGGATATTGTTTGAGTGGCAGAATTTTAATCCACGAACTCAACATGGACGCCGATTTACGGCGTAGCTGTCTAACTTTACGTCTGACATATTTAAAAATGGTGACGCAAGATAAGCCAAAATAAATACTTGAACGATTTTTATTGGCAAAATGTTTTGTACTTCGGGCAAAAAGATTAGGCACAAATGTTTGTTGAGATGACAAGCTGAAATACATTATATATGCTTCCTATTCACGAATTTTTATAGAATATTCTGACTGAATTACATTTATTTGATAAAGATGTATGTAGTTGTTTTTTAAAAATACTAATCTTAGATGCAAAATGATAACGGCTTCGAGCTGAAAGAATGTTATAGATGTAGTCGGTTTCATTTTCTTGACGGTTAAAGTCTTTTTCCGCCGATTGGGTTGGAGGGGAGGATCCTATCTATGTTTATTTGGACTCTCTAGAGGACTCCCTAGAAAGAATTGCACCACGGATAATATTTTTTACAGTTTGTCCAACTGAATCGTCTAATGAAATGCTTGCGTTTCGTTGAAAATTTAAAAAAAATGCAGAAAATTAGGCTTGAGGTTTTGTTATGGATAAATAAGAGTGTATGCACTGCCTATGTGATCTTAAGACATAATGGGCGGAGCTTGTTGTGGCGGCTTGGCTTGTATGGGGACTTATTAAATGTACCCAAGGATACTGATTATAAAAATTCACGTGTCTGCTTCTCATCGCTTGCGGTAAATTCCATAAACTTCCAATGTAAACGATATTTAATACGTACATCATACAACTATTGTATACATCTGTTTCTTTTATCCGAACGACTGCCGCATATCTTTGAAAAATATATGTTTTGTTATATCTCGTTAGATCTATACAATATTTCTTTGAAAATACAAAATTTAGAATGCAAAGTGAATTATCCACTTTCACTGAGGCCTTCTGGGACATATCAGATTTCTAAGTGAAAACTGACTAGAACTTGTTTTTTTTTCCTATCTGATCGTAATGCTTAGCCGGATAGTGCATATCTAGACTTGAATTGACTTGACTATTTGAGTTTACCATCGCTTCGACAGTATTTCAGACATATAGCGACGTCCAGCAAATTACAGGTGGAGGAAGACCCCGACCGCACGGAGGCATCCGGGTAGATCCACCGACCTACCGCAAGCCAGCTGGAAGGCTTCCTCACATGAAAATCTGAATGACCATGCCGGGATTCGAATCTACGCGGTGAGGGGCTGAGTGAGTGTGAAATGCAGATCTAATGTGAATGGTAATTAACTGTTAAGATATGGCGGAATGTATTTAAACAAACCCGATAATACATTAAATGTCTACATATGTTGGCATTGCTGTTTACTCTCCTGGTATTTAATTTTCTTGTGTTACCGTTATTCAGTACAGTTCGACAGTCATGTATTAAAACGATGTGTACTTTAGATACGAGAGTGCAATTACTATTGACAGTGCCTTGAAGTGTGGCTAAAAGCGGAACGTACAACTAAGCCTGAAACACATGCCAGTCATCATGATTTTGTGTATTTACTGTGGCATATATTAGACAATATGCCGAAATAGGTCTCGTAAAACAGCTATTCCAAACTGGTTCGGACTCATAATATGGTGGTCTGAAACTATTTTTTTTCTTGTAAAATGTGATACAACGTTCTTAACGCCTTTAGTTCAATTATATTTATTCATATTTTATTACATTTGGTTGCAGATGGGATAAAAAAAGAGTGGGTTAAGTTGGGTCATCAGTCATTGAACATTTCCTATCAATATTCAATATCGTCCATTGAAAGCCAGACGGACTCATCAGTTTCTTTTTTATATATGTTGATGAGCCCCCCTGGCTTTCAATGGCAACGCCAAGTCGACTCAAAAGATATATATATTCATGTATACTGATTTTGACATACATCCATTATCTTGATTTTTACTTTCAAAGGTGCATTACATCTTGCAATTAATTTTACTACGATATTTTTGTTCACTTATTTTATCAAAACTTTGCCGAATATCTTAGACTGTGACTGTTATATACGATGATCATATCTAACCGTCAACCCCCAACACATACTGTCTTTATGATAGAATTATCGTGATACATGATCTCATGTAATTACTGATTCGTTTTCCAGCAACTGGGACCTTAGACTTCGAAAGTTTTCTAAACATTGTTGCAAGTCGCAAGTTTGACGACGAGGACCACGAGGATGCGTTAAAAGAAGCATTCCGAATGTTCGACAGGGACGGGAATGGATATATTGATGCAGAGGAGCTGCGGATCTGCATGATAAATCTCGGGGAAAAGCTTACACTTGACGAAGTGGAAGAAATGATCCGGGAAGTCGACATTGACTTCGATGGAAGAATGAATTACGAGGGTGAGTAATCGTGGTATTATCAGCTATTCACGCTTTTTGAAAATAATGCTATTAACTTATATCTTTCGATGCATGAGTAATTCGCATATACGTCTGCAGGGATGGGAGGTATAATGAATAAAAAAAGGAAAATAGGGAGAATATAAAATATTAATAAAAGAAACTTTGAATTTGTTACATTACTCATGATTCAGATCACACACAGCGTTCTGCAGTTTTTGTTAATCAGGACTGTCAGCTCTCTACATAAGGACTTAATTCGCTCAAATGACGTATGTCGCCGATTTGAGTCCCGACACTGATGAACCATTTATTTTACAAAGTATGTCTCCCGTCATATTAACATACGGTGGCGACCTCAGCAAACAGCCGATTCGCTTGATCAAATAGTAAAATAGTAACGCGTAATCCGAACCCTGTGATTAGCCTAAATTCCATGCACCATTATAGAACCTATGCAATCTCATTAAAATCATATCCTAATTTGCGCTCCTCTACTATACGCGTTAGGATCTGACATCGCATTAGGGGTCACGTCAGTTTGACCTTTTAAGTAATTTATATGCGTAAACAAGAGCTTGATTTTAAACCAATTAAATAGCGCGTTTCTAACTGACTTTGGTAAAACATTCGTCACAGGGTGAGAAAAATATGCAGCTTGACCGGGACTCGAACTCGGGGCCTTTTGCTTTCAGGGAGCTACCGCTCTACCGAATGAGCTACCCGACCGCTTAGACATCTTTCTACCCTATTGTGAGATTGATGCTGTTGTTTCCCCTGATATACCGAATGCTTCTGTAGCCGCCGATTTGGTTGGTTTATACAAAGGTTAATCTTAGACGACCCTCTATACGATGTGGTCTGATCCAGTTAGCATACTGAATCTTATATAAATGAGATTGAGAACCTATCTTAAAAGTATTAAATTTATTAATGTTGATGTGTATGAACATTCTGGTTTATATGTTATGTCAACAACCATATCTAGTGATCAAACTGTTTCTATTTTTAACAGATCAATAATCTAACAATTTAAATAATTCAGCATATTTATTTTGCATGGGAATAAGATATTATAGACATTTGGAATAAATTTCTGCTGTATACTGCACTGGTTTAAGATATTTGAAACATCTATTATTTGTTATTCCCATTTTGAAATACAAGTAGTTTGAATAGAAAATAAAATTGTTAAGGTTATAAACTATATATATGAAGAAGATGGGGTAAACATGTGATTACTGTAAACTTGACAATTCGATCACTGAAGATGGCTACTATGGTCGATGGAAAAAATGATTCGTAGTATATTAGTTCATGTCATAAAGCAAGACTATAGAGGCGTGCCAAATATAGATTTTAAGGTACGGGCGCAGAAATCTGATGATTTTAAACAAAACACACCCTGGTGAAAACAGTAAACAGTTTTCAAGGAGCAGGCATGTTTTAGTATAAGAAATTTAGAAAATTGCGTGGTTACTAGTGATCGGAATCGGTTTGAAACCAGTGAATCGGTTAATCTGAAACCAAACTGATTAGATAACCGATTAATATCCTGTTTCAAAACATATTTGGTTGGTTAGTGGTTACGTTTTAATACTTACTTATGCAGTAATATGTATTAAAACAAATATTAAAATACATACATATGGATAATTATAAAACTTTACAACAAATGAAATTAAATAACTGTTTAAACGTTTAGTAAATAATGCAATCGGCGGCAACAAGTTTTACTGCCGAAAATAGCGAAAGGACCTCCGCTTCTGCAGCGATGTATTGAAACATAATCGATTATCGTCGATCTCATCTTTAACAACTAATTGTCGCCAATCCAACGATAACTTATTGACCATTGTAGTTACCTCGTCCCTTAGTCACAATGTATACGTAAGCTATATACGTAAGTTAAAGCATCCTCTGCGTAGTTGGTTAAGCGCTCGTCTACATGTCCTGGGTTCGAATCCCATGATGGGTTTTTTTTCTAAATATTTTTCTTCTATTACATTTTATTTTGGCAAGCATAATAACATTTGCTAAATGTATCGACAAATACGTTTTCTATCATTATTTTTTATCACAGACCATTTAAAACTGGTTTGTCTTTGCCAGCGTTATTATGGCTTTAAAAGTTTGTATTTTTAGGTTCTACAAATGAAATTCATTGCATATCTTATATTTTTATATGCAAAATATATTTTATATATATTTGCAGTTGTTATTTTTTAACTTACGCCAAATATCTTGGTTGAAGATATTTCTTGTTTTATATGAGAAATAGAGTACTAGCAAAGTTAATATTTTGCATCCTTTTTATTTCAGAATTCGTGCGGCTTATGTGCTCAAAGTATGCCCTAGAGTGATGACTCAAGGATGAACGAATGGTCGTCTGGATTTATATTCTGTCTCAGCATTGTATCCATGATACCACGTGTACAGTTGGGGTAACCATGCAAACAACGGAAGCTGGCGTCAGTAAAATGAACAGTTGGCGATGTCAACAAGCCCTTTGTAGTTCGCGTTTGAGGGTGTTTATCTGTACTTCGTTGTGTTGTTACGGACGAATACACATTGTCACATGAGAACATACCATTACACAAACTCCACGCAGTAGTACCTCCCCGTAGAGATGTAAATAACCACTGCCACCACAAGTAAAAATTAACAGAATTTAGCTATTTTTTCTTCTTTCTAAAAACAATATTTGACTGCGAGTATCATATCCCTTAGTATGTTTTCTTTAATAAACATCAACTATCGTCTCGTGGAAGAAAATCATTTTAAATAATATTTTTGTTGTTGTGACAGCAGACGGAGACGCCATTTTTGTTAGTTTACCATCATCACGTACCAGTGGTGACGGCAGTGATTTTTTTTCCTTCATGGGAGATCACTGTGTGGAGTTTGACCATTACATTGAGAGATGTTAAATCTGGCTACATTTCACAAGGCGTCTCAAATAGAGATTTTCCTAAAATCAATCTTAAAACAAGATGTGTTCGTAAAGCACAATGCCTCCTTCCGAGTCTTACCAAACTGGGCTACACCAAAGATGGCTAGATGCCAAATAACTCGCGCCTCTTAGTTGAGTAAGACTGCCAAGTACCAAAACTTTATCCCATTTGGTAGATTTGTTATGCTCTGGATAAAAATCATCATAACACGAAATAAAGGGAGATTATTTAAAAATAGGATCAGTTTATGTATTCATACCTAGTCTAAACATTTCTCCTGGATCCAGCTTTTTACATTTTTAGTTTCAAGTCAAGATTGTCTACACACAGATAGACAAAAATATGCTTAAAAAGCTTTATCAGTATATCCACAATTTGAAATTTGAAGACAATTTCCGGTAGAAAATTTCGATGATATCAGGCAGATACAATAAGTATTCCACTGGTCAAGTTATAAGGGGGATTTAGAGCTCCGAAATAATTGCATAGGAAAACCTCAATTCGAGATATTTGCAAAGCGCAGCAATAGCCAGTTTAATACATTTTCTCAACTTGAAGTTTGACTCAGGACAAATGTTTGGGGGTCTGTTAGTGTGTAGGAATGTGAGCAGGATATAATTACCGGTTACATTATATCATATGAAATATTGATATTTTTCGATTTGAGATGTTTTGTGAAATATCTACTCTAACGTGACCCTGATTCATTAAACTGTAAAGCGTAGAGTGTAGAACTTTGAGTTACGTTTCGTCATAAAGGTGTGTGTGTGTGTGTGTGTGTGTGTGTGTTTGTGTTACATTTTGTCATTCATTGTAACCGAAATGCCAAAATTTGTAGATAATTCGAACGGCTTAGAGGAAATTCCTACGGCGGTTATTTGTGTATGTGAAACCTTCCAAAAGACATTTTGTACTGATATATATATCTGGCGATCATGTGTATAATTTCCTGTTAACATATGTTCTTTTGCATTATTTGGAATGAGATGTGCTGTTACATTTCACTTTGTATTAATAGTTTCCATTTATTAACAGAGTGTATCATTACAAACGTTTTCATTTAGCAAACTTTGCCCAGTAAACTGACATGTAAAGCTAAGGGTTAATCTGATACGTTAAAATCCATTATTAAATGAGATATGTGATTTAATAAAGTTTAAAATATGACTTGCATTTTATAGATTTCCTATTCCAATACACGTGCATACTAAACGCCAAGCTGGAGAAATATATACGTAACTTCTTAACAAGTTTGTTGTGAAGCGGCCGGTGATCAGATCATACGCTCTCCTGGTTACGGGGCAAACATCCTAAATACCTGTCAGCAGGGTCCTACATGAATATGATATCGAATTGTATTTGAAAGACACGTGGTTTGCTTATAGTTGTTTCACTTGACTTTTAATTTTTGTAGGAAATTGCGACATGGGTTTGTAGTTGCGAAAACTGTCAAGTTATCACATCCCCACGATTTAAAAAAAACAAAAAAACTTTATTGCTACTAAAACCTAGAACAGCAACACAACTAGTCGCAGACGCGTAAAACAGTATAATATATTTCTGGTTAAAGTGTCCTAAAGTGTCCTGCAGATGAATTCAATTTTGTTCAACATTAGATTCAAAGAAAATTGAAGACACGTTCATCGATCAAACATTTCTTTTAAAACAATTTTCGTCTCGGGACGTCAGCAAAAAATATATGGCCAAACTATATCACTCGTGTTATTGTGTATTCTTTTAGATAAAAATTCAATAATTTGGTACA
Source organism: Solen grandis (assembly GCA_021229015.1). NCBI lineage: Eukaryota > Metazoa > Mollusca > Bivalvia > Adapedonta > Solenidae > Solen > Solen grandis. Next base: position 25,646,692 of record CM037777.1, read on the forward strand.
AATATAGTCATTGCTACCAAATTAATTTTAATGGAAATTGTTTAAGATTGATTATGCAAATTTATAAGAAATATTGATGCTAAATTATAGATTGCTACAGCATCTTTATAATAATTACACAAACTTTTTTTCTTTTACATTGTGTTAAATGAATATTACCAAAACCAACTGAAATGTAAATGATAAATATGAGTACATAGTAAATGTGAAAAGGGGCATTAACAAAACGTATATAAAATGACAAAATATACAAGAACATAAAACGGACAACGTAAATCCATTTTTATTAACTCTAGGAACATCATTTTCCAAGCAACGAATCCAATTGTTTTATATAATACTGTTTGTGTGTTGATCATTTTACAAATGGTTTAACCCTTTCCCTCATAGAGGAAACCATGAAAAGACCTATGCGAACAGCAGGCTGATCAGGTTTTATGCTGTTCGCTGCTCCTCAGTGGTATGGAAATGAGGATTTTGTAATTAAATTTGGTAAGGTTTAACTGTGGTTTTCTGCAGATCAGACTTTATGTGATACCTATTGAGTGCGTCAAAATGAGTCTATATGAGGGAAAGGTTTAACTAATTCTATACGTTAAGCTTGTACATTATGTTTTAAGTTTCAGTCAATATCATCATATAGGTCTTTTAACTTGTTTTATTGCTTAAAAGTACCCAACATTCCATAAATTAACATAAGTCTTTATCCTAAACATATTAGCTTCATCAAATCGATAATTTTCAACTAGCAAACTTTGCCCTAATAATTACCATGTTAAATCGTGCATCAACAATTTGAAAACACCAATTTTATGCATAATTTAGTCAACTTAGGGCTCGCCAAAAAAACAACAAAAAAACGATTATTTTGTCTCGGAAGATATGCAGTTTCTATCCGTTGACTGTTCTAAAAAGATGTATTCCGCAAATTAGAAATTAACATTTATACTGATTTGATCAAAAATCAATGTTTGCTATTGATTTGTGTTTATATCTTTTTTTTTATAAACTTAAGTAATCCCAGCCAGTGTTCTTAGTATTTACCTTGTTAAATTTTTATTTTGTATACGTTAATTTTTATTTAATTAACTAATTTACTACAAATGTATTTCCATTTTTCACAAATGACATTTTTGTGATTGTTATTATATTGCACGTTCTTCTGTTTTGAATAATACAAATATATGCAATGATATCCAATTCACAGTCCGAAGAACTCGACCGACCAATTCGAACAACCCAAATATATTTATATCCTTTATGAACCGTTAAAGTGTACAACTCAATTCTTATATTTACATATCAACTGCATGTTATCAATCGTTTACGATGTTACCGTTTATTCCCCTTTTCCTGAAAATTTAAAATGGAAGAAAATCAATTACTATGGCATGGTATTTGGTTGTTCCATGCATGCTGACATAGAAGCAATTGATGGAATGACGAACAAAGAAACCGCATAACTACTACTTCCTTAAACAATCCACTGAAATGTAGTACCTTTCTATCAACGTTTATTTAACCTTTAATGTACTTTTTAATGAGTGAGGGAAAATGAATTTCAAACGAATTATGATTTCTTTTTTCAGAATTGTTATTTTTTTAATAAAAAAGAATAAAAACATTGTGTGTCATTCAAACAAAACTGGAAAAAAGCCACGAAACATAACTTTAGGGTGACTTCTAAAATAATGACATTTTCAAAACAAAAAGGCAATCCTCCTCACCATTCACAAAACTCTTGAAATAAATAGTATATCTGTGTTGACCATGACAACCGTATTCTAGAGAGATTACGTTGTATAAATAATTGAAAATTTCTACATGTATAATTTATTGAAAGGATCATTAGTAAATCCAAGACCTGCCTTCCTCTTAAGATCCATAATCGAACTATCGAGGTAAAAGGATTTTTCTTTTTTTTTTCTATCATTCTATCATATTTTCTTGGATCTTTATCCCTTCAAAAATAGTAGCTATACATTACTTCGGTAAGTAGATAATCTTTGAATAATGTGTGGAGCGTTGATGATTTCTCTTGGTAGAATATTATGGTAGTTACGATGGAAATAAAATTTGTGGACTTTATTTGTGGCTTTATATTAAATTATAGTCTTATGCTAGTACAATAAACATTCCTAAATTCAGAAATGATGTAAATATTAGGTAACAGTAAACAACACACATGCTCATTCAAAAAGCCCAGTATGTTTAATCTCGTTCTAACGTGCACTTGCGAGATTTCGCGCCGAAAAGCAACGTGTATCGCATCTCTTTTTTTTTTCTTTTTTTTTTTTTTTTTTGGTTGTTGTTTTTCAAACATTGGTTCCTTACTCTGGATTGTGCTAGGTGCCCTGTAGAACATTTTAGAGGACACTTCATTCCATTGAACTACCATAGATATATGCAGCGCTTCAAATCACTTTCTTTGGGAGGGGATATCCGCCAGTTCACTTCTTTTTCTAACTTAAGTTTCACATTGCTTATGCATTTTTACCATGCTTATTATATTTACAAAATTATTACTGCAATTTTGAATTGTTTACTACAACTTTGAAATTGTTACTTGAAAATTTTTTTTTTTTGGTTAATTTTTTAATTTTTATTAAATCTTTTTTAATTCTATATTGTTTACAAGAGCTGCTTTATTTTCTGAATGGTCAATTTTACTTTTCATAAGATTCAGCATTTTCACATGACAAGGTAGAAGTCCACGGAGTCCATGCGCAGTTAGTGATGAAATGTAATCCCACATGACATGAAATGAAACCTTAAATGGAACCAAATAGTTTGTCTTTAAATTACGGGAGACACTAAGAAGTCAGTGAAGTAGGTTAAAATCGATTCATTATCAACTTTGTTAATCTCAGGTTTAAAAATAAAATAAAAATACTAAACATTCCAATATAAAGCACGGAAACATATGCCTAGTGTATGGAATGACGTGGCTATCTTGTACAGTTCTCTTACAATGTATCAATCCGAAGTAGTTTTATTATTAATTTATTATTAATTAATTTAATGGTTTGTCTATTTATTCGTCAAATTAAATAATTTCGTTCATAGTTTGGGAAAACTTGTCGCATAAATGAACCTCGATTTGAAAAAAAGTAAGTATTTAGTTCTCTTTCATTTTTAAAATTTATGTTATTTATAGCATGAGAAAACAAAACGAAATACAAGCATTGCATTGGCCGATTGATTGCGTTGATTTGAATGATTATTTGAGTTTACCCTCGCTTCGACAGTATTTCAGTCATATAGCGACGTCCAGCTAATTACAGGTGGAGGAAGAACCCGAATGCACGGAGGCTTTTCGGGTAGAACCACCGACCTACCGCAAGCCAGCTGAAAGGCTTCCTCATTTGCCGATTGAATTCACTATAAGGTGCCTACGTGGCATTATGGGAATCGATTGATTATGTCATACTGTCATACAAAAAAGAATGTATCTATTTACTCAGAGCAATTATGTTCTTCGTCTCAAAGTCACGTGACACCCACTAACCAAATCTCATTTTTGTCAGCTGATGAAAGCTATACGAAACAGCTGAAATAACCAAGGTGAAAATAATTGCTCTAAGTAAATGGACTTATATAATGATAATTGTGCCATGTGATGTTTTTCATATTGATGAACATCGCGTCCAATGAAATGATGGAAACACGAGAAGATCGTTGTCACGTGACAGAAGTACCTGTCCTCATATATATTTCTTCAATACTTATTGGAACCATGTCCAAAACATTCAATACAAAATCCGTAAGGGTAACACTGTGCTGCTTCTGTTTAGTCGGCTTCAATTATTTACTACTGGGAATATTCCTACGCGAATGACCACTCTTATTAAAACCAGTGTCACTCATGGATCTTAAATTATTAATCGAAACTTGTGATTTTAGTGAGGATAAGTTTCAGCTGAATAACTAAGCCACAATGTGACCATTATAACTTATCAAATATTCATGGACTGTCACTGATCCATTTCGTCTGGTATATGTATGCATGAATGGACACCGGTTGTGTAATATTTACGACCAGTTTATATTAGGAAGAAATTGTGTTTGTGAAGGATTTTTCAAAACATTACATTGGTACGCATAAATATTAATATTTTGCTTTTGAAATTACATGAAGACGAGATATAAGTCTAAAGAATAATGCAAAGCGTATACTGCTGAATTGTACTAGATTGGTTGACTGAGCATTAATATTTATGCTAAACATTTAATTTCAACTCTAATTTTAAAGGAAATTCTAAAGGAAACTTCGCATTACTGACTGATGTTATTTTGAACATCGCTTGTTACAGCTCTGTATATCGACAGTTTAATAGGTCATTAACCCTTGTTATTGAATCAGTTGCTAAAAAAATGAATTGTCGTTATTAGTATAAGTACTTAAGAAAATGCGGACTTTTAAAATGTCGACTTCCATTTATTTTTGCAAATTGTTTAACTTAGTCTTTTAGGTTCTGTTCAAAATGGGTCCTGCTCACCTGTTCGTTTGGATATTAATGGCAAATAAGTGTACTGGGACAATAAGAAACATTAAAATAAGAAAGACCGGACAATTAAGTGTCACTCGATCAAAGTGTGTAGTGACAGACGACGTGAACGACTACAGTTTTCCGAAACGACTTCGTAACTCGGATGGTCAGTGTGAGATATTGATGGACTCGTGGTTGGACGACCAAGTCGTTTCGACAGGATACACATACGTGGAGATGAGAACATCGTCTTTGATATTCGATCCACCGGTCAGTTTATTTATTTATAATTAAGCTGTCGAGTTCTTTATATTATTAAATCCATCCTGTGTCTCCTAATGACTGATACCTCCGCTGGCTTAATTTTTGCGGTGACGATATAGTCTGCCATTAATTGCTCTCATGTGCCATCCGTATTGTATCATGCTGGAACCTCTTTATATATGGTTTAACAATCCAGCTATCTTTGTATTGTTTTATCAACACGAGTCGCTTTTTATAAGGTTCGGACAGTTGCAGGTTAATCTCAAGGACACTTAAATGCGTATGTTACAGATATCCATCGCAATGTCTCGGACATGGTAAATGTAACGTATTTCGGATACACCAAATGGTTGGCTATGAGCTGTTACAATATCAGCACTACTACTACTGCTACTACTACTACTACTAATAATAAACTTTATTTAAAGTCGGCAAGGTACAAACAACAACAAACATAAGCTCATGCGAGCTTGTGAAACGATCGCATAGATGGTGGAGTATGCGGTCTTACAGTGGAAGGAAACCGGAGAACCCGAGGAAAACCCATCCGTCCGATCTGGTGACATCCTACCATCCCACATACTGCCTCGGACGGGGATCGAACCCGGGCCGCATTGGTGAGAAGCCAGTGCGCTAAACACTACCCTAATCGGACAGCCAACTATATTCTATGGGTTGTTTCGCCAGTATAGGACATCTGTTTGTATTTATAACATGTCCTTTTTAAATAATTTATTAATTTGAAATGAATTAAGTAACATTATATTTTATAGATTGTAAACTTTCTTTTTTTAGCATTAGTCAGTTAGCATAGAAACAGCTCAGTAGCTCGAAAATAAACTCGGTGATCGACACTCTTTTCATTGTTTTGATCAAGCAGTCACTAAGGAATATTTACAAGAAAAATGAAAAATATCCATAGAAGGATTTACTGTAAAAATAGAAATTGTTAAAATTTTGAAAATGAAGCTATTTTTTCTCTCCCTTTTTCCAAATATTCTATGGGTTTATATCCATTTTTGTAAAAATGAAGTACTGAGTTAGGGTATCTTAACCACTAATACAGATAAACTGAACTTTCATGAATCAACTGTAGTTGTAATCTTCTATTGTAGAATTCTTTTTAACGAGATATGTATATTTTTGCTACCTCTTAGAAACAGTTACCATGGATATACAAACTTAGCATAAAAACGATCACGGTGACCTGTGTGTGTGTGTTTTTACATTTTCAGTGAATTTTTTACATAACACACACACACACACACACACACACACATATATATATATATATATATATATATATATATATATATATATACAAACTCTTACACATCGGCTTACATTACTTTCACCTTTGTGGTGGGCTCAGAAAGTAGTTCCAAATATATGACGTCACCCAGACCGTTGTTCAAATATTTAATTTGAAAAAGACTAGGTAGGCTCATTAAACTGTGAAATATATATAAATAGCACCACTGATCCTGATCGAAATGGTCATTAAAATTACAAATTATGAAAATAAAAAGCTGGCTTTAAACTACGATATCCGTTGGAATCTGTAAATATTTGCATTTGCAGACGAGCGATTGTTCCCATGAAATAAGGCAGAAAATAGTTCCGATAATAAAAACTGAAATGAATATTTTACACACGTTTTATGATGATTCAAAAAGTATTTATTCAATATTTCTATACTTTTGATCCTTAAAATACACTAAAATCCGCGTTAAATGAGTATTTTCTGTTTTCACAAGAGCCCATTGCAGAGATGTTATGTGAGGAACGAACGACAACTCTGCTTGGAGATTGAGAACATACATGTACACTTTAAACCAGGACAATCATGTGTCACGGATAACTTACCAATATAAGGTATTGCTCAAAGTGATCTGGCTCTCACTCACACATTCGTCCCATGCTGGTTATGTATACATATATCTGCAATGGTTAAACATATCCTGTGCAATAATCTATAGGATAATGGCATTGGTTATGCAAGACCATTTCTGTAAACTGTCACTCATAATACTTTGTTGACTAGCCGCGAATGAAGCGAATTGAACCAAAATATAGATCTAAATACAAACCGAAAATTCAGCATGTTTCCAACGCAAACAGAACGAACCACCGCGATAGCAAAAGGATGTAATAAATACATACCAATGAATTTTCCGTATTAAAAGCCGTTTTAAAGTATAGACAGCATACGACAACCTGGGTTCATAAAGCACAATGTTCATATTGCGGTGTCTAAATTACAACCTGACCAATCGTGTAAGTCCAAGCCAATCAAAAGTGAGTAAATAATATATATGCAAAATTCAAGGGTTTAAAACAGGTAAACAGAAAACAGTCTCACGTCAGTATAAACAAACGACCTCAGACCAGTATAAACTAACACCGTCACATGTATAAGACATAAAAAGTATCATATAAAAATTTGTGTCATTGATAACAAGTAATGGGCATGATAGAAAACAAAACAAAATCCATAGAATAATGTATAGTAAATATAATGTTTCATGGTGCCTCTTCTACAAGTGAACAGAATAAAGCAAAACATGAAAACAGATCTTAAAATTTTACTTACAATTTATCATTTTCAGCATGATTTTTGGAAAAGTATTTTTTGTCTTGTTTGTTGGGTTTGACGCCCCACCAACAGTATTTCAGTCATTAGGAGACGATGTCTACTGGAGACAGATATAGTGCTGCCACACTGCAGTATCAAGCCGTATACATGTGGTATGATACCATTCCAAGTAACATTGTCCTTACACCTTTTTTTTCTTGTATCTAATCAGGATAAAATGGGGAAAAATAGAATTAAAATAATGGAAACAAATATATGTTTAAATAATGTTAAATGCATAGGCAATACTAAGAAAATAAAATTAAATAAATGAGTGATTACAAAGCAAAAACTGTTTAATTTGCTTTTTAGAAGAAGCACAATCTTCAAATGAAACAAGGAAACAAGGATCCAAAGAATGGGAAAGTAAGAACTCTACCAGCGGTAAACACTAAATGCAGAAGGTGTCGCAATACTAATTAAGAAAACTATAATTTATAAAATTATTAAACATGAAAACATTCGTCCTTGGGCGGTATTCAAATACATCTTAGATTTAACCATGACATTTTCTTATCCTTATATTGTTTTCCTTAAAATATTCCTTAACTTTAGAATTAAGATTTAATCTAAGTGAAATTTTACGAAAAAAAACCCTCTTAAATTACATAGGTTTGTTGAAAAATGCGTGCTACGCAGATGGTCTATTTTTTATCAGTTGGCGGTAAATAAATATATAAGCAATCAAGCTTATTTGTACTCAGACATTGAGAATTTCTACCATTTCATACGTGCATTCGGTGTCTTCCTCCACCTGTAATTAGCTGTATGACTGAAATACTGTCGAAGCGACGGTAAACTCAAACAGTCAAGTCTAGACATGGCAATGGCCATTTCCCCTGTTGTTGCGAATCACATAGGCGGTAAATTACGGCTCTTTACCTGTACACCGGTGGTAATCAAAGTTGCTTAAAGTTTTAAAATAAATCGCACAACTGAAAGTCACAGTAAATGTAGAAAAAAAATAATAAAAAAATACCATAACAACATTTTAACCTAATTAAACACCTAGATAAATAACAAGTCACCTGGAGATTAAATGGGCGTAATATGTAGGATTCGGAATAGATTTTTTATATTAAAAAATATTCATAATTTTGTAAAAACGTGCAATTCTGAACCTGCTAAAAATCTGATCACTTTATTGTTTATTTGCAAATAAATTTTCTATGTAAAGATCGAGGCAAAGAAAATTTTAAAAATGAACAATAATTTATAAAGTATAAATGATATTGAGGATAAGTGTTTGTTTCAGTGTAAGATAGATTAATATTTCACTGAGTGAACATAAAAAGTAATATTTTCAAGAGTGGCGAAGCCACGAGCGATAATGCATCTTCTTATGTTCACGAATGAAATTATACATCGATCTTTCACCAAAACAAACAATTTTTCTTTTTATTTAATGCGTTAAGGGCCAGAAATTAGCTATGTTATTCACAAAAGAAGTAAAAATTGGCGGGATTACCTCGCATGCGTGACGTTATTTATGACGCCATTTCTTGCGTAAATCCCAGCACAAATGACCCTTCGATCAGTTTATTATGTAGGGTCGGGTTTCACTGTTTTCCTGTTAATTTCACTGTTCAAAACAGTGAATTTATAGGGATATAATCGACTGATATTTCCCTATAATCCACCGAAAAGCATTTAATAAACCAAGATATGAAACGTAAAAAATGGCTGATTTAAATGTTAACGCTAAACGGAGGATACCTAATGTGAACTTATAAAAGGTTTTATCAGGCATGAAAAAAAGTTTGCTTCAAACCATAAAGAGAAAACACTAACTATAAGACAAATTAATAAGAGGAATAGAAAATATTGAACTACAAATACTGAATAATAATGCAGTTATGACAGGTTCATTAAATATTCAAAGAGAACAATTGAATTATGATATATAAAATAAGAAATAAATGCCTCAATCATGAATTAAAAATGAAAGATAATGAATGTTTTGTGAATATGTCGAAAAACAAGCAGAGAAAAACATTCGACAGCTTAAAACCAAGAATGTTAATTTAAAAATATCTATGTTTTTTTTTTTTTTTGAAAAGAAAAATGTGAAAGCTTTTTAACAATTTCCTATTAAAATTTAAGTATTCTAAGTCATGATGAAGCCTTTTTACTGAACATGAATGTTTCCTGGAAGCCATCCAACGGAATAACCGCATAATTTTATTTTATTTTTTTTTGTTGGAAGGACATTAGTAAGAGTAAATATTATCGAATCTTTAAAATTATTATATCAGAATTGAAGACTATCTTATGATCTACAACGTCTAAGCACAATATATTAATTCCAAGCAAAGTAAGTACTTAAGTTTTTAATCAAACTGGAGATCACGTAGTTTACTAAATATAAATTACAAAATTGCAACTTGATTAATAGCAAATTGAATGAAAAAGATCAATTAACATCAAACTTGGCCTTAACTTGGAATTTTCATAAAAAATCAATACATTATTAAACTTAGTATAATTATTTTTTAATTATGCATGTTAACAACTTTAAAAGGTTTCACTTACAGGATAAATGATCAAAGAGTTGTTATAAGAACCATCTTAACATGATAAACATGAAAGGTCATTTCTATTATCAACATCCTTTCATTATTCATGATTTAGATAGTTAATACTTAAAATGTAACACAGTGCGTTATGATAAAATTATTTAGTTTCTTAATGAATGGTTTAAACTGCTAATAACCAAGCGTGAAATACACTCACCACTGATTGGTTTATTGTGGGTCCCCAGTGTGAATTATTCTCTTATCTTGGGGTCACAAAAGAAAAACATTTACAATCGTTTGATCATAAGTAGTGACTTTGGTCTGTTATTCATAGCTGTCAGAATCATACGTAGCTATGGAACCTCATTATTGTCAGGAAATATGTTCTTCTGCTCCCGAGAGGTTAAAGTCGCTGACTTTAGCACTCACCGCATGGGTTCGAAACCCGGCAGGTTCATTCGGGTTTTCATGTGAGGAAGCCTTCCAGCTGGCTTGCGGTAGGTCGGTGGTTCAACCCGGATGCCTCCGTGCATTCGGGGTCTTCCTCCACCTGTAATTAGCTGGACGTCGCTATATGACTGAAATACCGTCGAAGCGACGGTAAACTCAAATAGTCAAGTCAAGTCAAGTCTTCTGCTGTCGTTCGCTGTACACTGTTAAACATTCGTACATCTAGCGCCTGGTTTTTGGCGGTGATGAGGTTTTGTCGTTGTCCGTTTTAAGAAATAACTTGTCTTTGGCTTTTCATTAAATGCGGAAATAGGGCCCTGTTGCTGATTACTGTAAGATACTGATTATGGACCGAAACGAGGCAAAATGGTGATTTATATGATCGGGAATGAACAGTTTAACATAAGTATATCAGAATCAGAAATTTGTTAGCAATTTTAATAATGCTTAAATCACCAAGTCCGAATGACTATATTATAAATAAATATACAGTCGAATCCCGGTTATTCGAAGTTGTCTGGACCGCCGTTTCACTTCGAACATAGCGTATGTTTGAATTATCCATTGTGATTAAAATGTAACTGTCTGTATGCATCCTTTAATGTTTGTATTAAATGGTATGTTGCCAGTGCTTTTATTCGTGTTTTTTTTTTTTTAAATACAGCGTTTACCTTTACATCAATCTATGTTCGTAAATTATTAAATAGGTTTTTAACAAGTTCGCTTTTGTTGTTATTATAATTACTTTACATGTTTGCTATTTTGTTTTCCCTTTTTCTGCATCGATCGATGTGATTTAATTCCAGGTGAAACAAATATTATATGAAACATATTATTTTTCAGTTACAAATAATAACACTTGTTGCAGAAGCAAAACTTGACATTTGTGGAAGTCATTCTCAAAGTGAGACGACAGCGATAAAATCGGACCAGGATTATACCCATCCTCTTGCAAGTTTGCATTATGGGTAAAACACAAAGTGAATACGAACTCATATAAAGTAAAACAAAAATCGATGTTGCCAATATACTCGAAATTGTTCAAAGTCATTTTAGATACCGGATTTATCCAGAAGTTATGATTGTAAGGATTTATATTACTTAAATTTGACATGGTGGCCTAGCGATTATTTATATCCGAAATCGGCGCCAGTAAAGGCCAAAATTAATGACAATCAATGTTTCTATTTATATGCATGGTTGCAATTTTTATCTCCAAAATGATAATTATATCGGTCTGGAATTGAATGATTCTGATTCCTTTGATAAAACCACTTGGCTTAATCTTTTGTTCTTCTGTGTGCGGAAGAAAATATACGTTTCCAATACTGCTATAACCCATTTAACGGTACTGACAGCGATGGGATTTGCAATTAAATGTAACTAAAACCAAAGTAACGGTATCTGGTGCAAGAAACTTGTCATGGATAGGTGAGGCATTAAATAATGGATTTTATTCTTACATGCTTTACAGAGAACTTGGTCGATAATCGATATCCAATGAATTGAAATAATTGTCGCGTGATAGCATTCTAAAACCAAATTATAAATGGAGAAGCAAGAACAAAATGTCATTTTTAATATCAGGAAATTATTAACACCAAATTGATATTTAAAATAAAAGAGATTTAAATCAATGTGGCAAATAAAACGTGGATCCAGCAACCGCTACACTATCGTCTTTGCATGCAAAAGCAACTCAAAGTCAAACGCTTATTGATCAATTTAAACAATCGTGGAATGAACAGTTAGCGGCATCATACAAAGGGCTATATAAAAGTTTCGGACTAAAACATTAATTCGAAGATCATTAAAAATCACAAAAGAGACACGAATATTTGATGTTATAATAATGGGCGAATCATCGTCTTCCTTCGTGAAACAGGACGTTGTTAGATAACCGTACGTTTCTTCTTGTAATCTTGATCAAATATGTTCAGAATTACATTACCTTTTTTCTGTTCATATTTTACTCAACGTAGGTCCTAATTCATTAATTTTAATCCACAATATCATAACACAGATGACTATCTTAAACAACTATTGAATAAAAATGTCATACATCACCCATCAATGTCTGCAAATTCATAAAAGAAATAATTTGTAGATATAAAGGATCACAGGCAAACTAATTATTTGTATATTTGCTATATTGACGTTTCCTGTCGTTTACTTTTCCTGTACAGAATATGAATTTGAGATATTCTTAGAATAATTTAAGCTATATTGTTACATATTAAACCTAACCTAGTTATATATACACAACACTGTAGAAGGAAATCCCTATTTTAAGAATAACTTGTTTACTAGTTTTGTTCTGGAGTGATCTATTAGGCGATCCTTATTCTAAAAATAACTTGTTTACTGGTATATTTGTTTACTGGAACTTTCTTTCTTTCTATGGAAAATTGTAGAAGTCTTATGTAACCTGTTTACACTTACACAGTATGGTTGTTTCTAGAATATTTTGCTCAAGTATATATAATGAAAGGGGGTTTAGGGAGAGCAGACTTGTTGAGGAGACTTGTTGAGGAGACTTCTTTTAGCAGACTTGATTTTGGAGATTCATCAAGTGTGGGTCATTCAACAGTATGGAATTAATTTCGGACTTACATTTGGATAAAGAACATATCTGTTGAATTGCTCAGGTTAAATTTAAATTTTATCAATCAGACAAGGATCAAACTAATTTGTTATAATAATTTTAAGACACTGTATGTTGTGATATTCATATTGATATTTGTCACTTGTTTCATCAAATTGGTCGTAACAATATTAACCTAGTGTTTATAACTTTAAGATGCAAACATTCTTTTGTAGAGAGAAATAAAGATTTGTCAAACCATTCGTACCTCGGACACCAGAGTATGGGTTCTAACGAAGCTCTGTTGATGAATACTGTAGAAGTATGTACCTCGGGCACCAGATTAAGGGTTGAAAAGATGCTTTATTGTTGAATACTGTAAATATATATACCTCGGGCTGATTATGGGCTACAATAAACCTTGGTGTTGTTGCCGGGATACATCACTTGTACTGAAACTTATTCTGCGATGTTTACTATTCAAGGCCCGTTTTAGTGAACATAGCAGACCAAGTTCCAGTACAAGTGAGGTATCACGGCACATACACATAGATAATCCATGACATTTAGTGAATATGGACATGACCCTAGACAGATACCCGTCTTGGTTTGAATGGGTATTGAAAGAGGCCATCATAAACATCCGTGCTATTAAACCACTTAACGGCATAACCTGTCGTACATCTGGGATCGCTCACGTCCTCGCCAGTAGAGTAAATCTTTTGACGAAGTCTGTAGTATACTGACGAAAGCTCCATGTTCGCTTTTCAAACACTGTGTGCGAAGTTGAAAAGTTTAAATGTTCAGTAAGATCACTATCACACAGTTGAACTTTCATCAAAGGTTCTCCTGCTGGTTAATCTAATTTTATTAACATTTCAGTCTAAACGTTAATATTCACTATTTCACTGAATCAATAAAAGTATACATTTTCTTCTGCCAGGGATAAATAACTCAATGGTAATCAGTTTAACATACGAGCTTCTTTGGTATGGGGGAAGAGATTTTGTGAAATAGCGAATGTAGATGTAATCTGTCAAATGAGTGTAAGAAATAGCTCGCAGATTATATGAGATTTTGTTGAAACGTACACGTCTTTATTTTTTACTGTTTTGAATCCGATAGTGTGCATTTTCTTTTTGCAGATACATAACGGTTACGGGAATACTTATTACAGCTTACCGATGAGGCTTGACGTTGGTGCATCCTATACGATACACATGAGGGCTCAGTTAACCAATGATCGGTGGGTATCTACCATATTGCTAATACACCATAACTTTAAAGTCCCAGTATCTTATAGATTTTAGACTTAAAACCGAATGCACTTACAACATATATAATTCAGTTTTATTTTCATCACTGAAAGACCTTAGGAAATGCCTAATTTACAGAAAAGATTCTATTAGAAAAAATGCAAATTGTGGCTGTTTCGTTCTATTTTTAGCTCAGAATAATGACAGCATAAAATTAACATACAAGGGATTTTTCAGAAGTTCATGGATTTTCTTCTTATCTGCTCTACTACCGTGTATTAATATTTGTTCAGTCTATAGAAAAAGTCCATTAACTTCTGAAACACCCTATGTACACCGAGACATCCGTGGTTTTACTGAACAGTGTGTTTCAGAACAAGCTCCGCCCATCTTTCTCACTATTTTGCCCTGTCTGAACAACTAAAACTTCCGGGCGAATATTTCATTATTCGGGCTTAATTAAACATTAAGAGGTTAATCAAACATAAATTGAGGCTTTGCTAATTAGAAATTTTGACAAATATATTTTTCCCAGCTAAAACGCAATGGGGCTTTAAATAATGTCATTTTGACGCCTACCAACAGCAAAAAAAAAAAAAAAATGAACAATTATGCATACATTATTTAATCTGTTTTCATTACTGAAAATAAGTCATCACAAGTCATGAGAATGCTTCACATTGTATAACGTTTAATAGGAATTAAATTAAAGAAAAAATAAAAAAAAAATTTAATATACAAAATTAAATATTTACTTTATAATACACTTTCATTATTATATCTCAGTGTGTACTTTCAGTTTTTAAACGCGGCCTGTTCGACACCGACACGCTCCTGTGTTTTATAGGAAATAATTAATCATATCCTAATTAATGTTTGTTTTTGTGCATATGTTCTGTCATTATATGAAATTCGTGACATGAAATATGACCATGCAAAAAAATCAACGAAAAAACTACATTTGTTCTTGCAATTTTGCAGATTTTCTATCAACTTAGTGGGGCCAAACGACGAGAATATCATACACGCGATATTCCAACAGAATTTGCTTATCATTAATAGCATGCCAGCCGGTGGTTCATGGGGTAATGAGGAATATCAGTCATGTGACACTTCTAACCTTCCTCTCGAGTTCTTCGTAAGGTTTGATGTTGCAGAAGAGCATATTAAGGTTTGTTACACATTAATAATTTTAAGAATACAATCAAGTGATTGAATAAACACACACAACACTAAATTTAATTTTGTTTTTCAATGAAAATTTGGCACCCCATTAATAAACATTCACTTTCCCGCTGTGCATGTATTTTAATATAACATAGTAATAGACGGATAATGTTCGTCAGTAAGATTGTTGTTGTATTGGGGTTTACCGTCGCTGCGATAGTATTTCAATTATATAGCGACGTCCAGCTAATTACAGGTGGAAGAAGACCCCGAGTACACAGAGTAAAACCACCGACCTAACGCAAGCCAGCTGGAAGGCTTCCTCACATGAAAAATCCGAAGTACCTACCGGGATTCGAACCCACAGCGGTGAGGGGCTGAGAGATTTGCAGTCGACGAATGTAACCGCTCGGCCACGGCGGCCCCTCGTCAGTAAGAAGTTTTCGTTCAACGCTTTGAACATAAAGGCTACACCAGAATGAGAAACAATGCAAAAAAGTTTGGTCACAAAAATGCCCCAAATTACCGATAATTCCGATTCTTTTCTACACATCAAAGGACTATACAGTTATGAGTTCTGGTTGGCCAAATACATAACGAATAATTGACTGCGAATGTGGCACTGTCGTGTTCTTTGACAAGCCAACTCTCATATTTAAAGCCTCGGGGATGTTATTGGTGAAAAGAAAATTACGTTATCATTGCATTTAACAACGCAGTTTTCATGTTGCTATCATTAGAAACTAGGGAATAGAACTACTGCGCAGAACCGTTAATTGCCATGTTTTATTTAATGCCTTTCGGCGGACTATAGGGAAATATCAGTGAATTGAAAATGGTAATTTCACTGTTTCAAAAAGTGAATTTACCAAATTTATAATGTTCACTGATGTGTTAAGGAACTACAAAAAGACACTTCTTTTTTTCATCCCCCCCCCCCCAAAAAAAAAAAAAATTCAATATTGATTTCTTCATTTAAATTAAACTTCTTCACATGAAAAAAAAAATGATAACATGTTTTCTTTGTGTTCATTTATTGGACTCTTTTTAGACAAAATAACGATTGGTCACGTCGGGAATTTGGGGCTCCCCACGTGCGGGGTAAAAATTGATAAACTCAGTAACAGTGTGTAAAGCGAAAATCGTTCAATCCATGAACACAAATACTTTCGATCATGATTTTAAGATATTTAGTTAAAGCAAGCCCGGTATCCTTTTGAAATTCTTTTTACCTAAATGGTCGATCTCGATCAAGAATATGCAGGAGCGAGCGTCTTGTTGAACTACACTCAACACTTTCATTTGATATTGTTGCTAAACATTATTGTTACTTGTCTTCAACTTGTTTACTTTTTCAGGTTACACTCGATGAGATATTGACATACAACTATATCCACCGACTTCCTATTGTAAATGCGCGACATATGATGATGCAAGCTGTCCAACCATTGGGTGTAACACTTCTTAAGTTGAGCCTCGAGAAGCCATGATGTCAGTGGCAAATTCAGAAATTCAAATATGGACAATGAATCTTTGGTTCTTTATCAACGTGCAAAAACATAAACAAGTAATATAATACGCATATCAGGGATGATTTTTTTCTGGTATGAAGTTGGTGAATAAGACAAAACATATTTATTTTGATAACCCAAAAGGATACTAAATATAAGAAACCGTAGTGATTATTAATTGGTTTCCATGTAGATACAAAATAGATCACGTTAGAGTAGCTTATCGGCATAACCCCTATTACTAGACAAACCTGTGTTGCTTAGTGGATAGAAATTGGCTTGTTTTGATTAATATGTGTTGTGTAACATTAGGAATTTTCAGAATTTAATAATTGTTAGAATGAAACGGCTTACTGTGCATGTTCAAGATTATTCTTATAATCCCCACATTTATAGTCTCTTGGTTTCGTTTGTTTATATATTATTGCTGTCACCTCATAAGAACCAATGCTAATGACGATGATAGTATACATGATTTTATCAGAGAGAGAGAGGGGGGGGGGACCCTTGAAAGATTTAAGTCGTTTTTAATCGTGTTAAAATGGTAGGTATACTATTTCTGCAAATGCCTCGAAATAAATGTTGTTTTGTGTGTGTGTGTGTGTGTGTGTGTGTCTTGATGACATGTTTTTCTAATAGAAGCAACCACTGTTATATGTTGCCGTGGCCCAATGGTAGCAAACATGGCTGCGGATCAGAATAGTTGTTGGTTCGAACCCCGTAGATGGTTATTCTTTCACGACGTACACTATTTAACAAGAAAGAATCGCGACAAACCGAACATCGTTAAACCGAATTCCTCTCCATTTCGAAGATTTTTTATTTCAATTAAACATTGTATGTTTAATCTAAATTTCGCGATTTCGATTTTATAATTTGAAGTAAAATCACAGTACCGTGTATGTAATTAATACTTAAACGTGTTCTCAATTATCATTTCGGGGCCTCCGTGGCCGAGAGGGTAAAGTCGCTGACTTTAACACTCACTCAGCTGCGTGGGTTTGAATCCCGGCAGGTTTCATTCGAATTTTCATGTGAGGAAACCTTCCAGCTGGCTTGCGGTATGTCGGTGGTTCTACCCGGATGCCTCCGTACATTCGGTGTCTTCCTCCAACTGTAATTAGCCGGACGTCGTTATATGACTGAAATACTGTCGAAGCGACGGTAAACTCAAATAATCAAGTCAAGTCAATTATCATTTCAAAATTATTGTAGGCTTGTTAACTTCCTCAGTTTGAATCGTACAGGGTCTGTTACCCCCTTTTTTTCAGGCTAGTTTCCATACCTTTTTTCAAGGATTGGTTGATCAGCGCGTGTTTAACCGGAAATTGTTGATTCTCGCTAAATCAATGTTTCCCGACTAACGTTTATATCGCTTTTAAATTTTTATGGAATAATAATCCAGACAAAGTTAAAAGAAATATTATAACTAATCAGTACAAAATGGCGGACTGAAAATGATAAATCTAAGTGCATTTATAGATTCCATGAAAATATCATGGATAAGAAGACTCCTTATAGAGGATAGTAAGTGACAAAATTTAGTAGAACAATTTTCCCCTGATGTAAAAAAAAAAAATAAAAAATTTTGGGATGTTTTTAAATTGGAATTCTTATGTTAAAAAAATTACTATTGAATCATGGGAAGACTTGTTTTGTCAACCAATATGGTGTAATCCACTAGTGAAGGTCGGAGGTCACTCAGTCTTATACAAATCGTTTGTTGAGAAAAACCTATTTTTTATAGCAGACATTGTAAATGACAAGGGAATATTTTTAGATTATGAACAAATTAAACATATGGGTGTAAACACTAATTTTATTCAATATAATGACTTATTACAAACTCTAAACAGACTTAAGGTTAGTTTAAATATAGATTCACAGGCACATAATCTTCAGAGACCATATTTACCAAAAACTGTAAAAGTCCTTATTAATGATAAAAAGGGTTGTCAACAAATTTATAAAATAATACTTTATAACAACACGAAAAACTGCTTTTCAAATTCAGAAAAAAAGTGGGAAACAGAATTAAATTTAAGTCATAATTTTAAATGGAAAAATGTTTATATTTCTATTCACAATATTTCAAAGGACACAAATTTAAAATGGTTTCAATATAGAATATATTACAGAATAATAGCCACAAACAGATTCTTAACAATGATAGGAATAAAAAATGACGATAAATGTTCCTTTTGTCATCATGTAAGTGAAACACTATCTCACCTTTTTTATGATTGTAAGCTAATACGAAACTTTTGGTCAAAAATAATTGAATGGTAAAAAGCATCAAATATACAAGTTGATAATTCTATCTTTTCAAAAACTGATGTTATCTTAGGAAGAATTGGAAAAAGTGAGTCAAGCTTTATAATTAATTGGATTATTCTCTTGGCAAAAAAATTCATCTGTTATAACAAATGTCAACAAAATATTCCAGATATACATGTATTTGTCAAATTTCTTAAGAGCTATTTTGATACAGAAAAAAGAGTCGCATATAATAGCAATTCATGGGATAATTTTGATAAGAGATGGTCAAAATATAAACATATTTTTGAATACTAATTAACAGTTACATTCCCTTATCATTTTGAGTTTAGATAGTAATACGTTTATTTAAAAAACAAATAATTTTGATTTTGTAATTGTATCACTATCTGTGGTGGTTCATATTTTTTTTTTGTATGTATGTATGTATGTTTATGTGCAGGTTCTTTTTATTGTTTCCTTAATTGTTAAATAAAATAATTGATAGTGGTAAACAGAGTAACTCCTACGAAAATAATATCTAATATGTAAAAAGTCTTTCTTGCTCTGCTATTTTTCTTTCTCACATCACGTTTTATATGTCTTCTTTTCCATCAAAATATCAAAATACATTATTTATTTTATAGGAGGTACTCTTTTTCCATACAAATGGAATATCCCCGTATATGCATGTCCTTGTTGCTATATTTGTAATGCACCTAATAATATGCTTACCGCTTATATCATTTATATATTCATATACGGTGTATAGTGTAAGGTATGTTGGGGGGTGGTCCTCCCCGACCCCCACATACCTATGACGGGGAGAATAAAAGCAATTACCACTGAGGAAAAAAAAAAAAAAACAGAAAAAAAAACAACATTTATATCGCTTGCCTTTAATGCTTAGCAAATCATAAACAGTCGTTAACTTACTTAACTTGCGAATAAGTAAGTTTACGGCTACGTCTTTATTCATTCGTATTTTGCTAAAATGAAATGTTTTCAAACGAACATAAAATGCGATCCCGTTTACCGCTCGTGGAATAGACCCACTTCCGTTAATAACAGTTTAGATATAATGTGTTTAGCGCTCAACTTACAAAGGGAGCTCCAGGCCTGACAGGCTTATTTTATAAACAGTAAACCACACGCGAGCAAATTAGTAAGTCTCACGCATGGTTTCAAATTGCTTTGAAATGCCTAAATGTGGCGACATTAAACAAGTGTGTCCCGTTGAAAAAAAAAATCAAATACATAGAATATACTCAATTATTTATAACTAATAAATATATATACGAGACACTGATCTTGATTCTTTAGTGAACACTCAAACTATGTATGTTCCACATAGCCCTTATGTATCGTCAGGCCTGACTGAAATAGCTCAACAAAACTGATCGCTGTGATTAAATATTGTTTAAACGGTGTCAAGTTAAAATGATCAAAAGTACACAAACACTCGCGCACACTCACACGCAAGCACACTTTTATCGTCGGCAACGGGGTCCGCATTCGTAGTTGACGTTTTTTTTTGTTTTTTTTTTCTTACTCTCTTTCCGTGAGAAGGGTCTCATAATACTATAGAGAGATCCTACTGTGAGAGTTTTTACGTTCTGGTAATGGTCAGCGATATTGCGATTCCAGGTTTTTCAATTGAAATTGACCATTACTGGAGTGTAAAAATCAAAATCTTTCCGAAAGTCTACTTCTTTTACTTCTGGTCCAGGGTGCTGTACTTTTTGCTGATTCGCGAGTATTTCAAATGAAAAAGCAGACATAGGGAGATACGTTTCACGATGTTGGTATTTTTCAAAAGAGACATGTATATTTTACACACTTGAGGACAGGACAATAGCTGTGCCCCCCCCCCCCCCCCCCCCCAAAAAAAAAAAAAACACATGCGCGAAGCGCTTTGAAAATATCGGTTTTCAACTTTAATTCGCCATTTACATAGAGTTTATGTATAACGTTTACTATCCATGTCTTTATAAAACATAAAAAATCACTATATATAAAACAACAAGGTAACAAACTTCAGCAGGATACCAAAAAGCACCCATCAGGAATTGGTGTCAAAATATCTATGAAAAATGTGCCCATCGGTAATATTGGCGAGTTCCCACTGTTAATGGATAATTTTCCTTCATAACTGTTTCGACGTTCTTGCAAATTTAAGATCATTGGTCTAATTGGAGATTTTATATGATTTTTAAAATAATTCTTGATTCTCAATTCTCTGAATGTAACTTCATAACTGTTTAAAATAAATACAAATGTAATTATTTCTAATGTCTGAAATGTCAAGATTTCGAGTGGGGATTTAGTGATTAACCCATTCGAACCTCAATCAACGGAAGTGAACCCAAAACGATATCTATGAGGTCAAAACTGCGATTTGTTTATGTACAATAGGGACCTGTAAGGTTTTTTATAAATATTTTCGGAACACTCTTACCTTTCCGTTCTGTATCATATACAATCGCAACAGCTTTTTCTCAGTCTGAGTTCACCTTCACCATTTTGGGTTCACTTCCGTTGATCGAGGTTCCAATCGGTTAAAATAACTAAATCTCGAGTAGAAATATGGAAATTTCAGGCATTAAAAATAATAATATCTGTATTTCATGTGAACAGTTATGAAGGAAACTTATCCGCTGACAGTAGGAGTTCTCCAATATTATCGATGGGCGCATTTTCATTGATTTGTTGACACTTGTTCCCGATGGGTGCCCTTCAGCATCCTCCTGAAGTTGGTAACCTTGTTGTTTATTATGTATAGACAATCGTGAATTTTTATTGATAAAAACAGGGTCCTGTCCTCAAGTACCTGTGATATTTTATTGATTCCACATGCAGGCGCGGGTGCAGGATTTTAGGTTAGGGGGCGTAAATCCAGCAACAACTTACATTGTACATGTATTAATAATACATACTTTGCATGTTTAATACGATGTGTGTGTGTGTGTGTGCGCGCGCGCACACACACACACACACACACACACACACTACAACTGTATATATAACGATTCAATATGTTAGCAAAACAAACCTTTTCTTATCTTTCGCAATTATAAAAAAATCTCAATCTATCTGATACAGTAAACTGTATTTGTTTATATATAGTGACTTTTGATCCGACACATGCTTCAGTCACATTGCAATCTGATATTGACAAAATATTAGAATGAGCAGACAAATGGCTGGTTACATTTAATCCCACTGAGACAGAATCACTAATTATTTCAAGAAAACGTCTTCAACAATCTCACACAGGACTTACAATGTACATCCAAACTATTCCAGAAGTGACTGGACACAAACACCCTGGAGTTTCTTTTGATCATGATTGTTCTTGGCACTCTCATAAAAACACTTGGCAAAACGTTTATATTATGAGAAAACTTAAGTTCTTACTATATAGAAAAACATTAGAAATCATTTATACGTCTTTATACGACCGTCACTAGAATATGCTGATGTAGTTTGGTGTAATATAACGTTACAAGAAACAGAGCAAATAGAAAATATACAGTATGAATGTGCATGAATAGTTACAGGAACAACGAAATTAATATCAATAGAAACACTATTAGGTAAGGTTGGTTGGATTTTTTTTCCTGAAAGAATGCGAAAGCACAAAGCACAAATTAATACTTTGTTAAAATGCACAAACATTTAACCCCAACTTATCTGTCGTCCTTAATTAACATGAATACACATACTGAACGATATACGTTACGTAATAATTCTGATACTCAAGGCACATATGCTAGAACGACAAGTTATTTTAATTCTTTTCTTCCATCCTTAATACGGGTTTAGAATGCCCTTCCATTAGAAGTACAAAATTCAACATCCCTTAACATCTTAAAGTCATGTTTAAACGTAAATTGTCCGAAACCACACCACATTATGTAGGTATAAGGATAAGTTCTTCACACAAGACCACGGACTAAGTGCAGTTCTCTTAATTTTGATTAGCTGTCGAAAAACATTATTCAAGACCCTAAATGCACTTGTGGGCAATTAGACACGTTACCATTATATTTTCCAATGCACACTCTAAAATGACTACCGGACTGTTCTCTTCTGTAATCTTAAAATGTATCATGTTGTCCTGAATTCCATATTTTATGGAATTCCTTCACTCTCGAATGACGAAATTAGATATGTATGTCAGTGTGTTCACAAATAAAATATAAATGACAGTAAAAGGTTTGTCTGAGCGCTCTCTCTCTCTCTCTCTCTCTCTCTCCCAGTTACATGCCATTTTAACCATGTGCTATGTCTATTAACAACTTAATTGTAGCATATATGGGATAAGAACTTCTACTCCCTTTTCATGTTTTTATTTTTATTTATTTATTTATATTTTTTTGATATCATTATTGTATATTGTACTGTTCAAAGACGAAATAATATACGTTTAAACTAAACTAACTGGATGGACCCAGCTTTTTCCGCTTCAATGCCGGACATTTTCAATGTAGCGACTGCTACTGCTTGTTTAAATAGCGGAAAGGTGCCAAACCATCGAAAATGTAACTTATACGAGAAAACTGAAGTAATCAAAGAACGGGAAATGATATGGTGCAAATTTTGATCAAAGTGACTGACACTAATTGTCACATATAAACTTTAAAGTAAAGATGTGGATAATCGCATAAAACCCCCAACTTTGTCGATTTTAGGGGGGGGGGGGGGGGGGGGGGGGCTAACGCCGCTTCAGCCCCCCCCCCCCCCATCTCCCTTGCATATGTAAATTTCATTGATTTTATTCGAGTTGAAGCGAGTCGTTCCCCAACTTTGTGTCCACCCTTGTTGTTATTTATGTGTACAGTAGGATTTTTTTAAAACATACAGGAGCAAGTCCCTGAGTTAATACCAAAGTCTGTAGCGTATCCATAAAGGCACTTAATATTGTGGATCTCAATTTTGTATTTTTATCTTTCATGGGTGTTTGAGATACACGAGAGACAGACATGAAAGTTTTACATCTTTCTAATGGAAACTGTGATGGGCTTTACGACAGCTTAATTGGGCGATGATTGATAATTGTGCTGTGCTTATGCTTATTTTATAACTGCACCAGACTCTTCGGCTTTGATCGAAAACCATTTCACTGTTTTAACTTGAAAATGGCTTAATGCTTGAACTAAAATAAAAAGGTTGATTTTAAACACAATTCACGCTCTTGACAATCGATGCATAATTAACAAAAAAAGAGAAGAAGCACTTTCCAAATGACAATCAACCATCAGACCGTTACTAATGCAGCTCTTGTGTTGTTAATAAATGATGAAGATTGAACATGAGTGAATAGAACAGAACAGAACAGAACTTTATTTTCATCCAGGTACAAAGTATACAACATGGAGAGACATGCAAATAAACGACAATGAATTAACATGAAGGTTCCGCGGTTCTTTTTTTTTTTTTTTTTCCTTTAAGTAAAGAGAGGGAGGGAGAGAGAGAGAGAGGTTTCATATTATTTATGAGGATCATGCAATATATGAAATACCAATACTCTTATATTCCTTAACTAGTATCGAAAGCGAAAAGTTGTTAAGGAACCTACAAAAATATTCATAAAATATATTTAGACAATAAAATTCAACAAAAGAGATTATTTACAGGTATACTAGCTTTTTCTTACCCAATGCGAAAACGAAAGTGGGTAAAGAAAAATAATAATAATAATAATAATAATAATAATATAAAGAGCTTTGAACTTTGTCCCAATACTTCTATTATTATGTGGTGATGTCCATCCATGTCCTGGTCCAGATGAGAATCCTTCACTTACACATACCTGTGATAGCAACCCTGATTGTGATTTTAAAGTTTTTAATCAACGTGGGCTTCATTTTATTCAAGTCAACACTCGCAGTTTTCTACCAAAGATTGATGAAATTCGTTTAATAGCTGAGAAGACCCGTGCTGCTTGCATTTGTATTACTGAGACTTGGCTTGACAGTTCAATATCCAACACTGAAGTTTCCATTGAAAATTACACTATTCAGCGTAAAGACAGGAACAGACATGGAGGAGGAGTATGCATTTATATAAGGAGTGACATTTCTTTTAATTCTTGTCTTGAACTTTCCCATGATCAGATGGAAGCCATATGGATTTCTTTACTTCTGCCAAAGACTAAACCTTTATTAATTGGTGTTTTATATAGACCACCCTCGCAGGCAAATTTTTATGACATTTTAGATAGTGTTTTTTCATCAAGCCAGTTTTTTAATGAATATGAAACCATAGTAATGGGAGATTTTAACACAGATGTATCTTGTACTTATAATAACCTTTTATTGAAATCTCTTAATTATTTTACAACCATGTTCAATCTTAAACAAATAATTAACACTTGTACAAGAGTTTGTCAATCTTCAGCAACCACAATTGATTTAATTTTAGTGTCAGATGTGGACAAAATTTCTCAGTCTGGTGTGATTGAAACCTCTTTTAGTGATCATTTTTTAACATATTGTACAAGGAAAAGTAGGAAGGTGAAATTTGGTTGTCATAGGACTGTAACTCTAAGATCCATGAAAAATTATAACAAGGATGATTTTCAATCAAATTTATTGGCTACAGACTGGAGCCCTGTCCTTCTGTCAGACAATGTTATTGAAGCATGGGATGTTTTTAAAAAGCTTTTTACATCTATCATTGATAATATTGCACCAGTTAAACAAGTTAGAATAAAACAAAAGACTGAGCCTTGGATTGATGATGAAATTCTTTCAGCTATTAAAGCAAGGGACAAGGCTTTTCACAGTTTTAAGCTACAAAAATCTGAAGATAGTTGTAAGTGTTTTAAGCAACTAAGAAATAAAGCAAAGTCCTTGATTGATAAAGCAAAGAAGAGATATTTCTCTGAAACACTTGAACAAAACAAATATGACTCTAAGTCTCTATGGAAAACATTAAAACAACTTGGTGCTCCTTCAAAGAAAGAGTCCACATCTAGTTCAAATATATGCTTAAACATTAATGGTAATATATGTTTTGAAAAGAAAACTATTGCAAATTCATTTAATGAGTATTTCACTACAGTTAATGCAAGTCTTGTTGAAAAGCTTCCGCCCTCTGTTAATAAATTTGGGTTAAACTTTGTTACAAATTTTTATTCACTAGAGGGAGTTTATCAAAACAGTTGTTCATTTTCAATTGTTTCTGAAAACATATTGTTGAAGTATTTGACACAGCTTAGTGCAAAAAAAGGCCACTGGTCTAGATGGTATTCCTCTCGTTTTGTCAGAGATGGTGCCCCTTTGATAGTCCAGCCCCTAACCCATATTATTAATCTTTCTTTAATACAAGGTGTTGTGTCTGATGATCTGAAATCAGCTAGAGTTGTTCCCCTTTTTAAAAAGAATGATTAAACTAATGTTGGAAATTACCGCCCTGTATCAGTTTTAAATATTATTTCTAAAATACTTGAAAAGGTTGTTTATGACCAAGTTGAATCTTTCCTGAAAGAGAAGAATTTATTGTATGAATTTCAATCGGGATTTAGAAGCGGGTTTTCCACTGACTCATGTTTGATTTATCTAACTGACTACATACGTTTTGAAATGGATAAAGGTAATATTGTTGGTATGGTACTTTTGGACTTACAAAAAGCATTTGACACTGTAGATCACTCAATTCTTCTCATGAAACTTAAAGCTTGTGGATTTAGCAACGACATTGTAAGGTGGTTTAACTCTTATCTTTCAGACAGGCGCCAACTTGTTGATGTTTCTGGAACATACTCAACAGCTTCCCCAGTTACTTGTGGCGTGTCTCAGGGCTCTTTACTTGGCCCTCTTCTGTTTTTAATATATGTGAATGACATGTCATCAGTGGTCAGTAGTAAACTTTCGTTATATGCTGATGATTCAGCCATATTAGTTGCTGATAAGGATAAATCCAAGGTTGAATCATTATAATCATCTGATTTAAAAATGTAAGTAATTGGCTCATTGACAACAAATTATCTTTGCACCTTGGTAAAATAGAATCAATACTTTTTGGGTCAAGTCACAAATTGAAGGTCAATAGAAATCTCAACATAACTTGTAATGACTCTTTAATTAAACATACCTCATCAGTAAAATACCTTGGTGTAACCTTGGATCAAACATAATCATTTAATGACATGGCTCATTCAATTTTAAAAAAGGCCAATTCTAGATTGATGTTTCTTTACAGGAAAAAGGATTATTTGACTAGGCACACAAAAAAACTTCTTGTTTCTTCATTAATTCAATGCCATTTTGATTATGCTTGTTCTATTTGGTATTTTAGTTTGACAAAAAGTTTTCAAAAAAAGTTCCAAATTACTCAAAATAAGCTCATTAGATTTGTTTTAGACCTGGATGCCAGATGTCATATTGGCAAAGACCAGTTTAAGTCTATAGGTTGGCTTCCAGTTTATAGAAGAGCTCACTGTATTACATTGTTTCATGTATTTAAAGTCAAACATGGGTTATCCCCAACTTATTTACAGTCTAAATTTACACAGCAAAACAGTATTTATTCATACCATACCAGGCTCAGTAAAAATGGTGCATATGCTCTTCCTAAAGTTAAGAGTTTTGGTTGAAAACATTCAGTTTTGTGGGTTCCAAGTTATGGAACTTGTTACCAACCAATGTTTAAATAAAAATACATATTTTAGTATTTAAAGATTTTGTATAATATTTTCATTTTCATTTAAGCCGTTGCTTCATTTCGCCTCACGTTCCATGTATACATGTATATGAAGTAAAAAATAGAATAAATAGAACAAAATTTCATGCACAAGGTAGCGAGATAACAGCCTAGAAATTAGTGTGTATCGGGAGGTAAAGATTCCATAATGTGGCGTACAAATATGCTTAGTTGTTTTAACTCTGTAGGAGATGTTGTGGACATACTACCTTTTATGTTTACATAACTGTGCTGCGTGAGGTAACTCAAAAAAGTTGATCGCTCATCTTGGAAATATGTGCAGTCAAGTAAGTAGTGGCGTTCGCAACCTACCTGGCCTAAGTTACATAACGGACATTTCCTGTTTTCGAAGGGTATGCTATCGAAACGACCAGTTTCCACGGGTAACCTGTGATTAGCAGTTCTGAATTTCAATAAAGATAAGTATATATTTTTATTTGAGATTTGTAGGTAACTCTCAAAAACATGACTGCCTTTAAAACTTAAATATATGTTTCCCTTGTTTGTTTCTTGTAGTTTTTCATGCCATTGTTGTTTGAACTGGTCAATAAGTGTTTGTTTCACAATTTTATGTACTTTATGTTGATTGAGTTGAAACTGATTAAGCCATAGGTCAGGTCTTCCAACTGAGGTAAGTATTTTTTTTATTTTATTTGGCCATTTAAAATCATTATCTGTAGAGTTCAACATGTATTTATAAATTTGAAGAGATATTTTGTCATCTTTACCTTGTACTAGGCGAGACCAGAAAGATATCATACGTGATTTGATAGTAACAGAAATGGGGTATCGGCCAAGTTCGCCGTAAAGAAAGTTCATTGGAGTAGATTTCTTTGTATTTGTAATTTTTCTTAAGAAATTGTTATGTACACTATCTAGTATTTCTACATTTTCATAACCAAATATTTCAGCCCCGTAAGTCAGTATAGGTAATTTGTATGATCAAAGAGTTGTTTACTTTGGCGAAGAGAAAGTGCATTGCCTTGTTTGCTTGTTCACAGATTTTTCGTGCCTTAGATGGTTTGAAAACCGGTAATAAGTTGTTTTGTTTCCCAATTTTATGAATACGTTGAAGTTTGTGGATTATTACAACTTAGTTTTGCTACATTTCAATGTAGGTAATATTATTTTTTGTATTTTAATTTTGAAGTCTTTATCAGTATATATGTAAGTTCATCAAAGTATTTATAATTTAAGCATAAGTTAATCATAGGTTCCTTACTAGCTTTTGACCATGATTAAAATGTTGATTGTATATTATAACAGAAATGGGAGAGGTTTCGTGCCTAACAGTTCCGTTAAAAGAAAGTCATTTAGAGTAATTACTTGACTTTGTAATTTTTTAACATTGTTATTAACATTAAGAATTTACTTTTTCATAACAGAATTTTCAGCCCGATCAGTTTAGTAAACCTTGTAGACAAGAGTTTTAGTAGAATAATTTGATGTGTCTTTTTTAATTCGAATAGAAAATGAGTTGAATTGTTGGCTTCTTTCCACAAGATGATTTTCGTGCCTTTTAGGAAATATCGTTATTATGTAGGAACGAGGTTCAAACAACTTGAATTGGTATGTCTGTTTAATTCGCGGTCTTGGCTGCCCATTTTAATTAAAATTCGGAATATCCTTTGCCGAATTTGACAACTTGTTTAGAACTATTAAAGTTACTAATGTTACAATAGTTTTGTTATTTATAAGCTTTTATTTGAAAGTCTTTTGGTTTCAGTTTTGCTATACATTGTCTATCGCGTTTCGGAATTGATAGTTTAAGCATATAATTGTTTAAATCTTCAGGCTTGTCATCTCTATTTGAATCCTTGGTTCATTTTTTGAATTGTAATCTTATAATAGAGAATTAAAAAGTAAGGAAGGGTTTCGCCTGTAACACTTTCTTAGTAGATAATTTGAAAATCCAGTTTAAGATTCAGATTTTTTTTTATTCATGGTTAGTTTAAAATTAACAGAATTTATCGATAATTCATAACGTTAAAGTTTATGCATAGTAACGCATTTAATCCTAGTTTTTCAACGCGTTTGAAAATTCTGTTGATAAAGAGCAAAATTATTTGATTTGTTCTCTTTTTTAATTCTGAGATTAGAAGTAGGTAGCGGCTCGTGGGAAAATAGCCGGAGCAGAATAATCTTCCTGAATAACTGGTAGATTTCTTCAATATTTTATTGTGTTAGTATGTTATTACAATGTAGACTAAGTGTAGCCTTGCTAAACGACTATATTGATATTTGTTGGAATTGTGTTTAATTGCATCAATCTTATGCCCTTGTTTTTAATTAAATCGGATAATTGAAACTTTGCTATGCAATGTAATTTAAATGACCTGTATCGAGAATGTTAAAAATGTTTACATAACTAAAAGTAATAACAATGGTTTTTGTACTTTCTATAATAACTGCATTATCTATTATCCGAGGGTCTTAAGTGCATTATTGGTTTTTCAAGTTTTGTATACAGTTAACTTATTCTGTTTATACCGTATTTGAAGAATCAGATAGATTATATTTGTATTTATTATTTCAGCATTGTCATTTCTATTTGGAAATCTTGGGTCTTCGATTGTACTAGAATTTATGTTTTTAAAATAATTATAAAACCCGTCTAACGAAGGGGTTTCCTTAACCTTTTCTTTAGGCTTCAGATTATTTAAAAATTTCCAGTATAGTTTAGGATTGTTTTTATTCATGGCTCTAAGTTTTTGTGACATTGATTCTTTATGTTTATTTATGAAATAATTCATAGTACGTTTATACTGTTTACTGGCAAGACGTAATCGTAATTTATTATTACTGCTTTTGTTTTGCTGGTAATTCTTTTTTGCATGATTATAATTATTCCTTGCTTGATGACATTTAGAGCCGAACCAAGGTTTTTGATTATGTTTTCTTTTTATTTCAGGTGAAGATTTTCCGGGAACGTTAGGTCAGCGGCTTCGTGGAATATAGCCTGGAGCTGGTTAGTGATGTGTTCAATACTCTCCTGGGAATGCAAGGTAGAATTTAACTGGTGAGTAAGGTTTTGGACTTGTGTTAGGTCAATGTTATTACAAAAGGTAGATTCCATATTAGGTAGCCATTGTTTACGATTGCTATATTTGACCTGTTTTTGTATGGGTATGTAGTCATGTGATATATTATTATGCCATGTCAATGCGTTATGTCCGTCTGAGAAAAGTGTATCAGTTCCTATGACTTCAAAATTAGATATGAATTGAAAACATTCTGCTGATGCAATTACGTAATCTATAACTGACTTTCCACGAAATGTGTAATTACCAATGTTTTTATCCTCAAATAACCTGCCATTAAGTATAAACAGATTGTTGTTTTTACATATATCTATAAATTTAAGACCATGCGAATTAGTTCTATTATCTCTTGAGTGTCTTTTAAGGCGAATTGATAGGTTTTCAAGAATTTTGTATTTATCAAGTTGAACCTGTATATCCTGATCAATATCATACACCTCATTAATGAAAGAATCAGACATGATGTAGTCTCGTAAGCTACCCATCCTACTGTTGAGATCACCAGCAAGGTAAACGTATTTATGTTGGTTACATTTCTCACAAATTTCATTTTCTAAGTCAGTAAACTGATCATCTGTAAAGAAACGCGAGTTTTCTGGCGGGATATACAGAGACCCTACTATAATATTTTCACTATAATCGGTCAAATCGTTATTAATTGAGATCCATAAAACATAATCAGATTCATTTGATAATATTTCAATATATGGAGCAATGCAGTCTTTAACGAAAACGCCTATACCTCCCGACTTCCGTTTAAAAGCATAAGAACGGTTTTTAGCAAGAAAAGTATAACCCTCAATGTCGACATTATCTGTTTTATCTAAATGTGTTTCAGACATGCAAAATATATCATAATTATTTACAAAGTCTATAAAATCTGGGTAGTTAAATCGCTGTTTAAGACCATTTACATTTAGAGTTCCAAATTTCAGTGTTTCTACTTTCAGACCATGTGCGGAGTCTAGCCCCCCACTGTCCTAGTTAGATTGTGAGTCAGTGTTCATATATCTTCTGCAATGAAATGTAACTGTCAGTGATTTTGCAATTTAGGTGATGGTTTTGCCACTTCATTAAACTGGAAGACCTGTTTAAGTATTTGAAAGAACATGGATGAATTCTACAGCTAAACGTATTCATTGAAACTCGGATACACTTCAATTCATTGGTGATAAATGTGATGACAATCGAAAATGCATGTTTTTAGCTAAGGCGAATTATAAACAAATTATAAAGAAAAAGAAACGTCTTTTTGAGCATCAAAAAATTAAACAGATAGTAAGTTTAAAGCACAGTAAACCCAGGGACTTCTGGAAACTTTTTAATTCTAGGAAAGCAAAACAAGGAAATATATCGCTTGATGAGTTCTTTAAATATTTTTCCCAATTACAAAGTGATCTACCTACCACACTGGATCATGATTCTGAAAAATTTAATGAGAATGGTCCTTGTGATCCTATATTTGAGGAACTAGATGCTAAGATTACTACTGATGAAATTAGATCCGTTATAAAATCACTGAAGCGGAATAAAGCGTATGGTATTGATGGACTACTAAATGAGTATCTCAATGAAACCTTTGATATAATTTCAGGACACATAACGGACATTTTCAATGCTGTGCTAGATTCTGGACATTTTCCTGACAGATGGTCACAGGGTATTATAGTTCCGATCTTAAAGAAAAATGATCCCAATGATGTAAATAATTATAGAGGCATCACCTTAGTAAGCTGCATGGCAAAAATATTCACGGGTGTTCTTAATAACAGGATTAATGCATGGGCAGAAAAATATAACATATTTAGTAATGCTCAATTTGGATTCAGGGCAGGTCGTTCGACAGTAGATGCGATTTTTGTATTAAATGCTATTGTGCAAAAAAATATGAAAGAAAAAAATAGGCTATATTGTGCATTTGTTGACTTAAAAAAAACAACATTCGATAGTATATACTTAAATGGTTTATGGTACAAAATACATAGAATGGGTGTCAATGGTAAAATGTTAAATATAATTCGGGACATGCGTACAGGGTTGTAATACTTTGTCTGATTTTTTTGAGTGCGCAGTTGGCCTTAAACAAGACGAAGTTATGTCCCCTGTCCTATTTTCCCTATTTTTAGATGACTTAGAACATTTTTTGCAAAATGATATATCATTTGGTTTGTCAATTGTTTGCAGATGACAGATGAGCAGTGGTCCAGTGGTAGGACACGCGCTTCGGGATCGAGGGGTCCCGGGTTCGAGTCCTGCCAAGGACACTGCCAATTTCCTTGAACAAGAAATTTATCCCGCATTGTTTCACTTCACCCAGGTGTAAATGAGTACCTGAGAGGGCGGTATAATTCCGTGGCGCCATGGTGTGGGCTGCCATAAGCGGAGTGAAAGACTCCCCAGGGAGATCGATAGATAGATACAAGTAGCCCGATGACCAGGGGTAAAAGCTGTAAAGTCGGTGAACGTGCCCAAGGCATGAAACTTAGACTGTAAAATGCATTTACTTTACATGGTGACTGTTTGTGAAGTCACCCCAGGATCTTCAGAATAGTCTTGATATGCTGAAAATATATTGTGATAAATGGGGTTTATCTGTTAACACTGTTAAAACTAAAGTAATGGTTTTTAGAAAGAGGGGGCAGCTCAAAAATGATGAGACATGGGAATACGGAGGGGAAAGTCTAGATGTTGTTAATGATTTTAATTACCTTGGAACGGTCTTTAATTACACAGGTAATTTTGATTTAAATCTGGAAACTCTTGCTGGTAAAGGTTTGAAGGCTTTAAATGTTTTGATGAAAAATATAAGAAAGTATCATTTACAGCCTAAAATCTCTTGTCAGTTATTTGATGCATTTGTTTGGGGTTTTACGAAGTCCAAAGAGATAGAGAGAATACATTTGAAATTTTGCAAAACTATTTTACATGTCAAAGCATCAACTAACAATATGGGTGTATATGGGGAATTCAAAAGATTCCCAATGTATGTTAGTAGATATGCCAGAATTATAAAGTTTTGGTGTAAAATCTTTTTATCATGTAACATTATTGTTATCAAATTGTATAATGCACTAGTGACTGATGTAAGTAATGGAAATAAAAGCAATTGGGCTTTTAAAGTTAAAAAGCTGCTTGATGATTATGGGTTTTCTTACGCTTGGAATAGCCCATACGAAGTTGACCTTAAGCGCTTTCCAATGGTATTTAAGCAGAGGGTATATGATGTATTTGTACAGTCAAGGGCTAGTAATATAGACAGATCTAACAATCTATTATTGTATAAGAATTTTAAATCGAATTTTGTACATGAAGAGTATCTAAATATTTTACTACCTAAATATAGAGTTGCTTTGTCTCGTCTGAGGCTCTCTTCTCACAATTTGAGGATTGAGACTGGACGTTACTCTCAGAGCCGAGTGGAGCGGCAACTTCGTCATTGTACATTCTGTAATAATAGAGATTTAGAAGATGAGTATCACTTTGTGCTTGTATGCCCTGTGTATCATCAAATTAGAATTAAATATATTAGTGCATACTATTACAGACGACCAAGTGTCCACAAATTTATCCAACTGATGCAATGTACTAGAAGTAGCATATTGAAAAACCTAGGGTATTTTGTGTACGAAGCATTTGCACTCAGGAATTCGTTAATAGTGACATAATATTAACAATTCCAATGTCACACTTTTTGTTCATAAGTCAGTGCATGCATACAATTACACATTAATTATCGATGAATAGTTATAGCTCCATATTCATACTAAAAAATAAATCACTGTTAATTTTCTTTTCATTTCAATGTAAACGCAAAGCTTTAACGATTATATATTATGTAATAGAAACAACTTACCTGCAGTTTCAACTCCATAACTGTTTATTTCACCGTTGATAGCAGTTACAGCACGTGTCCTCAAATATTTAGGTAACCGCGTCAATAATAGTATAACTCATATTGGCAACGGAGTGTGAGAGAAATTAACAAAAATAAATATGCTTACGAATTGTAACTATTAAGAAAATCCATATTAAACTGGAAAACCCCGGTGGCTATGTCTGTTGTCACCTATTCCATTGCTTGTCAGCCAATCAGGTTCCTTCAATGTATCATTTACACCAATCGTTTGGACTATGTATTCGCTCAGACGACCTTTGACATTGCTGTACACTCCTATATTAGGGAACTAGGTTAGGCGGTCATAGCTCCGGGCGTTTCTAACCGCGACATGTTTATATAGTATATTGTAAACACCCGATCACCCTTGGTTAATTATGAAAATAGTTATATGTTTATTTGAGACTATGTTGTATTTTTTTTCCTTCATTTTTTATTATGTGCTATTTAATTCTGATATAACACTGATGTTTGACTTTGAGACTATTGTTGTATTGATGTAATATTGATATGTATATGTCGAGGAACTCTGTAAAGTTCAAGACAATAAAATATTATTATTATTATTCTTTGATACACTAAAATAGTTGCTTACAAGTTGTTCGATCATTCTATCACTTCATCTTACCTCGCAAACTTGCTTGGAAATTATAAAAAACCATACATCTGATAAGTTGATAACTCGGAGTGACAGTACCCGAGGATGTCAGCGACAGGTCACAACACAGCTTTACCTGGTCCTAAGCAGGAATATTACTGCATTCATATTAATGTAATAAATCATAAATAAGTTTCTAAAATAAACGCTGAACATCGATATTTAAATATATAAAGAATGAAACATTAATGGGAACAAGTTTAAGAATGAATGACATAGAATAACATCATACACGAACAAAGCTGACCCGTCTTAAATCAAGAACTATACTGTTTTAATCAATAGATCAAATGCATTGGCAAAATCGGCATTTTACCAAATACATTCTAGTTAGGTCTTAATCATATGTTAAAATTCTACCCTTTAAGACAAAAATGAATTTGCAAGAAATCAGAAGTACCATTTCCAATTTAGGGCGTGTTACAGTTTTTTTATTTCTGATTTGTAAAGACTAATGCGCTAAATTCGAACATGAAAAAAAAAAGAAGGTCATCGTGCTAGTTTTTAGGCTAAATTGTTTCTCCTTGGTTATCGCTTCTGATAGATAGAAAAAAAAATAATTTAATGTTCAGTATTCAACAAATCTTTAGGAATTCTGTAACCCCTACAAACAAAGGTACTCAGTTTGACCAAAATGTTAGAGTTATTAGAATTGAATAATTCAATTTTATGCATACATAATTTTCATTATAGTATTTTGATATATATAATCATAATTCTTAAATGGGAATATGGATTATAAATGAAAATTAAATGATATTCATCCTCATCGTCTCATGTATAACATATTTGATTAAAACGCTCTCACTTCTTACAATTCTCTCTCTCTCTCTCTCTCTCTCCTCTAGCAAATCTTTCAGTCTCAATTCTCATTCTTAGGCAAAGTGCTGAAATTCTTAATTTTGCAATGTTACTCTTTAAAAATGATGTGTTTAATATTTCTAAACATGAATCCATCTGAAAAGTACATTTTAAAAATATTTATAAAATAAGTTCAATATTATAAAATAAATCAGCATGCCAGGATTGTATAAAAGTATCAATCACACGTGTGAAAACAAACATTATTTTTAGAATTTACACTACGAGGATCATACAAAATATTTGAAAACCCATGAGCATCAAGTATTAGTTTAACCCTCTTTAACAAATTATCGCTCCCTTTTTGACAGTCGTTTAATACAATGGAATATATTGCTTTAAGAATTATATTTTTCTGATGACATTAACCTTAAACCAGTATTTAATTATCTGAACACATCTTCCGGTGAACAATTGGACAGCGAGCATGCACGTTCGCCGTCAATTGCAACATTACTTCTGGAAGATTTAATACCTAATAACATTTTAAAAATTGAAATGAATTCTTTTTATCTCTTTATAATTAGAAAACCCCATAAAACACTACTGTAATTCGCAACTGAGCCAACAAACTAGTCAAATAATTGCAAGAATACAATAGGTTTTAACACGAACTTTTTAATAAAAACAGTATAGTAATTTAAGACACAAAACAACATGACTGTATAATAAAGTACTGTGCCAAGATAATTAAAATCATTTACAATGTCTACTTTTACTCCATTGTAAAATCACTGTTAATCTGCTTTAACAGTTCCCCTTTTCCTGAAAACTACTTTTTGTTTTTTATCTATGTATACTTCCACTCCCCAATGATTACAGCAGTCGAGAAGCCTATCCAAACTTAGTTGTAAATCATATACACTGGATCCAATCAAAACAATATCATCTGAAAACTAATAATATCAATGATATCTCATTTATTATTAAACAACGATTATACTTTGCAGAATAAAAACAGCATCTATTGTAAAATGACCTTTCTTAAATCCAAATTGAGCGTCAGATAATTATAATATTATATTTTTCACACCAATATGAAATTCTTGTTTCAAATTACTAGAAGAAAGAACAACACACATACATTGAATTAACGTTATGCCTCTATAATTATTAACTGTGGCTGTGTCGCCTTTTTATGAAAAGGAATTAAAACACGTTTATTACGGAATTCCATTAGGGCTTCCGCCTATAAATGAAATAATATGAAACGCAAGAACACAAATTCACGAAAGTACGATGAAGAAAACACGATGACGAAAACGCGAAAGTAGGATGACGAAAACGCGAAAAACGGGATCACGAAAGTATGTTGACGAAAATGCGAAACTACGATGATGAAAACGCGAGAGTATGATAGGCGAAACTACGATGATGAAAACGCGAGAGTATGATAGGCGAAACACGATGATAAAAAGCAATATAATATCGCATTTTCGTCATCGTGGTTTCGCGTTTTCGTCATCGTACTTTCGCTTTTTCGTGTCCTCGCGTTTTCGTCATCGCATTTTCGCGTTTTCGTCATATAGTTTAATTGTGACATTTTATGAAAAAGACATTTTAAAAACGAAAATACCTCAGCGCTAAATAATGTTTTTTGTGTTGTTTCTTTTTTATGTAAATGCTTGTACTTCATTAGGCGAAACAACTCCATATAATTAGTCTCTTAGGTAATTGTTAAGCAAGTTAAATGGATGTTCGAAAAACAAGCAGTTGAAACTCGTCATGTGTGCATTACTAAACAGAATACATTCAATACAGATTGCTTAACACAACACATATATCATTTATCACTTTATATGCCTAAATATATTTACATAGAATCCATATAATTAT
The DNA here is from genome assembly GCA_021229015.1 of Solen grandis. Classification (NCBI taxonomy): domain Eukaryota; kingdom Metazoa; phylum Mollusca; class Bivalvia; order Adapedonta; family Solenidae; genus Solen; species Solen grandis. Next base: position 25,684,821 of record CM037777.1, read on the forward strand.
AATCAGATCTATTAATGAATTATTATAAATGAATGAATTAAGATACTGAATAAAAGAAAAACAAAATTAGAACTTAATAAGTGAACAAATAAAACAAAGATAAATAAAATTATTGTCACGGTACCAATAACTCACAAAAGGGGAAAATCATATGTAAGCAGCCAGGAAGCTAAGTCTGTAGAGCATTCACCCAGTAAGCGAAAGGCCTCGATTCAAGTCCCGGTCAGGCTGCTTATTTTTTTAAACTTGTGACACTTGGCTCCTAACGTTGAACCTGTGGCTGTCCACTTTGTTCTCTGCACCTGTTTGGAAATTCGAGAACGAATTCCAAATTGGCGGAGAAGTATGTCACGGTACTAATAAAGCGGCCGGGTAGCTCAGTTTGTTGAGCATTTGCTCTGTAAGCGAAATGTCCGTTGTGCTAGTCCCGGTATGACTGCACATTTTTCACACCCTGTGACAGGTCTATCTATAACCCTAGTAGAAATGAGCTGACAGATGGCTTAGAACGGCAGCAGTATTAATAAAAAATACTTGACCATGCGGCTGGATTACTCCGTTTAAACGAGCTTAAAAAATGAGTTACCAACGGCCACCCTTCACAGCACCTTCACATTTACTTACATAACTGTGACCTTGATGAACATTAATAATTTCAAATATAATTATTGAATAACTATCATAAGTGTCTATTCACATCATAATCTACAAACACCATGAAAGAAAAGGGGTTGGTAAAGGTTGTTTCAGGCAGAAATTTTCCCTGCACAATATGCACCTTATACAATATGAGATCCAGATTGGGGTTTGTTTTATACTATGTGTACATGTACACAGATAAATAACGGATAACTATAATTGTTAACAATGAAATAAATATTGCTCAACACCAACAATGAAATAAGAAAATGATATGTACTCATATTTGTCGTATCTGTAATGAAGATTGTGAATAATGTTTGTATTACCGAACACTGTATATTTCAGCTTAGGTGTTCGGTGATACCCACACCCGCAGTCTCTATTAGTAATTCATACTGAGAGAGAGAAAGAGAGAGAGAGGGAGAGAGAGTTTAGAGAAGCATTTAACTGTTATTTTTGTGTTTATTTTATTTTAATATATAAATAACATTCATTAATTGATATGTAGTAATGAAGATATCAAATATGACGGAATATATAATTTCATACACTTTAGTTGTCTCGCTAGGCTGATTTCATAATTAGCCGAAAAACATAATTTATCTACTTATTCAGTAAGTCTGTAGGTCTAAGAAAATTTAAGACTAAATAAACAAGGCGGATATTTCGTTGTAGGCATAGCTTATCTCAAACTTACTTAGTTTTGGCACTGTGCATGCATACCTGAAGGCGAAAGTACGATGACGAAAACGCGAAAACACGGTGACAAAAACGCGAAAGTGTGATGACGAAAATGCGAAAACACGATGACGAAAATGAAAAATTATAT
>CM037777.1:25686391-25704873 GCA_021229015.1 Solen grandis
CATCAAAATTAAGGACGATGAGCCCCGGTTGTCATAGAAATCAAAGACGATGGGGAGGGTTTCACCAAAAATCTAGAAAAGAAACAAAACGGCCCTTTTCAGGGTAAACCCCAAAATTCTCGAAAGGACATTTACAATTGTCAAACTTTAAAAAGAAGGGGTTTCCTCCTTTAAAAAGGAAAAAAAGAAATCCATAAACGCCCAAAATGCCCAATATCGCGTCATCGGAATGTTTGGTATGAAAGTTCAAAAATCTTTCTCTCTATCAGACCCTTAAAAGTCACCCTTTCAAGGGTATGAAATGTTTTATTACATGCAACAAAAAGGAAACCATAAATTTTTTTTCGTATATACTCAAGGTACCATAAATTTCCGTCGGTCCATACTTTTTTCGACTCGGTACCAAAATTTTTTAAAAAAAATCAGGGTTTACCAAAGTGCCCCCCTTCATTTCCCTTCTTTAGGGTAAATCTAATAATAAGCATTAAAATGTAATTTTTCCATACTTTAAGACTTATTGTACGAAATTTTAAATACTTATTGTACATATTTTTAAGACTTGTTGTAATATTTTAAAGGGAACTTGTAATACCTTAAGGCTTGTTGATACAGAAATACATTGATACTTTGATTTTTGGGAAAAACCTATGTGAAAATTATACAATTTGAAAAAAAAACGGTCATAGTATGAAATGAATATAAAATCTTTTTTATTACGATTTTTGTTGTTATTATGTTATGTTTGATATTCAAACGAAATTTAAAATGCGCCCCTAACCCCAAAAATGAACTCTTTTTTCCCTTTACGATTTTGTAATTTAAAACTCATATTTTTACAAAACATTATAAAAATTTTTTTTGAGTGTTTTTATCATAATTTGCATATTAAATTTTAAAAATTTTAAGACCCAAAAATGTTTATCAATACAGATGCATTTAATGTCCTTTTGTCTTTCTGATAAAAAAATTTTCGGGAAAAAATAAAACCAAAATTTTTAGAGGGTTTCGACGGTTTTCTTTTCCCCACCACCTTCCAATATTTAGCTTCATTTTTTTTCTGGAAAGTTTTTTATAAATTTGGGCTGCAGAATAATTTTTTCGTAAATTTCCCAAAAAAGCTCTGGCCTTTTTAAAGCATTGGGGGTCTTTATTTCTTTCCTTAGAGAACGACCCTACCGGCTTTCAGAAAGAAGGAAAAAAAATTTAAATTTCCCCGGGAAAATTATTTGAACCAAAAAATTCCCTCTCCGGGTTAGCATGCAAAAAAGACCTTTTTTTTAAAAAATTCTTTTATTCCCAAAATTTTGAACAAAAATAATTATATATGTCGGGATTTTTAAAGTGGGGACATATTGAAATCGGGGGGGTATAATAAATTTGGGAAATTTTTTTTCTGCTATTTCCCCTCATTTGAAATGTTGATGTATAAGTCATTGAGATGTTACAAAATTTGATTGTATTCAGTTTAAACACGTGACTTTCAGGGACGTTTAAACCTGATATCTGCAAAGGCGGTTTTTTCTATTTTAAATTTTTTCCTGAAATGTTGAATTTTAAAAGAAAGAGGGGAAAAAATTCACCAGTCGGGTGAATTAAAAGCATTATATTATTAGAACACAACTTACTTCAAAAATAAATTGTAGTCTCGGTGTTTTGAATAGGGTTTTTTCTCAGTTGCATTCATACTTGTAAAACAAAAAACACAAGTGAAAAACAATCCATGTTTGAAATTATTTAAAATTACTATACGCTTGTTTAATGAATTTTAGATACATCTATTACAAATTCCCCATTTTTATATATATTTTTGTTAATTAGACAAGAGTTTACACAAAAATTCATGATTTAACTTTATTACATTTTCTTTTTTTTAAAGTGTTTTCCCCAAAAGATTAAAAAGCTTTTTCCGATTTTGATGTAAATCATATACATGCAGTAATATAAAGTACAACTTTGACTTAAAACTTTTTGAACAGACTGTCATGTAAAGATATGATATGTGATTATAATACAGGATTTATTTAATATCGCATTAACTTATATGCATGTTGTATATGTATCCTCAGGTGTTTAAAAGTCCGTAGAATTTGAAAAACAGATTGGTTGTGATTTTAAAAAGCAAGTCAAAAAAAAAAGTTTTTTTTAATAAATTTTTCTTATTTTATTAAATTTTTTTAAACGAAAGCATGTTTATCTAAGGTAGATTCCGTTCCCTGTTCGAAAATTTGTAAAAATGCAGAATAAATGTTTTGTATATAAATGAAAAGGTGTTTGTTCAGTTTGTATTCAATTCGTTTTTAAGAAATAAATTTGAACAAAAATTTAAAAAAAATATTCCCCTTGTTTTGGAGGTAGTTTTTTCAAGGAGGGGGTCGTTCATGGGTCCCATATGAATTTGAAAAAAAGATATATCTATTTAAACCCTCTTGCAAGCAACACTGTTCAATAATGTTACATGTAAGGGGTGGTGCTCTCGCTGGGCCTTTGCCCTACAAATTTTTTTGGGGTTAAATGATAAATTATTGTTTTAAAAGTTAAATTAAGTTCTCCGACAGGGTTGTGGCCCTCTTCATTTTATTCAATGTACAAGTGAAAAGCTGTTACAGATTGTGCTATGGGGGAAAACGCGTCAAACTTACCGCACTTTGGGGTTTCCCCCCGAAAAGGGGCCCCCAAAAGTGCGAGGGAAATGTACTTTCTTACGCACTTTGAGGCCCAACCCTCGTTTGATAAATGATCGATCGTCAAATTTTTTTCATTATCGTAAACCCCTCTTTCCACTTTTCATCAGTATCATCGTCTTTAATCGTGCTTGTCATGGTAACGTATTTATATAATATAAGCAATGTGTATTACAATTGTAACAATTTTTGTACCGGCTGCGTCATCCCAAAGCCTTTAAGAAATAAATGGTATTTAAAGTGCCCATGCTTGGATAGAATGGGCATTTCAGGACTGGTTTGCTCGGTGTCAGGATAACGTGAAAGTCATGTCTCATGTTACGGCGCGAAACTGCTTGTGGCAGCACTATATAGTCTCAAGTAGACATAGTCTAAAAATGCCCTAAAATACTGTCGTCGAGGTGTTAACCCACCCCGCCCCCAACAAAAAAACAACAACAAAAAAAAGGAAAAAAAAAAAAAAAAAAATAACACCATTTTTGTTCATCTTCTTTACTAGTTATATATTTATTATCAATTTGATTAGATTGTTGTGAACTTTCCCAAAGCTGAAAAAAGTCACTTTCCAATGACAAAAATCAAAGGGAACCGGGTATTTTAAATTTTTAGTTTTTTAAAAAGTATAAACCCGTGACCATTTGCTGGGGTCTGTTGCAGTTGATGGCGTTTAAAAAAGGTTTTTTTGGGAGTTTGGAATTTATTTAAAGGATATTTTTTTACTGTACCCGACTGTTTCGCACCCAAAATGAAACCGACAAATTATTCATTACCACTTTTGTTTTTGGACGTGAAATATCCTTTTTTAAAACTTTTCCCAATTTTAATTTCAACATCCCAGTGCGTGTATTTTTTCATAAAAAAATTTACATTCAAATAAAAACATGACTTGTTGCACAGGCTACTAGTGAAGGTTTTTACTTGCCAATCTTAACTTCAATGAGAAGATTTTTCTCAGTTTGTTAAACTAAATCTTAACCTATTGATATTGATTGTGTGTAAAATATGGCTGAAATCATAAATATTTTTTTAAAAATTACCCCTTAATTACCCAATCTCCGCTTTTAAAACCAACGAAAAAAAGGGTTTGTTTTAGTCTTAACCACAGAAAAAACAGTTCTTCGGTATGATTATGAAAAATCAAAATGATGTAAAATTTTTAGAAAGGGGAAATTTAAAAACCGAACTCCTGAGTGCATAGATAAGGCCAGATTCGGTAAATGTCTTTTTTATTGCAATATATCTTTAGCATTTTGGTCGTTGTGCTAAACTTGAAGCAAATGTTTTTTTTTTGATGTCAAAAAAATCCCCCCACTACCTCCCAAAAACACTGCTTAAATCATTTTTTTTAGAAAACAAAGTTACGGGATAATTTTGGAAAAAAAGCTAGGGAAAACCACTTCCCTTTTTCAAATGCATGAAATTTCTTAAACATATGTTCGGAGATCTAAACCCCAAAATGCGTTCACACTGATCTGGTATTGATTCAGTCAGGGAAACGTTTTTAAAGAACGGGACTAAGGGGGTAAAACCTGATGTCGGGGCGATCGGCTAAAATTTCTTTATTCAAATAGTGTTATAAAGCAAAAACAAAAAGTTTAAACAGGCATTTTTTGATAAAATAACAAATAAAAGTTTCACATGACTACATTTTGAAATCTTTTTATAAAAAACCCCGGTCGATGATTTAACATTAAACAAAGGTTGTTCGTTCAAACTCGGGGATGGGTTTATGGGATATCACAAACACTCCATACCAGAAAAATAAATACCACATTATGACCGTAGGAATATACCTTGCAAAAGAATTAGAACTTATATAATCTATATTATACCTAGATAATTTGAAAAGTACAATAAATTCATTTCAGAATGTAAACTATTAATTTATTTTTTTTTAGTGAAAATGTGCTATAAACATAAAGTTTCAATGACAATACAATACTATTTTAGATTTCCACCCGGCCCAGTGGGCCTATATGTCACCTAAAAAGAGAGTGTTAAAAATAAAAAATATTATGTTTCCCCCTCCAGGGTTTTTTGAGATTTTCTGGAATTTTTTAATATATTATTTATGAATATATGATTTGAATTTCAATGGCATATTGTTCTTGGGGTGCTTGTTTATTTTGATTATCTTATAGCATTTACGCGTTTTCTTTTTTGGAAATTTTAAAGCCCCCCCCCGACAGGGATTTCAGTTATTTTGGACGTTTGTGTACAAAGAGACAAAAAAGTGTGCCTGACTGTGATTTTTTTAAAACTTGATATTTTGATCTAAAGTTAAATATCTATCATGCTCCCAAAAAATGTATGGGAGATCAAGTCAGGGGATTTCACAAATCTGCGGATATGAAACCCGCCAAAGGGCCCCACAGGAACTGTTACCCAAATTTTAATGGGCTACAATTTCTGAACTGGAAGTTTTGTCAAAAAAAATATCACTTTCCTGATAAATTCAGAAGCGTCTATCGCCCTCCCCGTGTTTTTATTTCAGTTAAAACGGTGTTTTTGAAAATTTTTTATTTTCGACTTGGTTGAAATAAATAGTTTTTCCTAAATGCATCAAAATTACAAGGTGTGATTGTTTTCCAAACAGTTTCTTTAAAATTGGGGAAGGTAACTTAAATGTTTTTAAAGAAAATCAAAAATTTTATCGGGAAAACATATGAAAAAAAAGTTTTTTCAAAAAAAAACAACAACCCCCCCCCAAAAAAAAAAACAACAACAAAAAACAAACAACAAAAAATCTTAACTGAAAATGTTTATTTCAAAAACTAACCTGTGTAGTCTCAAAGGAAAAATTTATCACAGAAACATGCGGGAAAATTTTATATCTAAAGCAGAAAATGAGTTATAGAAAATTTGGAATAGTTTGTGATTCTGAACGTTGGAAACATATATTGTTTACATGAAATGATACCTAGGTTTAACAAGTGTCTTCGCTCAAGGAGACAATGGAGACAATGCTTGCTATGTTGAATATGTAACGAAAACTCATATTATTCAATAGTCTTGATGAAATAGCGCTCTAACATATTAATGGCTGTTCTAAAGTAAGATTTCTGTAAATTATTTATGCAGTTCTATTTAAATCTAGAAACGATTGTGAACAATTTTATGGAAGAATACTGGTTACTTAATTTCATCCTTTCCATGTCTTGAACGAGAACAAGACTGTCGTGCCTAAATGTAATGTTGTAAACTTAAAAAGGGTCGGGGGAAAATATTAAATCGAAAGACTTGTCGCCTTTAAAGACACAGTACATGGAAGGGTTAGAAAATTAGTCAGAGGAAAAAAAGCCAAGGATCATCTTTGCAAGTTCAGCATAGAACCTAATATTAAGCTATCGTATTGGGGGAATCAGCTGAGAGCGCACAATGTAAAGTGTTACACTACTTGTAACGCAGTTCAAACAAACTATATTACATTGCAAATCAGATAGCTGCAACCTGATAGTGAATTTCGTGTTAACCAATAATTTACAGACTTGAATGAAAGATAAAACAATTTTATAATGCAAGGTCGCGTCAGTTTTTTTTTTAAACTTCTAAATAGGGAAGTTACTGTGGAGAAGTGTGTAAATTATTTTGTATGTGACATAAAGTCCGGTTAATCATTTATATTTTTACAGCATTGCATAAAAGTCATTACTACAGCCAATTAACGAATCTCTTGAGATGAACATGTAAAACGGAAATATAAATGCATCTTTCCTCCTTCAGATTGGTATGGGGTTAAGGAAAAATTCTGCCAAACAATTTTAATATATTGTAAAGCAAACTGGGTTGAATAGCGATACATGAATAACACCCGGAAAGAAAGGGGTTACTGTCTGGTCATATAATATTGGAACTTTTCTGTAGTTAATGAATTCCAAATCAATTACAATTGACAAATATATATTGCACGTATGAACCCATTTTTCCCTGAATTTTAAGGAGATATTAAGAAATAATCTATCTCTACCCGTGTTTTCATGTGTATTTAAACACAGTTCAGGTGAGGATACGCCCTCGTGATATAATTATTTGCACCTGAACGGGTAGAAACAGATTATTTCGATTCTAACTCGTTTTCGTCACTTTTTATTTGGATTACTTTCTAGAGAGTAGAAACTAAGAACCAATTATTCCCCCCCCCCCCCCCCCCAACTTGCCGATCAAATTACCTCCCTCGTATATACAGATATACATATCGACGGATGATAGTAAAAAAAATATCGCTTTCCATGACGCCATGAAAGTTTTTTTAAGGTTTTACAACGATGTTTACGTTCATTGATAAATTGTTACGATGGAAATAAATTCACATGAGCGCGCGCCCGACCAGTGTTTTGTTTACACACAACTTTTTTCCTTCTTTCGGTATAGAGAGAAAGATGCGAGTCGTGTTAAAAATGGTAAGTAAACGTGGAAAATGTTACCGACAGTTGAGAACCTTTTAATAATATGAATGGGCAGTTCATTTAGTTGGTGCTTTGAACGTATTCGATGTCTAGTACTATTCTAGAAACTATTAAATACTCATATAAGAATGCGATAACGTTACTCAAAGAAACACAGGGTCTCCTGTGACACATTGAATATCTTTCCATTACTGAGATCAATGTCAAGTAATTAGATCGAAGGATTATATTAATCACACGAGGTTTTATTTGAATATGTTTCTTCTACTTTAACAAGAAAATCATATAGGAAATGGGAATCTAAACAGAACAGATGTAACTAGTCTGACAGTGTCTGTATTAATACTGAGCCAGAGGGCAACACAATCATAGACTTTGATTAACTGCCCACGTAGTTTATATAATTAATACTTTCCTGTGATTAGTAACATTTTGGATAGATGGATTATACTTCCTGGGTTTATGGAAGAAACTTGATAAAATTAATAACCTCTATGGAAAGGACGAACCTGTCGTACAATATATCACACAAAGGAAAGTGTCACAATAGCCATAAATAATGTTTGTCACATAATAGATAACAAAAACGAAACTCACTTGGCATCTCTTCAAATTCAGGTGAAATCTCCGGGCATAAAACAATCTAAAATTGTTAGGGAAAAATAGTGAAACAAAAAGAGTTGGAAGATATTCAATGACCAACTCTGTCCTTAATAGAGATAAAACTTCTTAAGTTCTTAAGGTTTTGATAACTTGGCGTAACTGAAGACCATACTTGCTTTTAGAAAACAACAACAACACACAAAACACTTATCATTTAGGATATGACATAAAAAGCTTGTTACGTCTACCTTTTGAAATAGACATTGGATCATGTAATAAATTTACAAAGGAACGCATTGGCTGTTGGCTAGCCTAATACGTTGATGAAATTGGGTGTCAAGATCAAGTAAAGAGCAAACACTCTTTTTAAATTTTAAAAAAATTTCACAAAGTCACAGTCAAAAAAAAACTTTTTCTACTTGCAATATCTTGGACCCTTACTTCGTCATTAGTTAAGTTAAGATATATGCGTATTATGAAGGTATTGTTATATCTATTATGTATGTTATCAGATAATAAATGTTTAAAAAATGTCGAATATAAAACTACATTTGAGTAATAAAAAAATATGATACTTATGTCTCTGAAACTCTCATCAGCAATCGGTAAAATACGATGACTTTTGAAACTCCTCATGTACATATATGTCACTATGTTTTAGTTTTTAATGGGAAAATTGGTTATCTTTAATACCATAAAACATGGAGAAATATATTCCTGAATTATGCCTCATAACATCCCGATGATATATTCTAAGTTGAGGTGTTTTAAAAGTACTAAGTCGTATCAAAATGTGCTGTAATTTTTAAACTATTCAACTATATTTGCAAATGTTCAAAACGCCTCTTTCGATCAATGTTAATATTTATCACTTGAGCCCCGATTCAGACGTTATTTGACAAATATTTGATACAAGAGGCGCAGCTCAGAAACTTCTTCGGAAAATAGGTCTTTCAACAGGACAATACGGATAATGCCCCCCCCCCCGGACAATTTCCCCTCCCGTGATATTTGACAAGGCGGACAAATCCCCCTTTCCCAAGGTTTTTTACAAGGCGGGGTCCCCCCCGTGTTTTACAAACTGAATCCCCCCCCCCCCGTTTTCGCGGGGTTTTTAGTATAAATAACTCTTTAATTCAAGATACGACACGGGGGGCTAAAATGGCACTGGGGTTAATACTGACACGGATGTTAGATATGGAAACTGGGGTGGATACTGAACTTTGGGCCAGAAATTGGGGAGGGTGTTAGATATGACATGGTTGTTAAAACTGTCAGGGTTTTGGGTACTGACACAGGTGCTAGATACTTGCCTGGGGGCTGAAAATGCACTGGTGTTACATACTGGCACGGGGTTAGATACTCACACTGATGTTTGGAAAATGAAACAAGGGGCTATAAACTGCACGGATACGGACACTCGTGTGTTAGATACGACAACTAAAGGGTTTTGGAAAATACCCCCACTGTTTCAAAGCTGAAACCCCAGCACTGCGGTTTGTTGATAATAACACTTAGGTGCAAATACTGGCACTGGGTGCTAGAAACTGGCACTTGGGTGTTAGATACTGAACTGGTGTTAGATACTGACACTTTGGTGTTTTGGGTACTGACACTAGGCTAGATTGGCACTAGGTATTAGATACTGACAATGGGTGTTAGATACTGTCTCTGGGTGTTGGATAATGAAACTAGTGTAAGATACTGACACTAGGTGTTGGAAACTAGCACTGGGTGTTCATACTGGGACTGGTGTTTTGATACTCACACTGGGTGTTGGATACTGAAACTAGGTGTAAGAACTGGCACTGGGTGTTAGATTACTGAACTGGGTTTAGATACTGACAGTAGGTGTTGGATACTGGCACTGGAAGCTAGAAACTAGGGATTGGGTTTGTATACTGGACACTAGGTGCTAAAAACTGACTGGACTCACTTGGTGCCAGATACTGGCACTGGGTGTTAGATACTGGAACTGGGTGTTAGATACTGACACTTGGTGTTTGATACTGACACTAGAAGCTAGATACTGGCACTAGGTATTAGATACTGACACTGGGTGTTAGATACTGACTCTGGGTGTTGGATAATGAAACTCAGTGTAAGATACTGACACAAGGTGTTGGATACTGACACTGGGTGTTGGATACTGACACTGAGTACTGGATACTGACACTGGGTGTTGGATACTGACACTGAGTGTAAGATACTCTCACTGGGTGTTTAGTTACTGAGACTGGGTTTTGGATGACTGACAGTAGGTGTTGGATACTGGCACTGGAAGCTAGAAACTGGCATTTGGTGTTGAATACTGACAAAGGTGCAAGGTACTGGCACTGGGTGCTAGAAACTGGCACTGGGAGTTAGATACTGGCACTTGGTGTCAGATACTGACACTGGGTGTTTAATACTGACACTAGCTGTTGGATACTGGCACTGGAAGCTAGAAACTGGCACTTGGTGTTAGATACTGACACTGAATGTTAGATATGGACACTGGGTGTTGGTATACTTTTATAATTTGATGGTGTTAGGGGTTTCTGTCACTGGGTGTTGGATACTGACACTAGGTGCTAGATACTTGCACTGGGTGCTAGAAACTGGCATTGGGTGTTTCATACTGGCACTGAGTGTTAAATACTCACACTGGATGTTGGAAACTGACACTAGGTGCTATAAATTGGCACTGGGTGTTAGATACTGACTCTTGGTGTTGGATACTGGCACTGGAAGATAGAAACTAGCACTGGGTGATGGATACTGACACTAGGTCCTAGATACTGACACTTGGTGCCAGAAACTGGCACGAGCTTAGATACTCAGACACTAGAAACTAGATACTGGCACTGGGTGTTAGATACTGACACTGGGTGTTAGATATTGACTCTGGGTGTTGGATACTGACACTAGGTTATAGAAACTGGCTGTGGGTGTTAGATACTAACACTGGGTGTTACATACTGACACAAGATATTGGATCCTGGCACTGGTGGTGTTAGATACTGACACTTGGTGATGGAAACTGACACTAAGAGCTAGAAAGTAAATCTGGTTGTTAGATACTAGCACTGGGTGTTCGATAATGACACTGGGTGTTGGATACTGACACTAGAAGCTAGAAACTGGCACTGGGTGTTAGATACTAACACAACACTGGGTGTTAGATACTGGTACTAGGTGATAAAAACTGGCACTGGGTGTTAAATACTGACACTGGGTGTTACATACTGACACTGAATGTTGGATACCTGACACTAGTTGCTAGATACTTTCACTCGGAGCTAGAAACTGGCACTGGGTGTAAGATACTGACACTGGGTGTTAGATACTGACACTGGGTGTTAGATACTGACATTATGTGTTTGATACTGGCATTGGAAGCTAGAAACTGGCACTGGGTGATGGATGCTGACACTAGGTGCTAGATACTGGAACTGGATGCTAGAAACTGGCAATTGATGTAAGATACTTGCACTGGGTGTTAGATACTGACACTGGGTGTTGGATACTGACACTGGGTGGTGGAAACTTGCACTGGGTGTTAGATACTGACACTGTATGTTTGATATTGGCACTGGGTGTTAGATACTGACACTAGTTATTGGATACTGACACTGGGTGTTAGATACTGATAATGGGTGTTGGTTACTGACACTAGGTGTTGTAAACTGGCAATAGGTGTACGATACTTATACTTGGTGTTAGATATTGACACTAGGTGATGGATATTGACACTAGGTATTGAATACTGACAAAAAATGTTAGATACTGACACAAGGTGTTTGATATTGACACATGGTGTTTGGTTTTGACACTAAGTGTTAGATACTGATAATGGATATTAGACACTGACACTGGGTGTTAGATTCTTATTTTATGTGTTTGATACTGACACTAGGTATAGGGTATTGACGCTTAGTTTTATATACTGACACAAGGTGTTAGATCCTGAAACTAGGTGTGTGATACTGACACTGGGTGTTAGAAACTGACACAAGGTGTTGATAATTAACACAAGGTTTTAGATACTGACACTAGGTGTTGGAAACTGACACTGGGTGTTAGATGCTGACACTAGGTGTTAGATACTGTCACTTGGTGTTGGATACTGACATTGGCTGTTAGATACTGACAGTAGGTGTTGGATACTGACTTTAGGTGCTGGAAACTGGCACTGGGTGTTAGATACTGACACTGGATGTTAGATACTGGCACTGGGTGTTAGATACTGACTCAAGGTTTTTGATACTGACATTGGGTGTTGGATACTGTCACTGGATGCTGGATATTCGCACCGGGTGATAGATACTGACACTGTATGTTGGATACTGGCACTGGTTGTCAAATACTTACATTAGGTGTTTAATACTGACACTAGGTGTTACATATTGACACTAGACGTTGGATACTGACACTACGTGTTAGATACTGACAATAGGTTTTGGAAACCGGCACTAGGTGTTGGATACTGCCACTGGGTTTTAGATACTGACACTAGGGTGTTGGATCCTAACACTAGGTATTGGAAACTGACAAAAGATACTGACACTAGGTGTTGGATATTGACACGAGGTGCTGAATATTGACACTAGGTGTTAGATACTGTGAACGGATGTTAGACACTGTCACTGGGTGTTAGATAATGACACTAGGTTTGAGAAACTGAAACTTGATGTTGTTCTGACACTAGGTGTTAGGTAATGAAACTAGGTGTTGGAAACTGACACAGAGTGTTAGATACTGACACTAGGTGTTGGATACTGACACAGAGTGGTGATAGAAATTGACACTGATATATGTTGTATACTGACACACAGTATACAGTGATATTTATTGACACTAGGTGTTGGTTATTGACACTTGGTGTTAGATACTGACACTGTGTGTTGGATACTGACACACACTTAGTGTTGGATACTGACACTGGGAGTTAGATACTAATTACTAGGTTTTAGATACTGACAATTGTTGTTAGATACTGATAATGAATGTTGGATACTGACAGACACTGGCTGTTGGATACGGACACTAGATGCTGGATACTGACACTGTGAATTGGATACTGACACTGTGTGTTAGATACTGACAATTAGTTGTTAGATACTGATAACTGTGTGTTGGATACTGACACAGACACTGTGCTGTTGGATACTGACACTGGGTGTTAGATACTGACACTGTTTGTTGGATACTGACACTGGGTGTTAGATACTGAACACTGTGTGTTGGATACTGACACTGTGTGTTGGATACTGACACTGTGTGTTGGATACTGACACTGTGTGTTGGGTACTGACACTTGGTGTTGGATACTGACATTGTGTGTTAGATACTTAAACATACATGATGTTAGATACTGACACAAACAGAGTGTTGGATACAGACACTAGATGTTGGATACTAACACTCGGTGTTTGATACTGACATTATGTATTGGATATTTAAACACTAGTTGGTGTATATTGACACCAGGTGTTGGATACTGATAACGGATGTTAGACATTGCATGGAGTTGATACTGAAATGGTGTGCTGAGAGGGTAAAGTCGCTGACTTACACTCACTCAACCCCTCACCGCTGTGGGTTCGAATCCAACCTTCGGATTCGGATTTTCACGTCAGGAAGCCTTCCAGCTGGCTTGTGGTAGGTCGGTGGTTCTACCTGAATGCCTTCTTGCATTCGGGGTCTTTATCCACCTGTAATTAGCTAGACGTCGCTATATGACTGAAATACTGTCACAGCGACGGTAAATTCAAATAGTCAAGTCAAATCTGACACTAGGTATTGGATACTGACATAAGATGCTGGATACTTACACAAGGTGTTAGATACTAACACTGGGTGTCGGATACAGACACACACTGGGGTTTGATACTGACACTGGGTTTTAGAAACTGACATTAGATGTGCGATACTTAAACTAAGTGTTTGAAACTGACACTGGATGTTGGATACTGACACTGGCTGTTGGATACCGACACTGAGTGTTGGATACTGACCCTAGGTCTTAGAAACTGACAGTAGGTGTTGGATACTACCCTTTATACTGATTCTAGGTGCTGGATACTGGCAATGGGTGTTGAAATCTGACATTAGGTTTTGGATACTGACATTAGGTGTTGGATTCTGACACTGGGTGTTGGATAAAGACACTAAGTGTTAGATACTGACACTAGATGTTAAATAATGACAATGGGTGTTGGATATTATTAACACACTGGGTGTGGATACTGACACAATGTTTTAGATAAAGACATTAGGTTCTAGATACTGAAACGAGTTGTTAGATAATTACAATGGGTGTTCGATACTGACACACACTGGGTGTTGGATACCGACACTGTGTGATAGCTACTGATTCTAGGTGCTGGATACTGACAATGGGTGTTGGATAATGACATAGTGACATTGGGTGTTAGATACTGACACTAGTTGTTAGATACTGACACTAGGTGTTGGATACAGAAACTGGGGTGTTGGATACTGACACACGGTTTTTGATACTGAGACTGGGTGTCGGATAGTGACACTGGGTGTTGATTTCAGACATTGTGTGTTGGAAACTGACACTTAATGTTGTATACTGGCATTGGGTGTTGGATACTGACACTAGGTGTTGTATACTGGCACTGGGTGTTGGATACTGACACTAGGTGTAAGATACAGACAAAATGTGTTGGATACTGACACTAGATGTTAGATATTGACACTGGTTGTTGGATGCTTACAAACTGGGTATTGGATACTGACACTGGGTGTTGGATAAAGACTCTGTGTGTTAGATAATGACAATAGTTGTTAGATACTGACACTTGGTGTTAGATACTGACAATGGGTGTTGGAAACTGACAAACACTGAGATTTTTATACTAAAACTGGACGTTGGATACTGAAAAATCACTGAGTGTTAATTACTGACACTGGGTTTTAGATACTTACACTTGGTTTTATAAACTGACGCAAGGTGTCGGATACTGACTGTTGGAAACTTACACTATTAGATTGATGGATACCGACACTGGATGTTGGATAGTGACACTGGATATTTGATATTGACACTAGGTGTTGGATACTGACACTTGGTGTTGAATACTGACGCTGGGTGTCGGATATTGACACTGGATGTTGGATAATGACACTTGGTGTTAGATTCTGACACTATGTGTTAGATACTGACACAAGGTGTTAAATACTGACGCGCATTTTTAGATGCTGACTCTAATTGCTGGGTACTGACACTGGTTGTTAGATACTGACACTAAGTATTATATACTGACACTAAGGCTTAAAAAAATAGATTGTTTCCGCTACCCCGACCGAACCTATTTTTTGCCGCCGACCCTCATCTTTTGTTTGCCAAAATTTTGATAAAAGATTAAAATCTCTTCGACAGTCGCCATTTCATTTCGGGTATTTTCGGTCCTTTCCCTATCTTAGCTGTAATTGTTCGACACGAACACAATAACACCAAAACAAGGGATTCCTTCCGTTGAGACTCTTGATTTTTCAAGAGAAAACATAATTATTAAATGAAATCAATTGTTGTGTGACGTATAATTTGTCAATACACATCTAATCTATCAAAAATTGAAACCGGAAATAAAACTTTTTTCTTTTTTTTCACCACCGACCGTATTTTTTTCTTCAACCTGAATTCCACCTGGATCAATAACATTACTCTAACAAATCATTGGAAAAAACAACAAAACAACAACAGCCAGCACCATTGTCTTTGCTGATGACTGAAGAGGAAATGTGTGAATACAAACCTACAAATAATGTTCACGGCTCAAGTTAATTTCAAAGTTAAAGTAAAATTTGATTTTGCGGGTCTGTTTATGAATATGAAACGAATAGCCTAATCGGCACAAATATTTGTAGTACTTTTAATCTGGCATTCAACCTTGACACAATATCATTCTTTCATAATATTTATAATTAAAATTCAATTTAAATGCCTTTGGTGGTTTTAATAGCACGTGAAAAGCTATTTAAATATAATTTGTTTACTTCCGGTATGATCGTAGAAAAAAGCATCAACTGATAAATATTGTTTACAGCAATAATATGGTCTAAAAGCTTTGGTAATGTTTTAAAACATGAATGTTTAAAATGAAATACTGATTTTACAACATTATTTGAAATTAAGACTGACGTTGTACTTACAATAATATGATCGTAAAGTGGGTGGGGTAATGCATTGAGACAAACTTGCATTACCATTCTATAAAAATATGATAAGATTAAATAACATATAATATATTATTTTCACATTTGTATATCATAAAAGATAATGATGATCTTAAAGTATTGCAAACTTCCATTTAATCTAATATAAACATAATTAAAATTTATTAGAAGTTCACTTTAATATTGTTTTAAATATCATTAAAAACAATTTAAGGGACTTCTTATTTAAGTAGAGACTTCTGATTTGAAAAGCATAATGTCCCGACAGGATTCCTGGCTGAAAAGTGTTGAACCCTGAACAGTTTTATTTCAAAAACAATTTGACATTACAAAAATATATAATTCTATACAAAGCAATTTAATATCAATTTTATTTCTAGCTTCATAATGTCTATAGTTGAAATTGTTAAAAACTAGAAGTTTCAACAATACATTAATCTGACAACAGGATATGGGGGAACATAAAAGTATAAATTCTGAAATAAATTGTATTGGATGTCACCCTTTTTAATTTCAGATACATGTACCTATAATTTATATAACTATTTCACATCAAAAATACTTGTTCAGCAAGCCAGACCTTAAAGTGCTCTGACATTGCTATCTTTCGTGACAGCTTATTGTCCAGTGTCTATTTAGCCGTCTACTCAATGTAGGATATCTACTGAAATAAAGACATTTAAATTAATTTCAAGATTTTATACATATTACGGACATATTAACATACAATATTGTGTGAAATTACATTAAATGTCACTTATTGTATTCATACACATGGAAAGCTTTAAAAAATTGACTGAAAATCATGTTTCTTAAAAAAAAAAAAAGAAAAAAAAAAATCCCTACTTACCGACCCTATTTTTTTCAGAGCCGGTAGCGGAAACCATTCTTTTTTTTGCCTAAGTATTAGATACTGACACTAGGTATTGGATACTGACATTAGATGCTGGATACTAACACTAGGTGTTAGAAACTAACACTGGGTGTTGGATACAGACACTGGGTGTTGGATACTGACCTTAGGTCTTAGAAACTTGACAGTAGGTGTTGGATACTAACACTAGGTGTTGGATACTGACATTAGATGCTGGATACTAACACTAGGTGTTAGAAACTAACACTGGGTGTTGGATACAGGCACTAGGTGTTGGATACAGACACTGGGTGTTGGATACTGACCTTAGGTCTTAGCAACTTGACAGTAGGTGTTGGATACAGACACTGGTGTTGGATACTGACCTTAGGCCTTAGCAACTTGACAGTAGGTGTTGGATACTGACACTGGGTGTTATGTGCTGACTTTAGGTGCTTGGTACTGACTATGGGTGATGAAATCTGACACTAGGTTTTGGATACTGATTCAAGGTGTTAGAAACAGAAACTGAGTGTTAGATATTGACACTATGTGTTTGATACTGACACTTGGTTTTGCATACTGACACAAGGTGTTGGATACAGACAATGGGTGTTTGATATTGACACTGTGTGTAGTGTTAGATACTGACACTAGGTGTTAGATACTGACACTACTGACATGTGCTAGATACTGACACTAAGTGTTTGATACTGTCGCTGGGTGTGATAAATGCAGCGGGTCTACAGTGTTTTATCTAGTGAGTTAGCCCTGCAGTTGTTTTAATGCAGAAAGAGTCGCCAATTGACTGGGTCGTGGAACCAAAGCAAACAAATGCACACAAATATCATTGTTAAACATTACATACATTAGTACTTTTCAAAACAAAACTTTTAGTTATTATACGGTCCCAAGAAAGAGGGTAATACTATGTAATTGTTTTCGAGCCGTTTCTACATCCTTTGTCTTTCGGCAGACGAATTTTGTATACAACCAACAATTTTAACTTCTTTTTTGATATATGGAGGCCTCCGGCCCAACATCCAGAATATTTAGATACGATATATGCATTTAACAGTGGTGATCATTTTATCCATCATATGTAGTATATGTATAATCATTTGTGGCATATACAATAATAGTGTTAAGCATTATCCACAATGTTGAAAATATTTAACATGTATATAGCCGCTTTTCTAATAAGAACATCATTTTCAGAGTGAAGTAATTGAAATAAATTGGAGATGTACGATCTACCACTAAACCAGCTGTATTGATATGCGAATTAAGCATAATATACATAATCTAATAAGAGTATATTCTCGTGTATGAAACAATGTAAACAAATCCTATCCTGTCCAACTTCAATGTTAAGCCTGTGACTCGAAAATCTTAAACGTGTAAGCGCTCTCACAATTTTGTATGATAAATCTATTGAGGTATATCTCTCAGGATCGAGTAAAAACTTAATGTGATTATATAGATCAAATCTTGCTGATGTGTTAATATAATCATGCCATGGTTTAGTCATGCAGTCAGAAATTCTTTGTTTGAATAGACCATTTCACCAGAGGATCAGCAATACCCGGTATGATTCGCTGATTCAAATTGACCAATCAGTGACTGGGGAAAATCTTAAATTTGTTTGATTCATTTTTAGGGGTAATTTTAAGCTATTCCAGTGAAAAATGTGGTTTTAATAGCATAATGAATTAGAACATTTGCACTTAAAGTTTTGTAAGCGCATCT
>CM037777.1:25704973-25754973 GCA_021229015.1 Solen grandis
AAATAAAGCTGTGTGATCTAGTTCTTCTATGTAATTCTGTGTAATTCCTGTCGTCAAAAATAAAAACCCATCTACATGTGAAGTAACATGTATTCATTAATTTAAGTTTGGATCCTCCGGAAACATGACTTGACATCGAATAAAGGATAAATGCATTTGAGATACTTCCTGACATTATTCCATTTTTCATGAATATAAACTTAAGGTATCGATTGATTTGATCGAGTGGAAATGTTTTAAGTCACTCCATCGTTTTTATACGATGTATGTTGGAAAATCCGTCACACTGTTACGAGGTTACAGAAAAGTTTTTTTAGAAGTACTGAATACCCATTTCAATCTGTAATAGCTGGGGAAGGCAGGGGAAGCGTGAGGGATTCACCCGCTGAGTGTCGGGGTTTTGTTAACAATGATCATTTTGTGACAATGCAAGAGGTAGTTTATATTTTAATATGGTAATGCGTCGGCACATCAGATGTTACACAACAAAAAGTATGAGCAAGATAAGTGCAAAGTGAGTGTTGAAACACCTGAAAGAAGTAAACACATCCAAAGATACCATAACAAAATCACATTTGGAGCGTTTAAAGAATTGTTTGTACTTTACCGTCAATAAGAATGAAATGTTGGACCAGCATGCTCTATCAAATGTGTAACAACGAACTGTGTTCAAACCTCCAAAGAAATCAAATTTTCTATTTACTGGCAAAGTTATGCTGGTAGCTCTCATGGGCTTACAAGGAGTGGAATAATCTAGCTCAGTTCATCCAAAGTCTATCTGAGACTGCAAGATAAAATTCAGAAGTAATTTTGCAATCACTTAATCTAAAAATGAAAAAGAAATGCATCCAGGGCTGCCAAGAAAACTGTCATTTATTTCTCTCATACTGCCTCATCAACAAGCACTTTCACCTTCAATTGACAATTTTTATCCTTCCCTCCATATAGCCAGACCGTAGCTTCTCCCCTGGTCGAAATAAATTGTTTCCAGAACTTGAAAAAAAATGTTTTAAACAAGCATGGGATGAGGCAGCTTTGATTTAAAAATGGTACCTCAGTACTTGTGCAGACGGGATGCAATATTAATCTTAAACGAAGTAGGCAAAAGTTTATCTATAAACGTAGGTGCGGAATACTTTGGGGAAAAAAACTGTTGAAAAGATATTTGGAAAATAACGAAATATCAAGGTAATATCCGACCATCCTTCTATTATTGACTCATAAAAAATATCCTTCAAAAAGCTGTTTATTTGTAATACTCCGCTATTTCTCAGAATTTCGTCAGACATCCTGAGAAAATATATATGTGTTTCATATCATACATTCTTTTCTCGAATAATATTGATTATAAATATCATCCGATGCAGATGTCCATAAACGTAGTATATAACACATATTTGTATTGGTGTTTATTTTCAAATGACAGTATGTTATGGTTTAAAAAGACATTCAAATATAAAGAATGGTTACGGACATAGAAAAAAAGAAATTGAAAAGTAATGAAATTAGTAAGATATTCTGAGAGGCTGGCATCTCTCTTGTACAGAATTATAAGTTTAAGTGTATTATTTTTCAGTCAGGATCTGCAAAAAATAAAATTAAAAACCTATTAAAGCAGCTTTTTTATTGAAACTATATTTAGAATAATAAAACCTGTATTTAGATATTTTATCTTCATTTGCCAACACTTGGCTGTACACCTTCACTCTCCGCGAATGCGCTAACGTCATAGGCTGAACTTACGAAATATTGAAGACGATGGTACCACGGTGATGCCCTATTCTGTATTTAACCGATTATGCAGACGTTGCGTTTACGAAAACAGTTTTTTTTTTCAGTGTGATGTGACCTACAATTGCCGTGTTTATTTATCAGGAAACATTAACGAGGCAGAGTAGAAAAATATTATTTACTTTCAACCGATCATCTGTGAACGAGCTGCTCTAAGGAATCACTCCTTCTGTTTAAAGACGGTTTTCCAGTGTGTGTGTGCGTGTTTTTAAGTAAACAATGAAATGTGGATTTTTCCTTGTCAGAAATTATATGATAACATTATAATGACCAGTAGATATAGATGGAAAAGTATGAAGTTACGCTGATATATCACGATATATCTTAACCCTTTCCCTCATAGAGGACACCATGAAAAGACCTATGCGAACAGCATAAAACCAGATAAGCCTGCGAGTAACTCGCAGGCTGATCAGGTTTTATGCTGTTCGCTGCTCCTCAGTGGTCTGGAAATGAGGATTTTGTAATTAAATTTGGTAAGGTTTAACTGTGGTTTCCTATAGATCAGGCTTTTTGTGGTACCTACTGAGTGCGTCAAAATGAGTCTATATGAGGGAAAGGGTTAATAAGCTATCGTGATTAAATTATATGTATAGTCATCGTCTCTAGTCACTTACATAATAGCCAAAGGTCCCAGACGATGCCGAATATTGCCAAATATTTTATTAAGTCATGCGTCAAATCTCTAATTTGCTAGCTATGAAGAAAGATCGGCTGATTTATCTCGTATCGACAAACAAGAAGTTATTGACTGTCGATGAGCATGGTTGATAAAAGAGACGTCGTTTGCGAAGCATGTATAGTTCGAATGTTGTAGGAGACAATAAGGAGGGATTCGAATACATGACTTATACAGAGAGGGCAACCAACAAGATATAGATATGTTGAGTTAAGAGAACTACAAACTAAACGTAGACAAGTGCGGTTAATTTGTGTTGAATAGCACCTGGGGACAAAATGTTGTTTTTTGTTGTTTGTTTTTAAATCGTTTAAAGTAAGAGAAGTTAGTATTTGCGTCGGACATATATGTTATTCCACGGCGGATATTTAGAGATAAAACATTTTGCCAGGACGGTGTGTGAATAATTATTGCAATACTTTGGGCGATACTTGAAACACATTTTAGTATACATGTACCATACATATGAAAGCGTTATAAAACACAACTTGCATAACCTGCCCGCAGACCAATATCCCGTTTTCTATTAAAGGCACACATTAATTTAAGCATGAAGAGGTCCTCAACATGTGATCTGAATAAAATATGTATGGATTTCAAAGAGAACACCCTTGCATTGTGTAGACAGTGGTACTACTCAGAACACAGGCAGACGGTTACTAGAGGGTTTGGGTTATATACATTTATATATATTATTTTAATTATTTGAATGAAATATGATACCAACTGTACGGCATTTTTGTATACTATTGATTGTTATACGTGCCACCATCTTTTGCCCCAAAAGCGTAAATAATAATAAAAAAAAATGGGTATATTTGTTATACTAACTCACACCGTAAAAATAAATTGATGTTTTTGAAGAAAACATAAAGTGTCTTTTTTTTGTAATGCATCATAAGGTGATGAGTAAAAATAATAGAGTTTATTACAGAAATCAATGGTACCTTGCCCTTGACTGCACTGTCATCTACGAGAGACATCTTTTACATTTTCCTTATCCCATACATATAGGCGAATATAATACTAATTCTTCTTTGAGACACTGTTACAATTACAGGTAGTAAAACATACTTGACGTTAGCAAAATATACTATCCCTGCCATATATTATGGCCATCTGGAGTTACCCATTGACAACATGTCCATGTTAAGAAACGTCACATTTGAACTTTGAACTTTGGTATGGGGA
The DNA here is from genome assembly GCA_021229015.1 of Solen grandis. NCBI lineage: Eukaryota > Metazoa > Mollusca > Bivalvia > Adapedonta > Solenidae > Solen > Solen grandis. The sequence continues at coordinate 25,708,635 of CM037777.1, forward strand.
TATACTTGGCAGAAAATGTCATGCTAAATTCGCCGTTTTATTTATTTCTGTTTTCACTTTTCTTTTGGTGCCGCTTGGGGACGAGAGCATATCTTATAAGAGAAAAAAAAAACATTTCCACAAGGAAAGGTATATCTCATATCAGTATGACCGTTGATGATATGAATAAGTACTTTTCACTTCTTAATTAACGAGATTTGGTAATTTCGGTTCCTAAAACTTACTGGACATGGATATAAAAAGATTGTACTGCTCTGGTTAATAGAACTCAACTCTAAACTGTTCAATTCGATAAAGGTTTTACAAAAAATATTGTCAGGAACACTTTAAATAAATGGACATGACGTTTATCATTTAAAAAAAAAACATAATAAAACTACGATGCTGATTTGTCTTTCTCATTGTACTTTGAACATTCGATGTTGATTGATTCATCTTTTGTTTTTACTTCGCATAACATTATCACTCGGGCTTGCATGCGGTAGGTCGGTGGTTCTACCCGGATGCCTCCGTGCATTCGGGGTCTTCCTCTACCTGTAATTAGCTGGACGTCGCCATATGACTGAAATACTGTCGCAGCGACAGTAAACTCAAATAGTCAAGTCAAGTCATTATCACTCGTTTCGTTCAAAATAAACGGTTTAATTGTTATTCCGACGGAATTCTTTTCATTTGGGGAATTTGTCTTCATGTGACTGATACTAACCTTCGATAGAACGCCGAAGATAAAAGCAATCGAACAAGTTACAGCTAGTCACATATATTCTGTCACCGGTGTAACATGTCTAGTATTTGTTATGAAAATATATGAAGACTTAATCTTGTTAATTTTACATAAATAAGTGTTGATCCATGGTCGAGTATGTAACCGAAAAAGAAAAAGAAAACAATAAGGAAAAAAAATATTCAAGTTTGAAATTACAAACATAAATATTGTGAATACTATGAATGAATATTATGACTTACTCATTTAATTTATACTGAACAATGTGGTTAAAAGAAAATACCAATACTGTTTTAGCGACCTTGATCTTTTTTTTAGAATATCAGTGTATATATTTTTTTCTATCACTATCAGTGCTAGTGTCCGTTCTTGTTTTGCACATGCGCAAACTGTACCTATACCAAAAACTGTAATACTAATAATATACAAACCCCAAGATCAGTCATGATGATGCTTGTCAAATTTGAAATATAACTTAAGCGCAAGGATATATAGATAAATCATACAGACATCCCCTGCATGGACTTTTCGTCACTGATACTGTGAAATAAGCTGACATTTGTCGAGGTGAACGACTTATAGACAATATAGAGACCAGACAAAGCTATCTATTTGGTCTCGGCATCAAACTATTCTCAAAAGACACATTTCCCCTCAATGTACTTTTCAAGTTGTCGTGTAGAGGGAAATATTTACAAATAAAGTTACTTTACGGGATGATATTGCATTAACATATCGTCTGGATGCCTTTTACGTTTTCCATCAATAAAACATCTAAAATTCTGGCTCATCCAAGCAAACCTGGTCATAAATACATAATGAATCTTGCAGACGTGTTAACCACGTGGTATATCCAATTATACAGAAGTCAAGTATCTTGTTTTAACTTTGTTTTGACAACAGAAAAATAAATAACAATAACAACAAACATTTTAGAATAGAAAAGTTGACTATAGTCAAATATAGTATATCCACAGCACAACTAAATCTACATATATACAGTGTTAAGATATAACAACTTTTTGTTTTGCTTATCTGTGAATCTGTTTCTCATTTATCAGCGTTTACTTTGGAACTTTGATATTAAAAAGAAAATGATGAGCTAATGTACACGTTCTTTGTTTACACAACTATATTTACATAAATTATAGAATAAAGCTTTGTTTTGGGTTCTTTATCGCAGAATAATTCACGGTATTAAGTTCGTATGCACAATAATCTAATCACGAAGGCCGATCCACAACCGGGACATTGTCGCTAAAACGGGACTTAAACAGCGAAGTTTAATATAGAGTCAATAGATAAAAATACCATGATTATTGATATTTTTAACTAAAATGTTTTGGTGTTTTCCTTTAAAAATAACTTTATCTTATTACTTCATATTATTCTTTACAATTGCCGAACTATAATTCAGTCTTTATTTTTCAAGGGAATTAACATTGCTTTTGTATTCTGATCAGAGTCATATTGACGTTATTTATATTATTAACTATTTTACATAAAGTCAATGTTCTGTTTTATTTTCTTCCGAACAAGGAGTACAGTATCCCATGCCTGAAAATTGGAACAGAACAGACATTTTATTAAGACGTGTACATTGGTACATTGTCTACATACATACAAACTTGAATATAAATTGTCATGAATACATAGTAATACAAACGTTAGCTTACAACAAACTTTCAAGCAGAATAAATAATATCAGTCTAGAAATGTAGATATGCATCTAGTTATTGGTTATACAGATAAGTAATTTATACCTGAGATGTTTTTACACAAAATATCACGTTCAAATTAGCAGATTAGAAAAAAGAACTTTTTTTTTTCAAATAAAGTTCCTTTAAAGGAGGATGAAGTAAAACATGAATTATTGAATTCCTAAGAACCATAGCTTCTTTCATATATCTAGTTAAGTTCATCAGTATATGAGTTTCATTTCATAAAAAATATTATGTGATCTTTTTTTGTGTATGCAAATTTGCATAAACCTTAGACAAGGGCACATCATACTTGCAGATAAATGACCAGGATGTGTAATTGAGAAACTGGCTGCTGCCAGATCAAATATCGTCTTCTCCAAGTTCAGCAAGGGGTCGTGTAACAAACGATTTATTTTACAGAGGTATCAGGCTATATCAGCTTATAGTAATCCTTCGGGGCGTTTCCTTGGTTGGTCCAGCATTTTGCATTAACTGGAAAGTTTATTTGATATCCTCAACCTTCACGGGATGGAAGCACCGACCTTCGGGTCTTAAATCATATACATTACTACTGGACAACGATTCGTATTTAATTGAATTCCAGCATCGATAATTTAAAATATTTCACCTTTTAGGTGACACAATATTCTATATTCGATACGAAATGTGGAGATAATTCAAATGAGGGTCTGCAATTCATTACACGGACGTACTGTGTGTAGATAAGTTTGTGACTTTAAATGGCTCTCGAGTGTTTTATTGCGTTACAATACAAAAGAATACAAAAATGTATATTCTTCATCGATAGAAATTGCAATAATTTTCTGATCGTTATAGTCATATTTAAGACCTTGCGGTCTATTGCTTGAAATCTCCTACAAGAGCTATTACTCTAAGTGATTAATAACCCATGTATCACTGAACAATTTTCCAAGAATGGGACGCAACGGATGGGCTGCAAGGGAACAAGACGAGTGTTACATGGGCTCCACTTCATTTGATTAAACACATAATTTTAATTATCATGTAACTGAATCAAATAAAAAAGGTCAAACAACAATAATCTATACATTCGAGAATTGTTTTGTACAACATTATAATATCAGCATATTTTATTCTCGGAAGAATCTGAACAAAAGTAAAATCATAAGAATAACATAACAATGCAATGAGTACTCATTTCATATACCAAACTGTTTTAATAGTTAACAGTACCAAAGAGAGAAAAGAATATGACACTTTCTTCGTTAATATTTATTATGTATTTATACTAGATAGATCTTTTATCGCACGTTTTAATGCTACAGTCACATAGTTAAAAACAAATTTTGCCTAAGGCCTTGCAGGTCCAAATGTTGAATATTCGGTCCAATCAGAGGGAGTCTTGTTTCGTTTCAGTTATAAGTTTAACTATTCTTTTCTTGCTAAGTTTTGTGTGAGGATTGTATTTTGTTATTTTTATACTGGTGTTTATCGTTATCGTTTATCATATATAATATGTATACTCGTTGTGTCTTCTAGCTAGATATGAATAATTATCCCCCATGACAGATGGTAGGAGCGTCCGCCTTTGTTGCGAGGGGTCGTTGGTTCTGTCTCCGACCGCGACATACAATGGTTGTTAAGATAACACTGGTAGCTTCCTATATGGCACTATCCAGCATATACTAGTATACAGCGAAGTTTCAATACTGATTGGTCCGGCGTTAGGATAATGAAACTGGGTGTGGTATTGTGGCACATGTCTACGGCGTGATATTGCAATGTGGCAGCGCGTACATAAACAGCTTCTTTTCTCGGAGTGCACAAGGACATCCGAATAGGACCTGATATCGGTCTGGCTTCCTCGAATGTCCAACTGCGAGTGACCCTGACGAGACATTGGAGAAGGGCCAAGTGACATGGGGTCAGTGACAATAACCAGTCGGCCACATAGCAACCACTGTCAGACGAGACCAGTTTGAGTGTATGGCGTTCTTGAATAACTCTATACACTACAAACAACCAGTTTACATGACGTCACGTAACGCATTGCCTGGATTCATTTTTGCCATATCTACTGCAAAGCTGCATAATTCCTAGTATTATATATACTCGGATTTCTATTTAAATTAAAGGGTCAGTTTCTCTTCTGGCTGATACATATTATATATGATATGCACATCTACATTTCAAATTTCATTGAAGCTGTGGAGGGATACCAGTAACTTTGCAATGGCTTAACCGACTAATGTTGTACTGAAATCTCTTCCTAATTCTAGTAGAAGTTGAAATACACGTAAATACTGTTAACGGACAAACATATTACACAAGCAATAAAGCAACAGAACCTCTAAAGCATATACAATATGTAGAGTAAATAGGAAAATAAAATACAATTACTAATTCAGATATTACAAGAAGTCAAAAATTATACACGAATAAAGAAATAGTAGCAAAGTATAGAATTTTTATGTATCCATACTGCACCATTCCTTATGGTCTTTGCGCACAGATGATGAAACATAAATGAATTTGAATGTCATACGAAATCAGCTCTTTGTTATTAAAAAAAATGTCCTGATTTCGCTCTTCACTTCAATAAAATATGACACTTAATTTCAAACAGAGATGAACTGTTATCTACACACCCAGAATTTCTATTCTACGTCGGTAATATATAATTCATGTTAAGGCATGTATTCTGTTTATCAGAAACTAAATCAGTAAATGAGCCATCAATAATATGTTTCTATTTTTTCAATTAGGAATATTTATTACGTTTTCAAAAATTTACGTTGCACCAGCAGGTATCAATCATTAGATTTATAATCAATGCTTTACCATGTGTACACGAAGCAAACTCTATTTAGCAGAAACATGAGGATGTAATTTTCAAATAATGGATTTTCTTTTCCGTTTGGAGCCAGGTTTAGCGACAAAAAAAGCTACAAACAGCTCAACCATAATCTTGAATACCATTACGCAAATAACGCACTTGCTGTCTCAAGATAACGCGGAGATCTCTCCTTTGATAATCTCGTGTTTGCATACGATTGTTATTATGTGATAATATCGACTATCAGATGCATGACCCTGCAAACCAATTGAGTGATGATACTTCTGTCTTTGGTAGCTTTAATTCATACGACTTTGCTAGTTTTAACTTAAAAAATTGGGATAGATTTTCATAGAAATGACGCTAAGTTGCACAGCAAATTCCTAGTAACCGCAATTATATCGATTTACAACAGAATCCTGAAAAAAAAAAAACTAGAATCAACGCCACTAATTCAGCACGACTACAGGGCAGTCTTATCGTCCTCAGAAATATCTGAGATAACTACATAAAACACAGATGTTTCTTGAGGGATGAAACACGCAATGTGCAGTTCTCGGTCTAATTTAAAGAGCTCCAGAACATTAAGTGGCAAGTGCACTTGGCCACTGAAAGCCAATGATGTGTTCGGCCTAGGAGTGTGGTTTCTTAGAAGTATTCTTGTTGACTAATTGATTAGCTGAATATGATAGCAAAAGTCTAGTTAGTAGCTCCAGCTGCACTGTCTTATAATGTGCTACACCAGATAGAGGCGTGCTGATAATAGAATCAAAGGCTATTAACCTTCCTAGAAATTTCCACAATCAGTCATTTCTTTACCCATCCCAAGTCAAAAAATTAAACCGACTTTTCTTCATGCAACTTAAAGTGTCAGGAACTAATGTTCTTCTATATCAATGCAAATAGTTTGAATTGTCATTTTACCCTAAAAAGACCTTAAAGTTTTCCAGAAAAAAAAACCGTTAGAATAAAGCAATTAATGAAATGCAAAACAGGCATGTTCGTAAATGATTAAAAGCAGGTATTAACAACGCTGAATTACCACGTAAGACAGATATATTTTGACACTGTGCGGATTTTCCAAGGCCATGGTGATATAATTGCAGTAAATCCACAATTTCTTAGTGAAAAAGAGGTATAGATAATTCATAAATAAATTAGGTGCACTTGTTTCCATTATTACTACTCAATTATGTTAGCGCTGGATAGCATTAAGACGAACCTTTCACCGCCCATATCATTTTCATGTGTAATATGCGTACTTTAATTTCATAATGTAAAAGAATTTCTAAAATAAATATATTGGTTCTTGACGGTGAAGTCAATGTGAAGTCGTGTCTTTATAATTTTCTTTGATTTGACTCGAATTGTGCAATATCTTACTTTACGTAGAGGGTATTTTTCTGATACTACAATACATTAACTGTCGCTTATTTTACATTGATTATGGGCCGCTCAATGGCAACATCTGCCGGAGTCACTGATAAGTGTTGTCGAGAGCTGTTACTGTACAGAGGTATCAACTGTTGCCCGGGTAAAACTGATTTGGGATAAAACTGTTGATGCTAAGATAAAGCTGTTATTCTTAGGTGCCAGAGTTTGACAGTTTTGATGCTGTCGTTATTATTATTATTATAACTACATGTTTTGATATTAATAATGTTCATTTGCTAAAATGATTTAACATACAATGCCTGCAACAGTTACAAATACTATACTTCCATCTTTTGAAGACATCAATGTTGCATTTACTTTGTTGGAAGAAGTGAGTCTCAGCTCACAATGTATAAAAAAATTAATTGTTATACGTATTTCTGTTTTATCTGTAACAGCTTTTTAACTGAGAAGCATCAGCAGAAATATCTCGAGAAGACTATGGAGGCTTCTTGGGTTGTTCTTGGAATATTAGATTACGTACTTTCAAGTTAAATCGAACACTTTTCTTAGAAGATGATACCAAGCTAAACTATCAATAAAATCAAAGTGCAAAGATTTATTTTGAAATAAATGTATGCTCTTTGAAAAATTTGTCTGACATGTAAATTAAAGTTTATGCAAGGATTACACTTACCTAGTTGCAGATGATGCTTTAAAGATGCCTTGCGGTGTTTGTGTTCTGAAAAGAACGTGTGTACAAAATCTCCGTTAACATGGTATGGGACATCTGAGTGGTGTCCCTTATGTTGATGTTTCTCATATGCAAATTGCGTGGTAGCTTCTATAGCCTCTGTTTTATCTTCAGTTACTTCTTCCGAGTTGTTAGTCGGCACATGAATTGTTGTTATCGAACTCCTGTCCTCTGTAACCCTTTGGGGAGATCTCGTGTCTTGTGCCAGGGATACTGGACTTAAGATAGAATCACTGTCTAATGTTTTGTTAACTGCATCACCAGGTTCTGTATGGTACCCCAATCTTTGACTTTTGTCGTTATGCTCGTCCAAAGATTCTGTTTCCGTCTTTTTCGTTGAAATAAGAATAATTCCATCATCATCCTGGCTCTCCTTCTTGTCAGATAGGTTATCTGTATTTGAAGAGGGGGTCTCTACATCAAACTCAACTTCAGTGGTCCTGTTTTCGAGATCATTAATTTGAATATTTGTTTCAATTGCCTTCGCACTCGTCGATGTGTTCTCTCCATTCTCTCCATTCCATGCAATTTGAGCATCGATAGCCGAAAGATTTGATGAATTGTTCACTATCCCTGGTTTTAGAGTAATGTTCGTAGTGTTCTCACTAACCATTGTATCGTTGGTCACATTTTCAGTCTGTTTGTCCAACCCATTTATAAATGAACTGTTCTCGTCCAGGGCCTCAGGAGATAAATCCGAAAGTGAAGAATTTTGTTTCAGACATTCCGCTAGTTCACTGCTGTAAATAACGGCCACGGTAAACGTAAGAACTATGATATGGAAGCACACACCTGACGTCATTATCACCAAATATCACACCATTACCTATATGTTACTTCAATTTGTACTTTGTTTGTGTACATTTACTTATTGTGCTCATCCAATCTGTGTTTGGTAAAACTCTCGGCCTGGAAGTAAAAAAAAACAAAAACATTTTTAATACTCAAAGATTTTTTTTATCATTTATACAATAAGTAAATGTATGAATGCCTGTATGTTACAATTTTTAATCCATAATACAGCATGTACACCTGAAGTAGAGAACAATGGTTTCATAATTTACATCGTAATCTAAAATACGCATACATGGTTGCAAATGAAATAAAAGTAATCACTTAAAAAATCCATCATTAAATTGTGATCATGGTCCATCAAGTGATCGTGGGAATTGTACAGTAAAAGCAAGCCTTTATAAACTTTGAGAAAAAGAGTATATAACTAAGTCAATGGTGCTTGCATATGAACTGAATGTGTTTTTAAAACATTTAAAGGAGCATGATTATTATTTAATGATGGATGGATTACCTTTATACAAAAAAAATGCTTTATTTTATCAATTTGTTGTAACGGAATATAGTTTATAAATAAACGCATTGAGGTGTCTTTTAATGTGAGCCAATGATTAACTATGATACATATTTTGTTGTATAATTTATATTGATTTTAAATAATTTCTTGCCTCGCATTTTTCCATAATTTCGGTATGAGGCAAACTTATCCTAATTTAATAGCAAAACCAAAATGCATCCGTGTTTGTGATACGAAATTGTTATGTTTCATTGCTAAAACGAGGATAAATTTAGTCCTGGTATATTACTAGGCTATAAGTAAAGACTGCTTCCTTTTTAAAGGTTTGGTGTGGTATCTTTGATATGTTACTAACAAATAAATCATTATGACAGAAATTGCACAGTTGCATGAAAATACTGAAATCATGCCGTTCGTAAATAACTAGAGAAATTATGTTAAAAGGGGGAACATTAAGGTTAACATTGCTTTGTGAATATAGAATTGTTTAAAAAATATTAAGCGGAATTTTTTCTCATAACTATTTGTGGTTCTTCGTCAAGGTAGACAAAACGCATATACTTCAAACCACAAAAAATAATGTTCTGCCAGTTTCTAAATTTGAAAACAATGCAGAGTTTCTACCAACCTTTTAATGTCCTTGTTTTAAGATCACGTCCAAAAGAGAGAGCACTTACTCCAAGGCGTCTTTTCAAACGATCGTTAAGAGTGATATTAACAATCCGTTTCCGAGTATGGCTGAAGACACTATTGGAAAACGAAGCGCGGGTAAATTACAAAGTTTGCCATACAATCCAACTGGATACTAAAACATGGCTTTCTTTTTCTTGTTCATCATGACAATATCTATACAATAAGAAGTATACGGAGACCGCAGTGTCAACCTTCTCCAAGTTTCTGAGTTTGATATCAAATACTCGAGCAAGAATTGTATAGCAACATGCAGATGAAATGGGGTGTGTATGTGTGTTGTGGGGGGGGGGGGGGGTGTAACAGTACTCAGAGAAATGCATTGTTTTATCAGCGTAGTCTTACTTAAATGAATGGAGATTAATTAACAACAACTGTGCACGGCGAACGTATGTTATCAAATATTAAAATTAACTTATATGTAATATAACGGTAATGAAAGAGTTATATTTAGTAGGAAGAAGAATATCAATGGAAAAAAAACACGTTCTTGCAAGTGATGAAATGACTGGTGTTATATAAATAGAGAGAGATGGAGAGAGAGTGCAAGATCAAAGTTATTGTTAATGGAATGAAACAAAAACTGATATTCATAGCAAAAACAACAAAACAAGTTTTGTATATTCAATCGTCATATTCACAACGTGTGTGTGTGCTTCTTTTCTCCGGAATTTTCTCTGCTATTTTACTTTTGTCAGTTGTTAACATTTTTCTGATATTTTACTTTTGTCAGTTGTTAACATTTTTCTGCTATTTTACTTTTGTCAGTTGTTAACATTTTTCTGCTATTTTACTTTTGTCAGTTGTTAACATTTTTCTGATATTTTATTGATAGTGGTAGATAATAACATGTAACTTTGGGATGTTAAAGACGTTTAGAATCTTTCTATTTCGATACTAATGACGGTACTTACAGCAAATATTTGGATCTTTAATTCTAATCCAATCAAATGCACCATGGGGTCGAAACTATCACAATGGACCTTAAAATCACGCAATGATATCAAATTGTCGATGATTTCATAACATGTAATTCTTCTTAAACAATTCATTATCTTTGGTAGTATGTTCCATATAACGATTAAACGAGTTTTCCTTTTTTATCAAGTATGTGTTTTCAATTCGTTAATTTCTCAGGAAAAAATATAATCCTCGTTTATGACTTATATGTCGAAATGATTGCTGTAATATGTATCTCAAATTTTTAAATCGTGAGTAATATATTTCATTAGTAATATACATGTATAAAATAATACATATTTTATAAAACAAAATAATTATGATACGTGTTCCACTTTTATTTGCAGATGTCAAGAAATAATCCAAAACAGAATTTGTGACTGGACACTAAATTAATTTATTGGTGTAGGCATCGGTTCAAATTACGAGCTCATGTTCAATACACATGAACATGCCTTTAAGCTTTGAGTCCAGGTGTTTTATCTGTTGATTGGTGTGTTTTATTGAGGACGCATCTGATTTCTATTGAACGATCCAAAATATTAAATATCGCTGCTGCCATTGTAATATGCAACAAGTCAAACCTGTCTTAAGCGGTCATTCAAGGGATCAATAGAAAGTAACCGCTTAAATAAGATGGTCACTAAATGGAAATTAAACATATACCAAAATTCAGATTTGGTAATATTAAAATTGATCGCTAAATGCAGGTTGACCACTTAATACAGGTGGCCGCTATTACAGGTTCAAATGTGAATGAATATTCACACATCACAGGTGTTTGTTTGTTTGTTGGGTGATACGTTCCACCGACAGTATTTCTGTTATTTGGAGACAATGTGTACCTGAGACAGAATTATTGCGGGGCCGCCGTGGCCGAGCGGTTACAGTCGTGGACTACAAATCTCTCAGCCCCTCATCGCTGTGGGTTCGAATCCCGGTAGGGACTTCGGATTTTTCATGTGAGGAAGCCTTCCAGCTGGCTTGCGGTAGGTCGGTGGTTCTACCCGGGTACCTCTGTGTACTCGGGGTCTTCCTCCATCTGTAATTAGCTGGACGTCGCTATATGATTGAAATACTATCGCAGCGACGGTAAACCCCAATACAACTACAACAACAGAATTATTGCTGCCACACTGCAGTATCACCACGTAGACATAAGGCAGAAACATTATCATAACACCGGGCCAACTAGTCCTGCAACTACCTTTATATGCTGAGTGCCAATCAGGGGAGCTATGTTAGTCCTATTTTATACGCCTTTGGTATGTTGCAGCTTCGGATCTAACGCACCACCTGACTTCCGGCTCCCGAGGCCGACGCACTAACCACTCAGTCACTCACCGAGGACGGTGCATGGCAGTGTAGTTCAAAAATTATGTCACAAACATTTGTATTTCGAATGTTCATTTTAGAAATTGTGATTTTAACGATAATATTAGTGCACGTATATGAACGCGTCTTCAGCCCACGTCTCCAAAGAGAAAGGTCTAATATGTAGTCGTAAGTTATCATATATTACACAGTGGCATTTCTAGCCATCTTTATCACGTGTAAATATTTCAAATTTAGGCCGCTGCTCTCTTGTTTTGTCGATTGATTCAATCAATAGAATTTGTTCAAAGGGTTTATTTTACTTTGTTACCGACACGCCTGCTTTTCTATGTTTTCAAATTTCTAGTAAATCAGACAGAGTTCTGATATTTTATCGATAGCATGGGCATTAAATGTGCTCAAAGCATCAGGGGACCAATTAAACATAATACTGTATTACACAATGGCTCTGATCATATTGCGTACATGGAAATTTGAACTTCAGAACCTCGAACTAATAGCTGAAATGTGACTAGCAATAGGCGAAGACCGCTTCGTGAAAGGAAAAATCACCCCGCATTTAAAAAGTATGTGTTTCACTTTAATAAAAGTGCGGATTAGATGTTTAATTTGAAAAGTGTTTTTCATAATGCGGCGCAATTAATTTTCTTAGAATATGTACGCCTGTTAAATATACCCATCGTTGAACTATGATAATAAATTATGCATAATGAAATACTTGAAAAATGTCACGGCCCCCCTCATTATTTCTCTTGATGTTTTCTTTTTTTATTTTGTTGTTGTTGTTTAAAATCCAATTGCTTTGATACGATCATTCGGGGATGTTTGTACATACGAGAAAGCCCTATAGAAGACCAGGCCACATTATCCTACGCCTGATCGACTAATTCATATGTGTTGTGCGTCTTGCACAATGAATGCTATTTTAATAACTCACATATGTCGCAACCAAGGATAAAATCTACTGTCTATAATTCATGTGCTCAACCCATCCGGCAGCAAGCAAAACTGCTTAATTGATTTTTATTGATCCGTGAATTACCATGACCAAAGCTTATTCCTAACAATATTAATGGATTTTATTGCCGGTTTCCATTAGAACATTATTTTTTGCGAATATGATATTTTATGGGATTTTGGATTTCTTTCTTTTTTCCCCCACAGAAAAAAAACACATGTTTTCCGTCATGAAATGGGAATACAGTTGTTATATTCACACATATTAAAGGTACGGTCCCATTTACATTGTCAAACGATTTACGTTTGAGGGAACGGATGGATGAGTTTGTTAGAAGTTTTTATTCTTCATCGGATGGTTCTCAGACGTTTAGACATTGACTGACGGTACTGGCTGTTTTTCAAACTTAGGACATGTTTTCACAGTTACTCATGTGGAATCTAAACGATATTGATACATTAATGGCCGTTTGACAGACGGACAGCTGGTCCACTCCAGCGATCTATTACCTGCTCAAAGACCACGACTATTGTGATGAGGCATCAAGACGTTACTTATGCGTTTCTATATTTTCCGTCCATGGTCAACAAGATTGAAATTGTCACCGTCTAAACACCGCATCACCTAAAATAGACGGAGGCAGACGGTATCGTAGACGACAGTAAGGGACAGAGCCCTAAAGCACCATACTTGTCCGAACATTTGCAGCCTTCTTAAAATGTTCTTATCTCATGATCTCACATATAATTAGACTGCCTGACCCATATGTCTTTATAATATTTAAGAATAAAATGCAATATTATTCGTTATAAATATTTAAAAACATACACTCTTGTTCATATACTCTCGATAAAACATTTTTAGTTTTGGAGCTATTTAAGGGCCGAATAAAAAAAACATAATTGTAATATGATCTTGACCTTTGCATTTTTTTAACTTTTTAATTGTGAGGCCCTTTCAAACAGAACAATACATATCGTGTGAATATTTCATGAAGAATAAACAAAATATCAAGTCATTTTTTGAAATTTTAAATATTCCAATATTTTAGTGAAGTAAAGGACAAACCATGCATTCCCTTAAATTTGCAACCCCATATATTTTATGCGTATATGTCTTGCAAATCGTATGCAGCAAACAAAGTTCTTCTTTCTGATCTCTAACAAAAATGAATAGGATTTTCATAGACCTACACTTATTTGCTCATTTTTTTGCGAAAAATTTCAGACACTCATACCTTGAAATTATCATATTTCATTAGGCTATCAACAAGGAACACAAAGCGCCCCCAAGTGGCAAAATGAGAAAAAAAAATGAGTAAAATTTTACATTAGTACCTAGCAATGCAGCAAATGGTCCAACAAGTATACAAGACGCACTAGTCGATCATTCTATTTCTTATATATCACAATTTCAAGCATAAAAACTGATTTACAATTATTCCAAAAAAGGATCAAACTTTGGACAGCCGTAAAATGGCCAAATCAAGCCTGCTCTTCAAAAACTAAACATCACTGGAAAGAGCTCTTCTAGATCTAAAACATTTGTCCATATACATTGTATTCTCAATGAAATATTTTTAGTATTGGACCTATTTGGGGCTAAGTAAAAACACAAAAATCGTAATATGACCTTGACCGTTTCAATCTTTTTTAACCTTTTAATTATGAGGTCCTTTCAAACATGAAAATACATAACGTGTGAATATTTCATGAAGAATGAACACAAAATCAAGTTTCTAACTATAATCCAAAATAATTTTCGAGCAACAAAATTTGGATGTTGTAAAGTGTTTTTTGTTTTCAAAATTATGTGACTTTTAAAAAATTTTCTACACCCTTTCTTCATGTGTTTGTTTTAATGTTCCTATAAAAAAAAATTCAAACGTATACATCACAATTATGTGACATATTCGTTTCATATGCGTGATATTTTCGACCGAATACATCACACGTCACGTGTGATATATTCGGTCAAATTTTCACTCGTGTAACATATACGTTCTGTGATATATACATTCCATGACATATACGTTCCGTGACATATGCGTTCAGTGACATATACGTTCTGTGACATATACATTCCGTGACATATACATTCCGTGACATATACGTTCTGTGACATATACATTCCGTGACATATACATTCCGTGACATATACATTCCATGACATATACGTTCCGTGACATATGCGTTCAGTGACATATACGTTCTGTGACATATGCGTTCAGTGACATGTACATTCCGTGACATATACATTCCGTGACATATGCGTTCCGTGACATATACATTCCATGACATATACGTTCCGTGACATGCGTTCCGTGACATATACATTCCGTGACATATGCGTTCCGTGTCATATACATTCCGTGACATATACGGTTCAACAATGCTGCCTCATAGCGACATCACGCCATAGACAAGTATCACGGTGTCACACCCAGTCATGTTAAATATTCTGATACACGGGTACTGTTAATACATTATGGCTTTCAATCAGAGGAGATATGAAAGTGTCAATTATCGTTTACGGTCTTGTTAATGCGCTTTGATTTTGATTCTTATAATTATGTTTTATTTTGATGCTTCGAATTTGTTATACACATTCCCTTACGTTCCATATTTTCTCAATATACACACCGACACTACAACGGAGAGGCTATAACAATGACGAATTGATTCGTCCAATAATGTACAATAAAACCTGAATTAGGCATTTCTGAGAGAGAGGAAAGCACTTTTTCTTAATTAAAGGACAATTGGGGAAACAGTTTCTAAACAAATTTTCGCTTTTACGCAAAGATATTTTCTCAATATATTGAAAATTTATGGCTATGCCTTTTGTAACCCGAAATGCAGCTCGTTCGTCTCGGCTCTCAATAATTCAAACATATTCGTCTATTATACCTAAAAGAGTGCTAGAAAAACAACGTAATGAAAAATGTGGAATGGCAATACTGTACAAACATTGGTGACTGTTAAGCAAACAAAAAATGAATCATTTGGTCGTAGATTTAGTGCGTAGATGTTCATAAGCAGTACAATTCCTCTTGGGATATTGATCACAAACATGCAACACAATATATATGTAATGTGTTTTGAATGTTTAACAAAATCTCGACTAGTTTCATTCAGAAAGGTGTTTTTCTTTTACTGGAAAAATACTGTTCAACTAGTTTTAACCGCTTTATATTATCTAAGAATTCACATCAATTCTACGCTAAATTGTGCCATTGATTTCGCTCGTTTAAATCAGCTCGTTCACATGAGATCGGTAGAAATGTCTTCTTTGCCTCGTTAATGTTGGTGAAGTCTTTGTTTTTTGACAATTAAATTAGGTTAGTGTAGGTCACATTACATGAGAAAACGCTATTTTCGTAAGCGCAACTCCGGTGAAACCGGTTAAATACAAATATGGTATCCTCGAAGCAATTGCTTGTGGTACCACGTGTAACATTCCGCAAAATGGCGTTGTAGGAACGCACTTTGGGGTCCAACGCACTTTGGGGTCTGGTCCCATATTGCGTTACACACTTTGGGGTCCGACCCCAAAAAGAGGTCGCTTTAATGCACTTTGGGTAAGCTCCGAAAATGGACCCCAAAGAGCGTTTATATGTCACGTGTTAACGCACTTTGGAGTCCATCCACGATTGATAAATGATCGACAGTTACAGACTTTTTCATCATTACCATCACTTCTCCTCCACTTCTTATCGTCATCATCATCATCATCGTGTTTGTCATGGTCAACGTCTTAATTATCAATATTAGCGATATGTATTACAGCTGTGTCAATTATTTGTACTGGCCGCAACATACCAATGCCGCTAGAAATATGGTACTGTTAGCGTCCATGCTTGGCATGAAGATTTGATTGCCTAGTGTCAGGATAATGATAAAAGATAAATCCACAAAGATGATCACTTAAAATAGTTATAATAAAGTTGTTGACGTGATAATGATTGTGAAGCTGCAGCAGCAGCTGATGATGATGATGATGATGATTACGCTTTTGAATATACCAGAAGGTCAAACCATAAGTAAAAATTTTACAATATGAGGGCAAATGAACTGTCACTTTATACTAGTTAATGTATATTAAATACAAAGGATATGAATTGTACATGTATTTGCAACATATCTACAAAATATGCATTTTATGACTTGTTCAATGAAAATAATGAATACAGAATATTGAAAGCCAAAAGGGGCTATCAGCATAAATCATTGGATAAAGACGCATAGATCCTTCCTTTTTAAAGTTTCCATGTCATTCCAACATATGCAACGCACTTTGGGGTAAAAAAACAACAACAACATTTATTAAATAACACTTCGCCATACAATGTGCTGTAAAGTTCGCTCTGACATCAAACTACGATGCAGTAGTAAGTTCAGTTTTATGCAAACGGGTAACCGAAGATCTCGTTCCTAATGCAAAACAGTGTCAGTGAAGGCAATTTAAATAAATTTTCCTTTCGATATTCAGGAGAAAACCATTAGGAAAATAGCAGTTTCAAGATATAAAGCTGAATGCTGTAACAAATGTGATTTGCGATAACTTTATCTTCTTAATTTGTTCTCTATCTTATTTCCAGACGCCAGATGCGCTCGCACTTTATATTTCAGCCAGGAAAATAATTTTACGTCCACGTGATGCAATGTAATACTTAGCATCTTTATCTGACATCTGTGTCACATTTATGACGTGACTATTTGAGTTTTCCGTCGCTTCGACAGTATTTCAGTCATATAGCGACGTCCAGCTAATTACAAGTGGAGGAAGACCCCGAATGCACGAAGGCATCCAGGTAGAACCACCGCAAGCCAGCTGGAAGGCTTCCTCACATGAAAATCCGAATGACCCTGCCGGGATTCGAACCCACGCGTTTAGGGGCTGAGTGAGTGTTAAAGTCAGCGACTTTACCCTCCCGGCCACGGAGGACCCGTCACGTTTATGATTTACCAGTAATCATAATATGGACACTGGTACTATATCGTACTTGAGGCGAAGGAAAATCTAAACAACTCGACCAAAGGCTGTTTTATTAGAATAATTACATTTTTCATAGTCTGACATGCACAATCTTTATATATATACCATGTGGTATGGCCACACTGACAATAGATCTCGTATTTATGCTCAGGTCACGTGAGGGGGTACAAACAAAACGTCGGTCATGTTTGAAGCGCGGTTTATTTTTGAATGCTTGAATGATCGTAAATAGGACGCTATGAAGTCGGAATTCAAATTTAAACCTGTGTGGCAGATACAACTGTACCTAAAGGAACGAGTTGTAGCATTTAACAACTCCAGAAAGCAAAATTTAGTCGATATTTGTGAACTTGCAACAGAAATCAATATTGAGATCGATCCGGGTGGGCTTATCGGGGATAGGGACGAGGTGCTAGTTGACAAGATGACCGTGGACAATGGTGCGAAATAAACGAATCTCCAGCTTTTTACCAGTTCGCAAGACCTTCCTACAATACAACAATTGTCCATATTTGATATTTATAACTATCTAGTCTCATTTACCAGTGAATACAGTCACTCGACATTAAAGGAGTACCACAAGCTGGATGGTTACAGCATGTTTAAGGACGGCTATGTGATGAATGTCGAGTCAACAACATACATCCATATAGTGAATCATTATTTATTTATTTATTAGACACACTTATCCCTTTTATGTTTCAAACGTTTGAATAGTTTGTAGTTCTTATTTCAATTATCCTGAAATAAATATCGTTATCTTAGAAGGAAAAACCGTAGCGTTGAGACTAATATTATTAATTATTATTTAATAATAATTACGGTGCCAAACACATTATCTACTGATGAAATAATTTAATTTTCTATAAAATCTACTTCAAGTTCCATATTCCTTTATGGTAAACTGTTTTAGATCGTGTAGCTGTGAAGGCAAATATTAAGTCAAGGACAGATGACAAAGACCCTGTGACCAAACAGAAATACTACCGATGTTGGATTATAATGAAGAGGACTGAAGTGAATATCCAATCAGCTTACTGTACAAGTGAAGGAGGGTAAGTCAGACACCTTTTATTTTCAAGTATTTAGTGTGCTGATCTATGGTCAGAAATATATAAAAAATATGATTATTCTTTAAATTAAAGAAAATAACATTGTCATAATTCCACCAGTCTTCTTTAAAACTTATTGTTGAACTGGGTTAATTATACACGGTTTCTCAATAAGTAGGAACATTGCGTATTTCTTTATCCCGAGAGTATGTTTCACTGTAAGTCATGATTCTTATGTTGCTTGTTATGTCCATGTAGTACTGAAGTTTTTTGATAAGAATCCCAACGTTTTTCCTGAACATACAGAAAAAATATTTCATTTTATACTTTCAAAATTCTAATTTCCGTTACTGTCGCCGCTATGAATCTGTTTACATGCAAGTGAATTAAAATTATAATATAAAGAGAAAATCAACTCCATTTGGACTAGTTAACTTATTAAATATATGTTCATCATATTTTTATCGTCCTGATTCAAACAGAAATAAAAATTTGTAATAAAATGTCGTTCATTCTCTGTCGCCAAGTTTCCCCGTTTCCTAAAAATGTCCGTTACCATGTAAATAGAGTCTCTCTAAAGTGACGATGAGAACAGCTGTTATTGTTGTTGTTTTTTTTGCGTGTTTTATTAACTTTATAACTTCCAGACATAACCTAGCAGGTGATTTAGAGATAAATATGCATTCATTTTGCAACATGAAATATTTAAGATGACGAGTGCAGTTTTCTTTATACACAACACAAATATCCGTTACCATTATTACGATATTCCTGCATCATGTTTGCTTATTTTAACCGTTTTGTAAGTTTATAAATATGCTGACTTTTCTACCTCTCAAGATAATGTGATACAATATTGATTTCATGATGAATTATATCATTAAGTTTTATAAAAACAAATTTTCCGTTACCAAAAATTTCGAAACTCATAGTTACTACAGTACCGAATGATGCCTCTACATGATGTAAGTATGACATCATCACATGACATGTTAGCATACCGCCATGATATTTAAAAGCGATTTAAAGTTTGCAAGTCTTTGCAGAATATCATCCAGAAGAGTGGAAAACATTGATAAGAACCAATTTTATTAAAATACATTTTCTAACATATACTGTACGGTGATCATTTCTATTTATTTTCACATGTTTTGTACAATGGTTGTTTGAAGTTTGAAACTTACCCCACCCATGGCCTGTATGCTACTAGCTGTTTACATTGGAATGAATGCAGTAAAATTTCCGTTACTTGATGGTAACGGAAATTTCATGAGAATTTCGCTGTCAAAGTTGTCAGGGTTTTTTTTTCCAATTTTTTTTTTTTGATATTTTTATGTCCTTATACTTAAATGTAAACTTCTTCAAATTTATAACACAATGATAATTTCATGATAGTAATATTATTTTACACTGTATATATTTACCTTTGAACAATGTTGCTTGCATAAAAGTAAGTATAAAAGAATGAACTTTAGGGAAGAAATGAATTTTTTTTTTATCTGAAATAGCAAATAACATACTATGTGCTAATTGGTATTTCTTTTGTAATAAAGCTGCCTGTGGGTAATTTATTCTGCATAATTATGTTGGTAACGGAAATTTTAATATTTTTTTTAGAGACATAATGGGGCCTAAATCGAGGGCTGAAATTCAGCGTGCATACCGGGAGAGGCTAAAAGAAAAAGATAAGGATGCATATCTAAAACATAAAAGAGAAAGGAAAAACAAAAGTTATGTTCCATCAAGTATGTTGTCAGAAAATGACAGGAATAAAAGAAATAATCGAAACAGGCGAAAGCTTAGAAAATACTATGAAAGAAAAAAAGCCGAACGTTCCAGGCATGAAACAGAAACTAGTGGATATGGGACTGAGGGTACAGAGCAAAATAAGGAAAGAGGCAGACTCATGGTAAGACTAGACTTTCCAAACACCAGTGAAGGCAAGAGAAGGGCTGTGATGAAAAGATGGAAGCGGGACAGATCCGCAGCATTGTCGAGAGTACGAATGTTAGAGCAAGAAAGGGACAAACTGAAAACAAAATATAAATCGACCCAAAGATCACTCCAAAGGCTAAAGTATAGAATGAACAAGAAACAAAAGTTAGATAACATATCAGGAAGGCTAGAACTTACACCTGGAAAGCAAACAGAGCACGACATGGATGAAGCAAATCTAAATGAAGAACAAAAGCAAAAATTAAGGAGACCTATTCTTTTTGCAAATGTCCTTGCATCTGAAATAATTGAAGCGCGGAAATCTATTCCAAAAGGCAAAATGAAAGTTTTACGTAGAACAATATCTGGAAAAATCGCCAAAAAGTACAAATGTGTCAAATTACTGTCACAAAAGACCGGATTAGGAAGACGACAACTAGGAAAAACTGTCACAAAATTCCAGCAACTTGATAATGGTAAAAGGTCAAGCAAAATTCATACTTATAGGCATACAGTTATTGCGTTTTTGAAAAGAGAAGATACAGCCGAACTCAGCCTGGCAAGAGTGATAGTAAAAGTTTGAAAAAGGGTACCAAAATTCAAGTCCAAATTCTTACCGATTATCTTCACAATCTTTACCAAAAATATAAATCCGAAAACCCAGAAATAAACATATCGTTTGCCACGTTTTGTCGATGCCGGCCAAAGTACATTTATAAGACAGCATTTATAAGCAGACTATCTTGCTTATGCACTAAGCATCAAAATGCTACATTAACAGTTAAAGCTTTGAGAAAACATGGGCTGGAAGTTCCGATGAATCCTGAAAAGGTTGCAAGAAACATACCAAGTAAAGATGAAATGATTAACAACTTAACTGAAAATGTACCATTAAGTCAGTGGACCCGTGTAGAGATAGAAGAGCGGGGTCGAAAGAAAATTGTGACAAGAATAACTGAATCTATCAAGACTAAAGAAGAATTTACAGATCACGTCGAAAGGCAGATGTCAGAATTTGATAAGCATGTAAAGAGGGTAGCGATACAATATACACAGTTAAGGACATTAAAACAAACACTACCTTTACATGAAATGATCGTCCAGCTTGACTTCGCTGAAAATTACTCATGTAGATCAAATGAAGAGGTACAAAGTGCCTATTTTAACCAAACATCAGTAACCTTGCACCCTACAGTTGTGTACTGGAAAGATGAAGAAGGCGTGTTGACACATAAAAGTTTTGTCACTGTTTCAGATGAGATGGCTCATAAGTCTTCAACGGTTCTAGCTTTCTTTGATGACTTAATTCCGGAATTGAATAAAATAGATGACCAACTCGCTGTTATTCACTACTGGAGCGATTCACCCTCTAGCCAGTATCGAAACAAGTTTATATTTGATGCTGTTTCGAATCATGAAGCCATATTTGGATGCCGTGCCCGCTGGAACTATTTTGAAAGTTGGCACGGTAAAGGACCTTGTGATGGTTTAGGCGGTACATGTAAGCGTATGGCTGATGAAGCCACAAGATGTGGGAAAGCTGTTATAGCTGACGCTAAAGGATTTTATGAATGGGGAACAACATCAAATCTAACAAATGTGACTTTTCGTTTTGTTTCACGGTGAAAGAAAAGTTGCTATCAGAACAGTTGATCAAACCTGTTAAGGGAACAATGAAACTTCATGGGAGATGCGAAAATAATCACACGAGACACAAGTTGCTATTGCACTGCCTGTTTAAGAATAGATCATGAAAGTATGTGCGAATTTTGGACGTCAGCTTCAACAAATGCCAAAGGCAGAACTTGTGAAGGCAAGAGACAAAACACCCGGACCATCACAACAAATACTCTTGATGATATGTCTAAAAATGAAAACAATCAATTTATGACACAAATGAACGAAACAAACAATGATACAAGTTATAATGAAAATGAAGTGACAGCAGAAGTTTCCAAAGATAAAGATGAAGAGTATCAGGTTGGGGATTATGTGTCTGCCGTTTACGACAGAAAGTGGTATATTGGAAATGTTGTGGATAGTGATGAGAGCGAAGTTGAAATCAACTTCATGGAAAGCAAGAAACAATTTTTCCAATGGCCTAAAAGGAAAGATACAGTTTGGTTAAAGAAAAGTGATGTATTATGTAAAATACAGGCCCCGATTCCAACAGGAAAATCGGAAAGAATGTTTAAGTTAAAAGATGAAACTAGCGATGACATACTAAGAAAATTCATGGACTATAGGAGATAAAAAGTTACAAGATAACTTCAAACAGTTTTTGTTGTGCGGTTTCTAGTTCTAACTGTTGAATAGTTAATGGTTAAGTATTTTGACCTACATTGACAGATACAAGAAAATAAGAGTAATATCATCTTAATGTTGGTAATACAGAATAATCTATATTTCTTTTAAATTTACGTGACCATAAAACTTCCGTTACCGTAGTCATTTCATTTAAGTATATAATGCAATAAGGAAAGCTTTTGTTTCAGATACTAGAAAGATATTAAAATCTGTTCCAAAGAAATGATATTAGCCATATGTATACGAAGATAAGTCAAAGTTTTATGTATTTTTCACAATAATAATGTTGACATTGGTAAAGTGTGTTATTTGCACTGAAACAAACAACAACTGTATAATACGATGCGATGAATCACTGGAGGAAACACTGAATTAAGTAATCATCAATTATTACTATTATTAGCATAAATCATGTCTTGTTTGATGATTTTTTGTTATACCATTCAAATATCAAAATGATAAAATCATAGTATTTGAATAAAAGTTCCGTTACCAAAATAGTTTTTATTTTCTATCTCAATACATTAAATAACAAATGTTACCAAGGATAACACCAAACAAATAAAAGCCTAAAATATTATTTTATGAAGAAATATTTGCATAAGCATTAAGTACTTAAAGTTTATATATGTTACACAATATCAAACAATATAAAAATATGAAAATTAAAGAAAGTCCAGTTGAATGAATCTAGTTTCATAAATTAAAATGATTCGTTCTGGTTATGATATCTGTATAAAACAAATTCTAAGTACAGTTTTAGACAATGTTTTTCTTGTACTATTTCTTTTTCCTCTGTTGAAGCAGGAAGTGTGAACATAACGGAAATTTATTTTATCGTTTTTTTTTTATACGTCGGTGGTGTTGAAAAAAGACCTATATCTTGATTACCTTTGAAGATATGTATTTCAAATTCCGGATTTAGGATTGCAAATGATGGTTGTTTTATTACAGCAATGTAAAATCATTATATAATTTAATTGTATTTTTGACTTTAATACCGATGCTGAGCTCCTACTTATTGAGAAACCGTGATATCATTCCAGGATAGATGGCTGTTGCAGACATGAGGTGGCAGTCCTTTTTGAACTACTTGATTATATGCAGGACTATGAAAAAAACAAGCTGCACATCAAAACCTTGTATCTGGAAACGGAGGGCTTGTGAGGCAGATAAACTATCTAATCCTATTCCTGCAGCAGATTTAGACACACCAGTACTTGATTCACCTAGGTAATAGTAGTTTTGATAGGAATTGGGTAGTATGTGACTGTACTTTAGAGCTGTAGTTTCTGTATGACAAATTTTTCTGTATTTTAAAAATGGTAAGTATTTTATGTGTTTTGTAAATTAGTAAAATTACTGTATATCAAAATAACATCTTTTATTTTTAATGAAGTGAATGAATTTGCGTATTTAAAGATTTTAAAGATTCTTTTAGCTGCACAATTATGGATATTGTTTACTTCTTGGGTATGTTTGTTTGTTGGGTTTAACGTCCCACAGACAATATTTCAGTCACCTGGAGACGATATCTACTTGAGACAGATATAGTGCTGCCACACTCCAGTATCACGCCTTAGACATGTGACATGTTACCACACCCAGTCACATTATCCTGACACCGGGCCAACCAGTCATAAAGCTACTCTTATATGCTGAGTAAGTGGGAGAGCTATAATATTAACATTTTAATGACCTTGGTATGTTGCACCTGGGGATCGAACCCACGACCTCTCGCTCCCGAGGCAGATGCTCTTACCACTCGGCCATTGGGGACGGTTGCTAAACTGGTAACCTCTATATAACTGAAATACTGTTAAACAGAGACACTATAATATGAAACATTGAAGGTTTGTCTAGAGTATTGACTCTAGATATATATTTACTTAAATTTTATGCAAAGCATGGCTGAAAATTGCACAAAATAGCCAAGATTTTAGTGATATGGTGTAAAACAAATCTTAATCTGATAGGTATAATACCAGAAAGAATTTTGAAGTGTTTCATTCTACGAAATGCTCTTTAAACATGTATCCTGACTCTAGCTATTGCCCGAGAACGCCTCACAGCTTTAGAACTCAACATTTTTCCATGAGTAAAAGCAAGAATATTTCATATTGCTTTCTTTGGAAGCAACAAATAATGTATATTGAAACCCCTATCAGCCATTATTTCATCCCCCTCTTCTACCAAATCAACAAATTTTGACTCTAACGATTGCAACATCAGATATCGATCCGCTATAGATATCAGACAAAAAGGAAATAGTGCCACGGGAAGTTATACCAATTAATTATTTTATAGTATCGGATTGTTTATAATTTGACCATGTAGCTTTTTGTGTATCTGGACGTATAGGTTTTTCAATGAAGTATTAGGTGCAATCAATTATTGCACGAGTATGGGGATAATGAGAAAATGTTTGCGGCAAATTATCTTTAACCACATTTTTGAAGGCCATATGATAAGATCACCGAGACACTGGCTCAGCAAATTGACCAAAGCTAAAAATATTCTGCACACCTGACGTTCTGAAATGCCAAATGAATATGACACATGTTTGTTGCCATATCCTCTCCTGTTTTTTTTTAATAAGGTCAACACCAATTCCTGAAATAACTTGCTTCTTGCTTTCCCACCCCTTCTCCCTGGCAAACTTCTCTTTCCATCCCATAAGTTTGTCTTTTTTTGCAACAGGTTGTATCCAATCAAAAAAATAAAGCTAAAAGCTAACAGCTGAATAGATGGTAAACCAACATAATAAAATCATTCTTTATCACCTTCAGTTACTTTATCTAAAAATACTTTGAATGTCTTAGATGATTCTGCTTTCTCCACATTGTTGTCATTGGTTGAAATATTGCCACAGTTAAAACCATCAACAGAAGCAATATCAGGAATGTGATGTGCTGAGTTCTCACTGCAACAAATGTTTTAACACGGTGTTTCTTGGAAGCAGTATTGAACGGTGGAGCTTCGCTTTTCCTGGGTATTCACAAGGTACTTATAATAGTACAGTGTGTAGATCAGATAAAAGCTTTTGTCATATTGTTTTAGTGCTAGTTCCTGTACTTGAACAAATTTGGGATTATCTTGGTGAACTAGATCAGAAACCGTCTTTTGCAACATATTCTAGTCTACTAGTACTAAATGAAAATTGATGAAAAGGAGTCAATATTGTATCTATACCTATTCATGTTATATGTGAGTGAGTGGGGTATTATTCTTGTCTATAAACACAGTGACATATACTTAAGGGCTAGAATACACATTACCAAGCATACAAACATTTCTTATAAAAGGAATGAAATAAAAATCTCAAGCCTGACTCGAGCAAACGTAATGGTGCTTTTGAAACTTGTAGACATAAAGTTTGTTGTGCAGACGTGCGCATTGCTTAATCCACAATCTGCATCTGTCGATGTCAACTGAAGCTTTGGATCACTCCTTCCATGTGTGGCTTATAACTATATCGAATGTCATTGTAACATGTCCCCCATGCACACCTTTTTGTTTGCATAGCGTAAAATGTTGACACTTTTCAGAAAACAAAATGTCGATCAGCTGTTTTTGTTTGTACCCCCTCACGTGACTTTCAATGCTGCAACATATTTCGAAACATTAAGGTCACATGATAGTGTTGCAGTCTTTTGTGTAATTGGCTAAATGAAGCCAGATCACGGCGTATTCTCGATGCAACCTGACACATCTGATACTCCTCCCTGCTGTACAGTCGTATCAATGTACTTGTCCTTAGGGTAAAGTCCCTGAAATGGTTCCGCTACGTCTTGGACCACTTAACCTCAACCAAGATAACCAAAGTACCCTAATGAAAATTTGGGAAACCTTGGTTATCTCCGTGAAAGGCCGATATGTTGCGGAACCATTACAGGGATTTAACCATAAGCAGATAAAAGGTTATCCTAGACCAAAGCGTCCCTTTTCAAATGTTTAGATGATCTCAGACATAATGCGCATTTTGTTGTCAGCTTTCCCAACGAGGACCGCCTCCATCATCAGGCCCAGCTCCTCATCAAATGCCTTCCACTTCGCTGTTTCTGTACTAGCGGGCAACTTGACTTTCATCCTTCTCTTTGATGATTCCACCGCACCACAAGTATAAGCTACCTGTGTAATCTCGGGGCTCTCCACTCCCTAATCTGATGTTTGGCGGCTCTGCACACCGTGGTGTTCTTTCTGATCAAGTTCCCCTTCCGTCTCACCAAGCTGCCATGCGCATTGCAACATATTTAAGATTGGCGGATATCCCATATTCGTACGGTGAATCTTCAGCCCTTACTTGTTCTTCAACAATTTTCCACAACTACATTTTCCTCACCAGTCCGCGTTCTGTATTGTAGCCGGTTGATCGGGCGTGTTCGATTCCAATTGGCTCAATGGTCGATCATCCTCTCACACTCTCCACTACCTTTGGGGTATCTTTCTTCTTGGTTTTCTGTAGCTTGATTGGGCTTCTTCTCACAAAGAATGTAAACTGACATGCTACAGGACAGTTTACCCCATTATTTGTTTTTCCCAGCTGTCACCTGTCCAAATTGTCACTGGACCAGATGTATAGTTGTAAGATACAGCATTGGGTACTGCTACTATCTCCATCATCAGGTGGGTGCCATATTAATTGGACGTTTTAGCACTGACCCACAACGTCATCCTATGGTGTGCCGACCGATACTGATCAGATTCCGGTTTGCTTCACTACCCTGTCTCATCTGCAAAATTTAGTAGCTGACTTTACTTCTCTATGCCGTACCCACCAATCCACTGTTCCTACTTCTTTCGCCAGATCCACAATAGGGCGCCTTCTGTCTCTCGAGCAATAGCCGATTTGCCTCTCTTCCGGGATTGTCCATATATATAGTAATCCTATACATCTATAGTATCTATGCACAAAAGTCTAATTTTAAACGTCTTTAGTACATACACCAACACACACCACAAGGAACACACTTCTACACACATCCTGTATCTTATGCAACTAAACACTTAAATATCAAATACATATCTATATACATCTGTCTCATGTCTCTCGTCTGTAAATCACGATTATTATTTCTATGCTTAAATGTTAAAATAAAATTTTCTTTCTATGAACATATCCAAAAGTTCTATTCAACAAAGATATGAAACGGTCCACATTAACTTTTTTTTTCGTGACGAAAAAACAAAAACAAAAACGGGTGAACGAGATTTGAACGAGATCTCGTTGTGTCGCTTAACATCTTATAGACGCTTGCAAACAGACTCTTTACAGTATCACTTATAAAATCACTTATAAAAGATATCTGCGATCTAATGAGAGGCATATATGTTTGGTTTAATATCAATAAATTGAAGAAAAAACTCAGTATATTTATTATTGATATGAGCAATTTTACACATCCCGCGCCATCTCGCGGTCACATGATCGTACACGTAACTTAATGAGAACTTCTTTTGACTTGCTCTTTACCTATATAGGAGTTGCGGATCTCTGTTAGGTTATTAGATCTTTGGCATATCTAACAAGTACCGGTAATGACTTATGGCTACTTTTTTTAATAATATTTTATCTCTGAATATTAAACAATAAACAACAAATGTTCGATGCATTTTATTTCCTTCCTTAAGTCCATTTATTTCAAGTTAGACGTCAGATAGTAAGAAAAAGAGGTCAGAAAATGAAGTTTGTTGCATTGTTCAGTTTGAAACGTAGCCCCCTTAGAAAAGTGGAATACATTTCTTAGTGTGGCCACATCAGGTGGTTTGTGTGGTTTAGTATTCGGGAAAACATTATTGTGAATCGATTTAACAAACAAAATTTCACAAAGTGACAGAATATATCTGACAGATTAATCATTAGGACCAATGTGAAGATCAAAATTTTACTATATGCCATTAAAATTAATGAAGAAAAACAGATACTTACCTTAGTTTTCTCCTCCAAAATGAGACACAATGATGTTGATGTTCGCGACAGCTTAGAATGACGTCACATCCCACGTGGTATGACCCCACTGTGTCAAATATCCATGAGATGAATGGCGAGTATCGGCAGTTTATTCCTTGAAGAATTAAAATTAAGAGCCTCAACATTAATGAAGTAATTTGATGTATCAACTATGCTGGCTTGTCAAGGCTTACACTGCCTTGCACTTGCAAAATTATTGGATACACCTGCTCATGAATCTGCAAAGTTTCTATAGAAATCAAGACGGAAAGTAGACACTTGTACATTGAGGAATCAATTTAATATGGTACTATTCCGAATCAAAGGGCCGAAAGCGCTGAGAGAACCGGTTTTTTAGCTCACCTGAGCACAAAGTGCTCAAGGTGAGCTTTTGTGATCGCCCTTCGTCCGGCGTCCGTCGTCGTGCGTCGTGCGTCGTCCGTCGTGCGTCGTCAACAATTTGCTTTAAACGACATCTCCTCTGAAACTGCTGGACAGAATTTAATGAAACTTGGCAGGAATGTTCCTTGGGTAAGGCTCTACAAAAGTTGCTAAAATAAAGTTGATCCATGAAGAACTCTGGTTGCCATGGCAACAAAAAGAAAAATAATTTGAAAACTTTAAAATTATCTCCTTCAAAACTACTGGCCAGATTTCAAAATAATTTGGTACATATGTTCCTTGGGTCAACCTCTACCAAAGTTGCTAAAATTATTCCGATCCGTAAAAAAACATGGCCGCCAGGGGCGGGGCTTATTTGCCTTATATGTATATAGAGAAACCTTTAAACAACATCTCCTCTGAAACCACTGGACAGAATTTGATTAAACTTGGCAGGGATGATCCTTGGGTCAACCTTCACAAAAGTTGCTAAAATAAAGTTGATCCATGTAGAACTCTGGTTGCCATGGCAACAAAAAGAAAAAAAAATGAAAACTTTAAAAATCATCTCCTTCAAAACTACTGGCCAGATTTCAAAATAATTTGGTACAGATGTTCCTTGGGTCAACCTCTACCAAAGTTGCTAAAATTATTCCGATCCGTAAAAAAACATGGCCACCAGGGGCGGGGCTTATTTGCCTTATATGTATATAGAGAAACCTTTAAACAACATCTCCTCTGAAATCACTAGACAGAATTTGATTAAACTTGGCAGGGATGATCCTTGGGTCAACCTTCACAAAAGTTGCTAAAATAAAGTTGATCCATGTAGAACTCTGGTTGCCATGGAACAAAAAGGGAAAAAAACGAAAACTTTAAAAATCATCTTCTTCTTCAAAACTACTGGCCAGATTTCAAAATAATTTGGTACAGATGTTCCTTGGGTCAACCTCTACCAAAGTTGCTAAAATTATTCCGATCCGTAAAAAAACATGGCCGCCAAGGGCGGGGCTTATTTGCCTTATATGTATATAGAGAAACCTTTAAACAACATCTCCTCTGAAACCACTGGACAGAATTTGATTAAACTTGGCAGGGATGATCCTTGGGTCAACCTTCACAAAAGTTGCTAAAATAAAGTTGATCCATGTGAACTCTGGTTGCCATGGCAACAAAAAGGGAAAAAAACGAAAACTTTAAAAATCATCTTCTTCTTCAAAACTACTGGCCAGATTTCAAAATAATTTGGTACAGATGTTCCTTGGGTCAACCTCTACCAAAGTTGCTAAAATTATTCCGATCCGTAAAAAAACATGGCCGCCAAGGGCGGGGCTTATTTGCCTTATATGTATATAGAGAAACCTTTAAACAACATCTCCTCTGAAACCACTGGACAGAATTTGATTAAACTTGGCAGGGATGATCCTTGGGTCAACCTTCACAAAAGTTGCTAAAATAAAGTTGATCCATGTAGAACTCTGGTTGCCATGGCAACAAAAAGAAAAAAAATATGAAAACTTTAAAAATCATCTTCTTCAAAACTACTGGCCAAATTTTAAAATAAATTGGTACAGATGTTCCTTAGGTCAACCTCTACCAAAGTTGCTAAAAAAAATTCCGATCCGTAAAAAACATGGCCGCCAGGGGCGGGGCTTATTTGCCTTATATGTATATAGGGAAAACTTTAATCAACATTTCCTCTGAAACCACTGGACAGAATTTGATTAAACTTGACAGGAATGATCCTTGCGTCAACCTTCACAAAAGTTCCGAAAATAAACTTGATCCATATAGAACTCTGGTTGCCATGGCTACAAAAAGAAAAAAAATATGAAAACTTTAAAAATCATCTTCTTCAAACTACTGGCCAGATTTTAGAGTAAATTGGAACAGATGTTCCTTGGGTCAACCTATTTATCTCAGGTGAGCGATTTAGGGCCATCATGGGCCTCTTGTTATGTAATGTTGTCACATTTTTTTATAAAGAAACCTTACGATTATTTCAATAAACGAGGATAAAATTTTCAAACGATGCCACTAAACTAAATGTAACAAACCCATTTTGACTCGCGTAAATACGGCCATTACAAGAAAGGATCAACACAAAATTTGTTTTAGTGGACTACTTACTATACGTGCACCGCCTCCCTCTCCCTTTTCTTTTTTATTTCATTTTAGCGCACAATGTGCTCATGGTGAGCTATTGTGATCGCCATTTGTCCGTTCGTCCGGCGTCAACAATTTCCTTTAAACAACATTTTCAAAACCGCTAAATGCATTTTGACCAAACTTCACAGAAATCATCCTTATGATAGCCTCTATCAAAGTTGTTCAAATTATTTTGATTGGTAAAAAGGGGGTCACAGGAGCTAAAATATATTTTAAAAATGTTTGTTCAAATCATAACCCTGGGATCAAAATTGGCCCGCACCAGGGATCACTTGATTTTACATAGGCTTATATAGGAAAATCTAGAAAAATCTTCTTGTCAGAAACCACAAAGCATGGTGTTTAGATATTTTTTGTGTTACATTGCCTTATGAACGTCTACCAAGTTTGTTCAAAGTGTGACCCCAGTGGCCCCGCCCCAGCGGTCACTAGATTTTATATAGGCTTATATAGGAATCTTCTTCTCAAAAACCACAAGGCCTGGAGTTTAGAAATTTTGTGTGTAGCGTTGTCTAGTGGATCTCTTCAAAATTTGTTCAAATCATGGCCCTGGGGTCAAAATTGGCCCCGCCTCGGGGATCACTTGATTTTACATAGGCTTTTAAAGAAAAAGAAAGCTAAAAATCTTCTTCTCAGAAACCACAAGGCCTGGAGTTTAGATATTTGGTACTTAACATGGCCTTATGTACACCTACCAAGTTTTGTTCAAA
Source organism: Solen grandis (assembly GCA_021229015.1). Taxonomy (NCBI): domain Eukaryota; kingdom Metazoa; phylum Mollusca; class Bivalvia; order Adapedonta; family Solenidae; genus Solen; species Solen grandis. The sequence goes on from CM037777.1 coordinate 25,740,762, forward strand.
TCATGGTCCTGGGGTCAAAATTGACCCCGCCCCAGGGGTCACTTGATTTTACATAGGTTAAATGGAAAATCTAGAAAAAAATCGTCTCAAAAACCACAAAGCCTGGAGTTTAGATATTTGGTGTGTAACATTGCCTTATGGACATCTACTAAGTTTGTTCAAATCATGGCCCTGGAGTCAAAATTGGCCCCGCCTCGGTGGTCAGTTGATTTAACATAGATTTGTCTGGAAAAATAAAACTAGAGAAATATTCTTTTCAGAAACCCCAAGATCTGGAGTTATGATATTTGGTGTGTAACATGGCCTTATGAACATCTACCAGATTTGTTCAAATCAAGGCCCTGGAGTCAAAATTGGCCCCGTACCAGGGATCATTTGATCTTACATAGGATTAAATAGGAAATCTAAAATTATCTTCTTTTCAGAAACCACAAGGCCTGCAGTTTAGACAGTTGGTGTGTAACATTGCCTTATGGACATCTGCCAAGTATATACCATTACCCTGGGGTCAAAATTGGCCCTGCCGTAGGGTTCACTTGATTTTACATAGACTTACATAGGAAAGATTTTTAAAATATATCCTTGTCAGAAACCAGAAGATCATGGGTTTAGATACATGTATTTGATATGTCACATTGTCTTATGGACCTGAACCAAGTTTTAAAATCATGGCCGTGGGGTCAAAATTGTTCCCGCGTTAGGTTAATTTTGTTGTTTTGACCACATGTAAACTTTTTGCGTGAAATTAAGATTATATTGCTTCTTCTGAATGGATTTTGTATTCAGTATGACTTTATCGTAAAAAGGCAATGAAAGCAATATTTCTCAGGTGAGCGATTCATGGCCATCTTGGCCCTCTAGTCTTTTTTTTTTTTTTTTTTTTTTTTTTTTTAATATTTGTAATACACACATAAAAAGAACGCACTTACGATGTTTCAGCTGTTTAAATGGACGTTGTATCATAAAGTCGCGGTCTGACGTTTCCGTGCCTTCATATGTCGACCGCTTCAATAGGAACATAGTGTGCGATAGTTCAATGTAACTCGAAAAGGTTTCCGTATCCAATACTTCCGCTTCTAACCGGACAAAGTCTGACTAAACGTAACCGCTAACGTCTTGTATTCCAAGTTATTATAATTACATGCCTTCAGTATTCAATTAAGAGATCATCATCACCTCAATGTGAGTGTAAATTTCTCATTACATTACATATACCATTACCATTTTTTACGACTTTGGTATGCCGTGGCCGGAGAATCGAACCTCCCGATTCCGGGGTGGATGCTCTAACCACTCTGCCAACATCTAAATTTGGATCTTTCAAACCAGGTCACAAAAATTAATGTAAATTGCATTTATAATTTTTATAGCACTTTTCTGCTATTGTACTGTGACTGGAAGCTTGCTTCAGATGCTTTCGCTTGCATTGCTTAGCATTATCAACCCGTATCTGGGATTCGAAAACACATGTGTATGTACCTATTTTTTATCTTCAGTGAATAAATTTTATTTCTAATATTATAGTATTTCATTGTAGTTTAGAAGTTTAAAAAAAATCCCGCCCTTTTCTGTGTTTGATTCACTAGAATATTCTACGAGAACAAACCACTCTGAATCTTACACTCTGTGTAAGCTTTGTTTCAAATGACCCTTCTGTAACCCCATTCTACCACTAATATCGTCCTCGACAGCGACGTTCATATCAGCCAGTTATGTTTTTGGTCGACCATCACCATGAAAACATTTTTTTTTATATTTATATAAAAACACTTACATTGCCTTTTCATTTGTCATCATCATATATCGCATGCTATTCTACCGATGAATATCACTCAATTCATTTGAGTCCCCAACCCCATAAGTCGGAGTCTATTATTGTTTTACTTATTATTTTGCTCAAAGAAATAATTTTCTCATCTTTGAATAAAAAGGGTACAGGTCATGGTTATATGTTTAAACACCGATGGAAACAATTTTAACATTTCAGGTACCTGTTTATAGAATAAAAATGGTATTTATGATAAACCTTAGAATATGTTTACCATTAGTTTGCTTTGTCATGTTAATGTTAGCGCATACGCGAAGAGTAAATATAATCAATCATGTGACGGCATGCAGAAATAGAAATTAAACTAAATATAGTCTCAATAATTCTAAATGTAGGTTTAATACCGTTCGTAACGCTATACCCACCTTTTTATATTTGACAATCACAGATTAGTTGACAATGCATCTTCCGATGGGTATTGATAGAGGAAATACACACATACCGTTTTAAATCAAATTCTGAGTTAGTTCCCATCTGTCAACGAATTGCAATGACAATGCATCTTCCGATGGGTATTGATAGAGGAAATACACACATACCGTTTTAAATCAAATTCTGAGTTAGTTCCCATCTGTCAACGAATTGCTTTAAAAGAAAATGGAGATGAAATTCGATTGGATAACGCGGACAGTTTTATTTTTCAAGCCTGAAGACGGTTATGCATGTTCTCATTTCACTTTCCAAGACGTGACGATTTATATATATACGGTATTGATTACCTGTTACAGAGATACAAAAGAAAATAACATGATGGCAATAGTCTATCTAGACTGATCATAAACATGTCCTCTTGTGTAGATCGTGACGAAATGTTGAGAGATTCCGACGAATTCATGTCATAATATTTAAGTTTTCCTTATTTTGGGACACATTTATTTGGTACACATTGAAACAAACCACTGGTTGTACATTTATTAATTTAAGTAAGGTTTTGTATGATAATTTTATATAAATTGAATATATAGGGCTTATAAAGACAATTGGGTAAAAAAAAATGGCATTTTGTGAATTGTGTATATATGATCACATGTTACCGAGTACACGATAATTCATGTGTCGAAATAATTATATCTCGACATCAACAAATATGACTTCGTTGATATCGATATAACGAGTCTCACGTGAAATTGTGTTTGAAACATTTATTTAATACGTTTTAGTATTTATTTAATTGACAAGAAAGTGGAGGAATACTCCGGCTACATTTCTGTCATCCTGCATGTGTTATTTTTTAAACGGTATAATTCACACATTTTAACAGTGAAAGACGAAACATTGAAATAATATTATTTTTGTAAGTAACAAAATACAAAAGAAAAAGAAACATGCCAAATTCAACATTGAAAAAATCACAAATAATGTAGTTTACAAGACAGCAAATGTAACCATAATGTGACATGGTATGTTATGATGACATTTTCTACGATGTGGTATAATAGTGACGAGGTGCTGAATGTACTGGCGTGGCGAATATCAAGCAAAGTTCGTAGGGGGGGGGGGGGGGGGGGGGCTATAAAAAAAAAAGGCATGTAAAAATTACCATAAATCTTCATCGGCCAAGTCTATAAGGGCAAATATCCAAATGGTCATGGTATAACACTGTTTCAAAAAAAAGTGTGCACCTTTTTCCTGCGATCTTTCATCGACTTTTTCAGCCTACATATTTGGTACAAAAAATTGAAATAAATTTAAATCTGTCCATGTGATCTGTGTTAATTTTGGGCTGGGACAAATATGTACACAAAACACTGCGAAAACTGAAAGTGATATGTTTTTTAAATATCGGAATATTTTCTTTTGAAACTGGTTGTATGTAAATAATAAGGTACACATATGAAAATGTAATATATGAAAGTATGAGTCGGTACTTAGAAATAGAAATGCCCAAAAGACCTTTTGCCCCGAAACTTGTTTCAAATACACAACCCTGTGTCCACATTTCTGTATGTTGCAAAATTTTGCGCCCTTCAAGGACATCAGCTTTATGTCTACATGTACTAGCTCGTTTTGTGTTTATAAAAATGTGCTAAAGCCACGATGTCATTTTATAGTAATTAAAGAAATCAGAACAATTAAGTCTACTACTCTTCTTTTTTTTTTTTTTTTTTTTTTTTTTTTTTTTTTTTTCGGAAATTATTAATCTGCTTTGTGTGGTATCTAACACCGACTTGAAAACTTGATTATTAATGTTGGTCAGTGTCCGAAGATTTTCAGTTTTCCTGATTTCTGTTTCCTTGCTTAAAAGAGAAACGCGTAAGTTTCATTATTATCCTTTGATTTACAGCCCTCCCCGCCCTAACATTGATTTATATCATTATGAGTGATAACATTGTGAATATAATACCATGTTTTCTGTTTCTGTCTGAAATAATTTGAAATATTATTTTCTTTATGTGATTTTATACAGCCATAGCTTATATAACATAAAGATTTATATATCATAAATAAACACGTTTTATGGGAAAAGGATACATAATTTATATTCTTTATATATAAGAAAAAAAAAGAGATTTTACTGTAATCGAATATGATGCTGTCTAGACTGGAACGACACAATATCACTTTCTATAAAAACAGGCAGCGTGCACTTGTTCGCTGTATATATATATAATGCACGCGCGTGCCTCGGAGTGATGTAATGCGGCCTTAAAAGTATATGTAACGTGTTAAATATAAGAAAATATGTGATGGTTATACGAAACCGGAAACAGCTGCTTAAGCAAAATGTCATGATAAAAATACATGTAGATTAGTTAAAACTTAAAACTTTGATAAAAAATTATATAAGATTTGATTGGTACTTTTAGCACTTGCAAATATCGAGCGCTGGCCATAGCAATTGTCCTTTAACCCTTTCCCTCATAGAGGAAACCATGAAATACCTATGCGAACAGCATAAAACCAGATCAGCCTGCGAGTTACTCGCAGGCTGATCAGGTTTTATGCTGTTCGCTGCTCCTCAGTGGTCTGGAAATGAGGATTTTATAATTAAATTTGGTAAGGTTTAACCTGTGGTTTTCTGCAGATCAGGCTTTATGTGGTACCTATTGAGTGCGTCAAAATGAGTCTATATGAGGGAAAGGGTTAAGACAGTTTTTCAGCCATCACGACAAACCAAAGTCGTAAAACTGATACTAGAAGCTTCCTGTGTGGTGCCTATCAATTCGTTAAATACTTCAGTGGCATATTTAAACACATTTTCAGAAACCAAACTAAATTATAGGAATGATATTTGTCACTTCACTACATAAGGGCTTTAGTTTCATTGCGAAGGGAGAAAACTCCTATGCAACCATCAAACTTGGAATAACAGAGTTGCGCTACAAAATAAATTGATGTAAGTTAAGGCAGTTTATGTTGTTGTTGTTGTATTGGGGTTTACTGTCGCTGCGATAGTATTTCAGTCATATAGCGACGTCCAGCTAATTACAGGTGGAGGAAACCCCTGAATGCACGAAGGCATCCGGGTAGAACCACCGACCTACCGCAAGCAAGCTGGAAGGCTTCCTCACATGAAAAATCCGAAGTCCCTACCGGGATTCGAACCCACAGCGGTGAGGGGCTGAGAGATTTGTAGTCCACGACTGTAACCGCTCGGCCACGGCGGCCCCGCAGTTTATGTCATTGATATCAAATGGAAAATATTACATTTAGTACGTAACACTTTCGATTTATTATTTTTTCTACCTTAATCAATTATGGTAATTACTTCTTTTGTTCATTGTTCTCTATATCGCTTTAGTTTAAGATCACCATTGTGCTCATAATATTATAGTAAAACACATCTGTAAACTGACTTAAGGTGTCGCTGTCAACCCAAAGTGGGGGGTGGGGGTGAAAAACGTAAGTTTTTTTTTTTTTTTTTTTTTTTTTTCCTAGTATTTTTTTTGTAATGATATTCAGTATACAAATTCATTTCGTATAAGAGAAAACAGTCTGCAAAAAGCTTTCAGATTTCGACTCACATTCAACTGAAAGAAAAGATGACTAAGTCAGGCAGTCTTGGCTGAAAATCAAACCCACTGTTTCATAGTCCATTGTCCATTTAACAATGTGGGAGGAAATCATTAAAATTCAATTAACTGTTCAATAGAGTTCTTCTTCCAAATGTCAAAAAAGTCAATGACATTGTAAAAGAAAATATGTATGGTAGGCAATTGTGAAATATATGAACTGAGCATCAACCTTCACGTAATAATTACGCAACTATTTCTGCATTGAATTAAGACAAGTATGAAATATAGGGTAACATTATAACGCTTGAAAATAATAAAAAAACATGCTGAAATATTTAGTAGATAATATTATCTCCCTTGAAGCGAGATTGATGATATCATCTTAGTTTTACAAGTACCAAAATTGACACTGCCGTTATAAGCGAAAGCGACACCTTAAATTCGTCATAATAATACTTGAGTATATTTAATCACAAGTTTTTATCCGGCTATGTGGAAATGTCTTAAACCAAAGTGTCTATTTAATAAATAAGTGTGTTTAATATATATTCACCTATACATTTTGTGCTAGATGAAACAAACACATGATTGATTTACTAAGGGTACTTGTTTTTTTTTTTGTTTTTTTGTTTTTTTTAATGTATGATATTATATATAAAGACATGTCAGACACCTCATGCGCCTGCGCAGTGAGGTCTCTTAAATACACACAGACGTTTCACACGTTAATAAAGTGAATCAGCCACAGAACGTATCAATACAGGGTATAATTTGACAAAAAAAGGTAAACATTTTATTTTGGTTCAAACATTCTAAGATTGTAGCCTCGACTTACTTATTTTAATCACAATACGTATGGACAGTGTTCAAGTGTTATAAAGACCATAATATAATCACACACAGATTGTTTCCCATAAAAAATGGACATCACGTGTGACGCAATTAGTAATGGACAGCAGAAATTATTTTCTGGCAATTCATGTTTATTAGATTTTTCAGAAAGGTTTGATAGAAATAGTTTCACACTATATTATATTGACGTTTAACAAAAACAGGACATAAACTTAATTTAGAATCTAGCTGGACCACCTGTAGTAACATAACTATGTGTTAGTACAAAGTCAAGGCTATGTAAACAAGGAAAAACAAAGTTTACATGATCAAAGTTTATATTTTATGCAGATCAATAGACGGTTGTATATTTCTTAAGTAGCAATATAAAGATAGCCTAAAGATAGACAGAAAGAAAGAAAGAACGATCGAAAGATAGAGAGGAAGAATGAAAAAGAGGGAGTGGGATTTTGTTATACGAGTATATTAATTTTGACTATGTTAATTTCTATATCAAATATGTCACTTTTAATCAAATAAAATTAAAGTATCCGGTAAACTAAATTCTGTTAAAATAACCTGATATTGAAAGGTCACACTTTAATATTTTGCACGATTTTCATCTATCTTGATTATGAGAGATAGAGCATTACATCCAACATTTCCGAGAATGCAAGAAGGTTTAGGATCAAATGACGCGTGTGGTAGTTCCATTTGTATTGGCCTTGAAAATTGCATTGCAAAATGTGTTAGAGTATGTACTATTTAAGGTGCATTCAATATTACCGATTAACAAAGATAAAGAAATCCAATATCACTCGATATGAGACGCGTTCCCGGTGTGTATTGTGCATGTACACTCCGGGCGATTATTTATAAATATACTCAGTTGTAAAAGAAATCATGTAGTGAAGAATTATTTAATATAAATGTAGCATTTTTTCTCGAACTTTACGTAAATTATATTTGGTATAAACGATTTAAGTACTGTGTTAAGAATGTGATGTGCATTTTTTATTTAGGAAGTATTGATATTTCAAAGAATTTATGCAGCGACTGGATAATGTCAACGGCGTGTAAATATTTCAGATTGATAGATTGATTTTTTGAGTTTACCGTCGCTGCGAAGTGTTTAAGTCATATAGCGACGTCCAGCTAATTACAGGTGGAGTAAGACCCCGAATGCACTAAGGCATCCGGGGTAGAACCACCGATCTACCGCAAGCCAGCTGGAAGGCTTCCTCACATGAATGACCCTGCCGGGACTCGAACCCATGCGTTGAGTGGCTGAGTGAGTGTTAAAGTCAGCGATTTTACCCCCTCTCGACTAAGGAGGCCCCAAATTATTTAAGAATGGGAGTGCAACTCAAGCAATGGTGTCGTGACACCCATAATTGATTTAGACTGATTTTGTTGGATCATACAGTCTTCAAATTTAAATTTAGTTCAAATTTCAGACGTGCCTCATAATAAATATATAACATAGATTTATGGAACCCCCGGAGGGCTATACTGACTTGGGACTAGTGACTTAAGTAGTGAAGGGTGGTGATATGGCACCCTGATATTTTTCAGAAAAACATTTTATGGCACCCGTGTTGAAAATTTATGGTACCGACGAAAATTTATGGCACCTTGTGTTTTATCGAAAAAAAGATTTATGGCATCTTGTGTTGCATGTAATAAAAAACATTTCATACCTGTTAGATCTAACTAGGATGACTTAAGATCAGATAGAGAGAAAGAGTATGCATACCAAACATTTCAATGACGCAATATTGTCATTTTGACGTCATGTTCTATTTCTTAGTTAAAGGAGGACCACTTCTTAACGTTATGTAAGTTAAAGGGGGATTGACAATTGTAAAATGTCCTTTCGAGACATTTGGGTTGGTCCTGAAAAGGGCCGTTTTGTTTCTTCTTTAGATTTCGGTGACATCGTCCTCATCGTGCTTGGTTTCGGTGACATCGTGTTCAACGTCACTGATTACGATGGCATCGTTTCCATCTTGTAACATCTGCTGTTGTTCTATCAGCATATGGTCTTCATCTTGTTGCTGTTGTCTCAACATCTCCTGATGTTCCATGAGCATATAGGCATCATGTTCATCTTGTTGCTGTTGTCTCAACATCATCTGATGTACCATTTGTTCTAATTGCAGATGGTATTGTGCAATATGGTCTTGCCTGTTGTCTCCACTCATTGCGTTGTTGTTCGATCAACCCCATCAATTCGTTGACAAATTCAATCAGTTGCTGAATTTCTTCCATGGTTGTGCAGCGAGAATATGACCGAATGCTTGATGCGGTGCGCTTTTATAGCCTTGAGGCGGATTGACCTACTTTCTATCGAGTGTTAGCGTACACAAATCAGAGAACGTTATTTTCATTCACTGACAATAACGAGTAGTTTAACCTTGACCTGAGTTGGATAGCATTGCCTTTGGCCTTGACATGGGGTGGATTGACCTACTTTGTATTGACATATCAGAATTGCTGTTAAATGAAAACATTTCAAGCCGAATTTGTAGTAGTGATGAATATTTTTGTAACATTTTTATTTTTGTAAACTTTTATAAAACATTGGATCATATTTTAATGAAAAAATCATTTTGAAGGGAATTTGAAAGAAATGGTGACAATTGAGGTATATTCTCTTTCGAGATATTTGGGTTGGCCCTGATAAGGGCCGTTTTTTTTCCACAGAGTAGTGGTTACTCATGATTGTCTATGAGTTTCTTCAGCAGATATTCAACATGTTCTATGGTTATGAAATGTGCTTCAATGATATTTAAGATATCATCGTAGTATAGATCAGTACAGTAACATTCACTCAATTTGGCTACGATACTCCTGAGTGTTGTTGTTATTTGAAGCGTACGTTGGTATCGGGCTTGTATTTTGTCCATGTCAGATATGCAGTCAATAGTAACATGTGACTTATCCATAGCTCAGTCTGAAAACGAATGACATGAATTCATTTCGTTTGATACTTTTATTACTTGGTTTGAGAATTGTAAAACAATGTCCTTTCGAGACATCTGGGTTGGCCCTGAAAAGGCCCGTTTTTTTTTTTGTTTTTTGTTTTTTTCTCTACTTCTTACTCTTTTTTTTGCTATTTTGTATGTCTTTACAATGGGCTCCAAGTCCATTCTTAGAATGGGATCCACCATCAAGTGGACGTTTGTTGGATGATTCCGCATTTTCTGGAATGAAAGTGATAGGCACCACCAGCTTGTCTGTTTTCAATTTGATACGGCATTCCACTTCTTCCATTCTCTGTTGCAATTTGATGGGGTTGTTGTTCACCTCTTTGAGTTCCCTCAGAATAGATTGTCCAACATTATTTACTGGCTGCACTGTCGGTTGGTGTTGCATTGGTTGTTGTTGCTGTACTGGTTGCTGCTGGTGTGGTGGAGGCTGAGGTTGATACGTTGGTTGGTAGCTGGGTTGGTACACCGGAGTCGGAGTGTACGACACTGATGCCTGGTTAGCAGCTGTCGTCAGCTCAAACAAATCAGCAGCCTGTATGGCGTTGTTAACGAGATCAGAAGTTACGGAGCTTTCCATGGTTGGGTAGTGGGATTATAATACGATGCAGTGTGCTTTTATAGTCTTGAGGCGGATTGACCTACTTTCTATCGAGTGTTGGCACACACCAATCAGAGAACGTAATTTCCATTCAATGAAAAAATGACGCGAAGTTTAACCTTGACCTGAGTTGGATAGCATTGTCTTTGGCCTTGACATGGGGTGGATTGACCTACTGACATACTTTTTTTCATAACTATATAAGTGTTTTTAAAGAAGAAGGATGAAATCACAATGTCTGAACAAAAACTCTGGTTCGAAAAGTGTGGTGTGAGTTTAGAGGAGAGGGAGGAGGATATACCACATAAACCAGTGTCGATGTCAGGACATTGTATGCGTCAGGTGCTTCACACGGCTTCAAAAGTGCCCGTTTTGTAGGGCACCCTATCAAGTGTATGCCTGGCCTGCCTGTGTTTTCGCTAAACATGGGCCTACAGTGCGTTCAGCCTATTATGACATATGGTTTGTCCCTGGTTATTCAGAGTAAGTAGGGTGACTCCGAGTAATTCAGGATCACAAAAAACCAAATACGGCCCTTTTCAGGGCCATCAACTATATTCGAGAGGGAATATATCACAATTGTTTATGTGTAAGATAAACATAAACAACAAGAAATCAAATCAGTTTTAGCATTTTATTGAACTCTATGAACATTGCAACAATATATGAACAAACAATATGAACAATGCAAACACTATCAACAACAAGTACATAACACTGCACTTTAATGAAAGTAGAATTGGTCCAAACTATTCGTCAGTAATTCAAAACACGCACGACCATCTCCAAACTTTGGTGGATGTTTAGCTGTGCATGTTTGTTGGTGCTGATTACACACTTGTCTTCTTGCACGTTTGTACAGTTTTGCATAGTTCTGGTAAAACCAACATCCCACATTGGAATCGTTCAAATTGAAGTGAGGTTGATCATCTGTCCGGAATTTAGCTCTAAGCACCCGTGTTAAATCACATCCTTGAACAAGAAAATGCAAAGCAAACAAACAATATGCTCCACACACAAACGTGTTGTATCCTTGATGTCTCATGAGATTCCATGTATAGGGTCCATATCTTTCCAAGAAACGTTGAATGTCACGATGGAGTGGTTTTTGTCCATACGAATCAAAGTAGTAAGTCGATTTATCGTTGAAAAACACAGCCACCCAATGTTCACCAGGTTGAGTCGAATTGTGGGTATTCACTATGTAAGCTTTTACATTCTCTGGTCTGCGTTGTGGTAGCTGATCTTTAGCACATACCATGGCATTCAATGGAGCTAGAATTGGTGAATGAAACAAAATATACTGCAACTCAATCGTTTCCATTTTCCCAATCTTGTTTAATTCGTTCCGCCCATTCGCACTGAAAAGCTTCCAATGGTGTGATCTTGTTCGTATCTACACTAGCCTTTATATTTGCCCACATCTGATAAGCATCAGCTTTCTCAGCGCGTGTGAGATCCATGTTTTGTAGTTCAGCGTACCATCTTTCCATCACTTGATACTCACTTTTGCTGCTAAACAAACAAAGGGGATGTTGGGTCTGACTGGGATGATCAACAATGCAACCATAACAGTTTTCTTTCACGATATCAAAGAGGTGTGTCTGAAGTTCATGCACAACTCTTTACAATATCGTGTCGCCTATTCAAGTTGTAGATTTCTTCGTATAGTTGTTTGGCCAGCTGTTCTCCTGATTTACTCATGGTTAATAGTCTGTGATGACTTCTCTTAACCCGTTAATCTCTATCTGACTGTCGTATTCGGCATACACGATCACGTTGGTGGGGTCACCAAGAGCTGCAAGAAACTGAAGCTCGATTCGCAAGTTCCCCGTTTTTATAGGATGCAGCTGTCCCTCTTCTGATCCTTGATCTGGCGTTAAGTCAATGCCCCACAGTGTGTACCCCTGCATGTAATCGTCCATTGTCAGACCCATGGAGCGGTTAAAACCGAGTGATCCCGTGGCTTGATGCAGGGACATGTATGATCTCAAAATTTCTCCTGTGGGAAAGTTGGGCTGGAACGGCAAGTTGTGTGTCGTCTTTCCGTCTACACTGACTTCTAACTTAGACAAGTTGAAATGTTGAAAATCAAATGTGTTGGTTGCCACATCGCCGTTCATATCTGTATTCTTTACCAGGCCCAGAATGATACGTTTGGGCAAATGTCCTTGAAATAAATGATATTCGATCTTTGATCGCTGGCCTCCAGGAATGGTGAAAGTTTTCACCTCAGCTTGGCGAATTGGGATCTGCATGCCAGGCAAAAACTGACTGGGATTCTGTTGAGTCGCAGCCGTATCTCTACACCATTAGGGAGGTACTTGTCTTGCAAACACAGGTCTAAATTCAGACGTCCGCACATTTCCAGAACACGACTCTGGTGGATACGTGTTCTTCTTTTCTTAAATCCTTCATTAGCTTCCGCAACTGTATGCTCTTGCATATGACCCGCTGTGTCAGGACTCCATATTTCCGTAGCGTAGAGCTGTGTTGATTTACTGTCCGTAGAATAAGACAGCAAATTCTCGATGTAGGCCTGGTACGCATACGTGTCAGCATTATTGGTGATCAGTTTGTTGCTCAGGTACACGTCAATACTGCTAAACAAGCTGTGGAAGAAATTATTTACTGTGGATGTTTCTCCAAAAGCCTCCAGATTAGTGCCATCAGGTTTGACTCATTTGACTTTCAGGTACAAGTAGCTCTGGTTGACATCAGTCCACTTTTCTGATTGAGCAGGAATTACAAATTCAATGGGAGATGAATTGCTCAGTGCTGACACAGGATAATGTTCTGTCCACTGTGCATCATGCATTGCTGTCATGGTAGGTGGGACATGTGTCACATCAAGTTCAGTTTTGCTACACTCACAAGAGCCGTGTTGCATCATGTTGTTCAATCAAAAATATCTAACGATTTTTCTTTTTTTGTTGTGTCTTCTTGACGTGCTTGAAGCAGAATGATGTCGACGTTTGAATGCTCGAAGCTTTATACCTCTCAGAGTGTTCTGACCCACATCTTTCAACAATGCTTTACCCCGTTTCTTGATCACTGTCTTTACATTTTGACCAGACAGAATATCTTTTACGGCTTCTATACCTTGTTTAAAGCCCTCTTTTTTCAGAGTCTGTAGTCCTGAGTTTACGATGGGTTTCACCATGGGTAAGATGTTGCTGGCCATTTTCTTGAACATGGAGCCCAAACCATATCCGACTTGTCGACGTTGACCACGGTAAACTGGAATCATCGTGTCTTTCTTTTAAAATGAAGCTTCACCATCGACTTCCCGTGAGTGAAATGAACTGAATCCCCTGTGTCGCCGGTTATATTGATACTGATCTCGTTGAAATATGATCTGCTGACAGGTATGTAGTGTAGATTTAGAAATTCAAAGTGCATATGTGGATAAGACCCTGCTTTTGTTTTTGCGTCAAATGGCACAACGCTTAAAATGGGTGCTTCGACACCCCCTATCAAAGTGTGTTCTGCCAGATCGGTATATACAAACAGATGGTTCATTCGTGAAGAGATCCACACCGTACTTGAATCTGCTGTTGTCTCTGTCCGAAAACACCTCAGTACTTCCCTCTCCTCCAAGTTTCGTAATGAGGAATGGATGAAGTTCCAAGCCGATCTTTGATCCACTATTACCGGTAAACTTGACACGTTTTGACAAGCCGGAAAAATCAAGTCCAAATGTGAGGTTTCTTTGAGTTAAAATTGTTTTAGTGGCTTTTTTAATAGCCTTGTCCATTTCGTCAGTGAGATGTTGTGGTGACGCATAGATGCCTGCAGGAATGCAAAGGGGTATTGCCCATTTTTTGCCTTCTAATTCACACCTGTTTTTCACTTGTGAAAAGGCTGCAACCAGTTCTGGATATTTAGTCACGACGTATAATTTTCATTCATCCTCTTCGATGTTTCTGACTTGTGTGGGAACGATCATTTCCACGAGAGCCACTTCCTAGTCTTGTTTGTCGACATCAATGGTTTTTGCCAGCTT
>CM037777.1:25755073-25805073 GCA_021229015.1 Solen grandis
TACAGTGTCTACTAAAGTTTAATTTTCACAATAAAACATGAAGAAAGATGACTAATTTATTGCATTATACAAAAAATGTTAAGAAAAATTCACAGGAAAAATACTATTTTACGTCTGTGAAATTACGCTTTCGAATATTTTTTTTCCTACGAAGTTTAGTGAAACGGGATCCTGGTACGTTGATTTGACCGAAAAACTATCGCATTACAAAAAGGGAGACCTGACCGACAAAATCTCGCTAATTTCTCCCTTTATGGAATAATTAAAGCCGAAATATCAGTGTTGAAACGTGTGGACAGATACTAATGAAAGCAACAAATACACCTAAAATGAATACTTGTGCTGACTTAAAAGCCATAGTTTTAGCAGATTTTGTGACTTAATCGAAAACAAAGCTGCATCAGCGATGTCACTGAGACGCTCGATAGTAACTGTAGAGAATCTGCAGTTTAATTGTTGCTGTTTGACGGTCAAGGTCGATTCGGATCAATGTTTAAAAAATAAGATAAAATATGAAACAAGTTGTTAAATGCTGACCTAAACTGAGATCGGATTATGATATGCGGTTTTAATGTTTAGTTAAAAAAAAACTTAGCGTATGCAAAGAAAATAACATGTACAAGGAAATCTATGAGACATTAATGTCCCGCCAGGATATGGCCAGATTATTGGTTGTATTTTTAAACGTTTATTTAATGATGTATATTTGTATAAAGTTTCAGGATGATGTGGAGTTACCTTTATAGAAAAAGGAGCTTATCACAGAGGTAAATCCGAGGCAAAATAATCAATTTTACCAGGTCAGAGCTAAAAAAATATATAAATACTACCAGTCAATAATACTTATCATGATGTATATATATGTCAAGTTCCTGAAGATGTAGTCATCTTCATAGAAAAAAAAACTTAAAAAATTCATAGTTTGCTTAAACACGAAGGTAAACCTAAGGCAGAACAATCTTGTTCATCCAATCATGAAAAATAAGGTCACAGCCCAAAATCTGCATAAATATTAAATAAATCATATCATGATGAACATGTGTTTGGTAAAGATGTGAAGTCATCTTCATAGAAAAAAGCTTAAACGCAAAGGTGAAACTGAGGCAGAACAACCAAATTTACCATAATTATCCAACCGTGAAATATAGGTCATAGCCATAAATTTGCATAAATTTTAAATTGATCATAAAAATTATCATGATGTCATGTGTACCTAGTGTCATAAATCATAGAAGTCATCTTCATAGAAAAAAGCCTAAACGCAAATGTAAACCTGAAGCAGAACAACCAATCTAACAATGTTCATCCAACTGTCAAATATAGGTCACACCCATAAATTTGAGGGCGATTCCTCGGGCAAGGGGTGTTTTTTTATCCCTTCCACGCAAATTAAGAAACATTTTATTTTGAAAATCTATCAATGATGAAAGGGTTTACGGCAATTGAAACGACATGATGTATGATTTCAAAAGAAAAAGCTACCTACCTTCTTATTATATATAAGGTTGTTGATTTTTGTTCTCTTTTCTTTTTTAAATGCGGCAGTTTTTCGATTGAAAGCAACGTAGCAGGTACCTTTAGTGATAACAGCTGCATTTACCTGCACAGGGACTGTAGTCAAGGGGCTTGTCCGATTATCGAATCGGAAATGTTAGATAAGGGAAAAAGTCAATGAGATAGTGGTCTTATCATATCTAGAGAAATGAAGAAATAGTTAGTTCAATTAAAAATCAGAGAGAAAAAAACCCTAGAAAATAGAGTTTCATACAGGCAATCCTGTCTTCATGTACATAATGCATGTGTTGATGAGTATCACTATTGTATGTGTGTTATATAGCGGTAACCAATCTAAATGAAAATAGCTACAATTGTTCATCCTGACTTGTAACGAGAGAGTCTGATAGACAATTATTGATTGGGGAATATTAAGTGCCAAACAGTGTCTTATTCAGTTGCTTATAAACAAAGCATTTGAATCTCATTAAAGAAAATCACGAACTGCCTGAAAATCAGAATATTTTCATTAAATGCTTATTTAATGGTTTTTAGTGGTCTTGTTTTATGAAATAAATTTTATTCTGTTGAATATTTATTTAAGCAAAAAAGAAAATTCAAATTGCATCACCATTATTTAAGTCACTTCATCCATTCCTAGTTTTGTCATATAGAACTGTAACAACGTTAACATACAAAAACCGATGTGTATAATGTAGTTTCATAAAAGTACTACTGCTCTTAAGTAGAAAAACAGAAAAGAAGGCAGATTTCTTGATTTAATTCCCCAAAAAGGTCAATAAATTTAATGTGGACGGATAATGCATTTTTTTTAAATAATATTATTTATTTTGTGCGGTTTCTTTCAGTTGACTACAATTAGCATTGTCTCTTCATTTGTAAATCTGAGCTTGATTTCTCATTGAGGGACTGAGATTATTGATATAAGACTGAACCACATCGTTAGAAATTGTATACATCAAACACAGTTTCTGATTTTTCTATTTCCACATCCACATTTCCTAGATACATATCTAGTGAAGCCTGTGACTATCCTGGCCTTTTCCTCTTGTAACAATTTGTAATCGTCCTAAGGAGCAAACCCAGCGCACCGATTACGTCACGCTACGCTACTTTAACCACTGCCACCACACAAGTCACGTGATGATAGATGATGCCATGTGACCAACACTCATAATTTTATAAGTTGTTATTTGATTTTGATTTTTTACTTTTCTCAATAACCATGAATGTTATTTTCGTGGAGTGTAACAAAGCTGATATGATATATTCAAAACTAAAGTCAAAAGTGAAAAAAATAAATTCGGCCTATGTCAGCCGAATCTACATGTGGTGGCAGTGGTTATCGACAACTGAAAGGGGAGGTAACTATTGCGGCGGAGTTTACCTAAGATGTTAGACCATTTAATAGGTTCCAAATTCATGGAAATTTACGAAAATTAATTTTAATATTATTGCCTTGTGGTTTTCTACAAATAAGTATATAGATATATTTAATGTATTGAAATATTGCACGTGTTTTTCAGACCTGTATGAAGATCATGGGTTCCGTGACCGACTGGTCATGCTAGACAAAGAATGGGACGGTGCTATTATCCTTCTCTTGAAACTGGGCACCTTAACAAAAGTATGAGACCGTGTCTAGATCCAGTATATTTAAGAAAAAAAATGTTCCATTTAGGACATTTAAAGTTATATAAAATATATGATAATGTGTCAACATAAAAATTCCTAAAATATAGAATACAATCATGTTGACGTATTGACATACATCTTTATATTCATTCGAGTAAGGTTGTGATTTTCATAATCGATTACCTCTCATAAAAGTGTATTTTTTATGATAATGTTCACGACATTTCTACTTTTTTAGAAATGTAAGTGCAGATTTATGAGTTGGTGACTTTTTAGGGTTAATGGTCAGTTGTGGGAAAATTTGCGGTTTACAAAAAAATCTCCTTGTATCATAATTGACCGCAAACTATAGTATCGATATATAACTGATTTCAGTTCTGTTCGCAGTCATGAAAATAAAAAGGAAATTAACTTTCAGAGTTGTATCTATGAACTTTCTCAGTTGTATCTATGTAGGAATTCCGGGCTCTGTATCAAAACGAGAAACTCTTGAACGCTATTGAGCAACTGATAGGGCCAGAAATAGGGGCCAGCCCTGTGTGGAACACGCGGCCTAAGTGCCCTGGACACGCGGAGACGGACGTACCCTGGCATCAAGGTATAGGAATTTAGTAGCACCTCATTCATAGATGATCGGTAGAAGTTTTAAAAAAAATCCCCCCCCTCGTTATTGTTGGTGAAATTTTTGTTTCCTTACAAAGTGTAGGTCACATAACACGGAAAACGCCATTTTTTGTAAACGCAACTTCGGAGAAATCGATTACATAAAGAATACGGTATCCCCGAAGCAGATGCTTGGGGTACCAGGTGAAAAGTTCCGCAACATAGCGTCTTCACCAGTTCAGGATAGCGATTTCGTAAGTTTAGCCTACAAAGTAAGCGCATGCGCGAATAGTGTATGTAATCAGATGTGACGGCAAAAAATAGAAAAAATCTTAATATTGGTTTTATAATTCTAAATATAGTTTCAATACCGTCTGTGACAGTATTGCTTGTGATGGGGAAATCACCTATTTTTGCAATCACGGATGGTTGCATTGAGTGACCATACATCTTTAGATAGGTATTGATAGACCACGTTTCTGTAGGTTGTTATTGATAGACACAATACACACATTCAGTTAAAATCAAATTCTTAGTCAAAGACCATCTGTGAACGAGCTGCTTTAACATATATGAAGCACAGATGATAAACAACTTTTTGGACAAATCCTTCTGGTCTGTTGGAACTTTTGTGGGTAACATTACAGTTGGTTTGGGACTCGTCGGTAGTTCTTGCCGGTTGCCTCTGTGCATTGTTACTGTCCCCATTTCAATAAGCAAGACGTCGCTGTATGACTGATATACTGTTGCAGCGACGGTAAACTCCAGGAACAATTGGCCAGCTGGAATTCAGAGACTGGGCTATAGATACAAATCATTTTTTACATTTCATGAAGTCAATGGAATTAATTCGTTTTCCGTTCTCCATTAATCATATTAACGATATTAACTTCACTCTAAGCCTCGAAATATATAAAATACCAGTTTACCGAGTATGAAATACAAAACTTTATTAGATGCATATGTTGACATAATGTCTTTAAAAACATCAAGAGACTTAACAAATGATTTAGCAGATGAATGAATTCAGCAAATAATACATAATGTATGTATGCTTTAAAATGCAAAGTAAACAAGCTTCCTTTACAGACTCTGCTTATTTTGACCTGGAGAGTTACTCAGTCCTTATAGCGACAGCCTGGGTGGCTTTTGTTGATATGACCACGGAAAACGGCTGTATGCAGGTATGGGTTGTACAGTGCTAGAAATGTTTTTGAAACTCATTCGAAATTCATTCTGTCTTGGATATTTTTTTTTTCCAAATGACCATAATAAGTGATATCCAGATCGGCAAGTTAGTCAATTTCACTCCGAAACCAGAAACTAGTATCTACGATCAAGATGACGATGTTCTAAACTGATACACAGTTGTTTACTTATATCTAATATTTGACTGGTCAGTTTGGTCAACGTGAGTCTGCACGTGATATTAAAATACGAATTTGTCGAGTGGTGAATGATTCTATGTCAATACAATATAATTCTTATGTTTCAGTTTGTCAAGGGTGGGCAGAAGAAAGGTCTGGTCGGTGTCCACCAGTGTTGTGATAACTTCTACCTGATGTTGAATGAAGAGGAACTGGTGAAACGATTCGGTAACCTTTGAATTAATGTCTTGTCCAAGCAAACGTAAACGATATTATGACAAATTGTTATAGACAAAAGCGGATTTTAATTTCAGTATAAATGCGCTGTAAGCTGAATTTTAAATTCGTTATGTTCATTATCGTGCATTTATGTAGACTTATATTAACAATAATTAGTTTTCTGGAAAATCATATAACATGGAATAAAAAAATATCAAAATAACATCAAAAGGATAAAAAAGTGGATGTTAAAATAGTAATAATTAAACATTCACGTAAATTGCTAATGAAACGAGGACATTAAACACAACTTGGAATTAGGAAAAATAAACATGCAATGACATTCCAAAAGTCAGGGACTCATCTTAAATCGCTGTAATACAGTAACAATATATGTCAAGTAAACCCCAAAATCGTTGAATATGGTATGGTGCTCATCATAAAATAAAAGGGTAGATCCAAGACGCGTCTGCCCAGTGTCAGGATAAAGTGGATGTGGCGTTAAACCCGAGATCAAACAGCCACTATAAACATGTTTGTGTCGACAGATGTGAACCCAGAGACCGACTTCATCAGCTGTCCGGTAAAAGCAGGGGGCGTGGTCTTCTTCAGCAACATGGTCCCTCATCGAAGGTAGGTGCCTGACACACAGTATGTCACTACGATAGTATATTGGAATCACAAGGTAGAGACGTAAATTTAACATCCACAAGTCAAATAGCGGCATCCAATTTATTACAGATTGTCCAAAGAAGCATCCGGGTAGAACCGACGGCATACCGCAAGCCAACTGGTAAGCTTCCTCACACGAACATACCGGGATTCGAATCCTACAGTGGGACCTCCGTGGCCGATAGGGTAAAGCTAACTCAGCCCCACATCGCGTGGGTTCGAATACCGCCAGGGTCATTCGGATTTTCATGTGAGGAAGCCTGCAGCCGGCTAGGTCGATGGTTCTACCCGGATGCCTCCGTGCATTCGGGGTCTTCCTCCACCTGTAATTAGCTGGACGTCGCTATATGACTGAAATACTGTCAAAGCGACGGTAAACTCAAATAATCAAGTCAAGTCAAGTCAAATCAAGTCTAGTCGAACCCCATAGCGAGGCTGAGTAATGACAACATGCCCAGCCATGAATTCTGCGAGAGTGGGTCTTTAACCAGAGCTACGATTACAGTAAATTCGTGATTATCCAAAGACTTAATGAAAGGTTCTGATATTCAAGAAGCTCTGGGGAACCGGAAGTAGTTTTTCCACCTCAGTTTATAATTTCCTTCTTATGTTTCTGTAGTATAGAACATGCCGTTTTTATCGGGTATCAAATAGATATCAAATTTGGTACGGTGCTCTGACAAACTCATCTCGGACTATCGAAATTTTACTTATCAGTTAATTCCACAGCCTTCCGAATCGGTCCGACCATGTTCGATGGGCAATGGACCTCCGTTATCAAAATCCCAACAAACCCTGGGGATTCTATGGCAAGTCTGTAGGGATTCTTCTGCGGTCGCCAAGCCAACCGGACCATCAGCCCGACTGGGACTTTTATACTACACAGGATAGATATGAAATCATAAAGAAGGACGATGCGGAGAAAACGGTAATTTTTGCTTCTTGTTTTTTTTTTTTTTTTTGTTTTTTTTTTTTGTTGTTTTTTGTCTTAAAAAAAACATATCAAGAACATCAGAATACTCATACAATAACATCTTAACATATCATTTCTTTTTTATAACAACAACGACACAAGAAGAAAATAAAAATAAAATATGTTGAAAGTCAACCTCGGCATAATTAAAGTTGAGGTAATGATTCAGTGGTTTTTCAAAGTGAACCCGGCTTATGAACGACACCTTCTATCTTTAAAAGTGAACCCGGGTATCTTTAAGATTTGTTGGGCTCAAGTATTAGATATGAAGGATATTCACTCTTTATATCTGCGCAAAATTACTAGTAGAAGACGTCAGGTGACATCAGTATATTCAAAAACAAAACCTTATCACGGGAGTTTACGGATTACGGAAATACGTCCGTCATTATCGGAAAAGCTCGATGGTAATTAATTATGTATACGTTACCGTAAGTTCACGGGGCAAAATATTCTGACGGCGACGAAAGGGACCGAAAAAAAAAAAGACACACCGAGGCCTATCTTCCCATTGTTATAATATCTGAAATCACAAATTAAGTATGAGAAATTGGAAGCATTCATGGTTTCCTTTGTTTGAAGTTATAGACAAAACCTAGGAAACACGAGGATCTGGAACTCCGTATGATTACCTTATGTAAACAAGCGTGTCTAATCAAATGTCGATGTAATGCTGTCGCAGTCCCCACAGTTAAATCTAATAGGGCGAGAACAACGTGCAGCCTGTTTGTTACCTCCAGACGTTCGAATGCGAACGGAGTGTTTCCGACTATGTTAGGCAATCTTTCTGTGTACAGTTCAAAAGTCGGCGGGTTTTTTTTCCCCGCATAGATGTATTCTTGATTAAAGGCCGGTGTTTTTTTATTATTTTTATTTTGTACTTATAACACCATCTTTATTTTCTATTTAAGGTTCAACTTTTTAGATGATTAATATTAATACATGTAACATAATTCTATAATGCATCTAAACTTAATTTGAATTCGACGTACATCCTGGTTGCCAAGCAATTAAAGCGTTCTTCGGCCGCCACATATTGGGGTTGTTTGTTTGTTTGGTTTAACGTCCCACCCACAGTATTTCAGTCATTTGGAGACAATGTCTACTTGAGACAGATATAATAGACATGTGGCATGATAACACACCAAATCAAATTATCCTTACACCGGGCCAACCAGTACCATTTTTACGACTTTGGTATGTCACGACCGGGGATCGAACCCACGACCTCCCGCTTTCGATAGGGGTTGTTATATATAGCAGTCCCCCTCTGAAACTGAAACTGAAACTGTTTTATTTGCTTAAACGCCTATTTCTACATAAAATACATATTCAATGGCGTTGTACACTATTATATCAAAACATTAAAATTAAAAAAATATTATTAAAAAAAATCAGATATTTATCACAGAATTAATGCACTGAATAACATTGTCTCTCAGTTCACTGTTTCTACACTCTACTGACTTTGACTAGAAAAGATTGAAATAGTCTGTGAAGAAATGAGTCTTCAAGTGTTTCTTGAAACTATCAACTGATGAGCATTGTCTGATATTTAATGGAAGATCATTCCAGAGTTTCGGGCCGATCGTACTAAAACTTCTGTCGCTGAAAGTTTTACACTTATTAAAAGGCACTTCATAACTGTCAACTGAAGATGAGGATTATCTCAGAGAACGTTTTTGAACTTTAGGTGTAAGCAGTTCAGTCAAATACGGTGGTGCATTTCCAACGTGACAGTTGTACATGTATACAAGAATCTTGAATTGTATTCTGGCCTTGATGGGCAGCCAGTGTAGATCGTATAATGCCTGCTTAGAACTGTCTCTTTTCCTACGATTTAATACTAGTTTGGCACACATGTTTTGAATTCGCTGTAGTTTTGCAATATCACAGTTTGAAATACCATACAAAATCACATTGCAATAGTCTAAGTGAGAAATCACGAGTGAGAGTACTAGAGTTTCTGTTGCATCTTTTGTGAGGAATTTGCGAATATTCTTTATGCGAAAAAAAGAACCCCTCGCTTGGTTCTCGTCATTTAAGGGTATTCCCAGCAATAAATGGCCCGGATATTATGACTGGGCACTACAGTATGCACTTCGGTGTAAGCGGTGAAGCTTTTACCCGATATATAAACTGATATTCTTTTCAAATAGTGTGCACAAGTGGTACATTAATGATACAAGTTGAACAAAATCAAGCATATTTTAATAAATCAATAAATATTTTTAATTTAGGGCAAGGAAGTAGCTGGTGAGTTTAATACAACACTGACCGGACCCCACATGGACAAATGGGAGATCGTCACACACAACAAACATTTAGAACAACATTTTGCAGAGACAGCCGCCAAAAAAGAAGCTGAACTTGCTAAGTAGGAAACAAGGATCAAAACATATCAAAATGTTTCTTAATACTTGTGACATTCTACGGTTGCTGTGTTTTCTGAATTTTTATGCTCACGACAAAGGGTGTCTGAATTTAAAAGTGTAGGTGATTTGGAAAAAGCAAAGACTTTGAAGAAACAATACACTATATCCATATTATTTTTTTCTCACCAAAGTGAATTTTAAGTTGTTTTGGGAATGTCATACACAGATGTTCTGATGCCCTTAACATTGTTAGGAACGCTAATAAATATCGATATATATATATGTGAATTCAATAAATAAAGTATTGTAAAATGTATTTAACTGTAACGAAATGTTTACGGACAGACAGACAAACGGACGGACGGGCACGTCATTCGACGGTTTTATGTGAAAATGATTCGTTTAAATATACATATATAAACATTTAGCTATAAAATAAACTTGTTTCTTTAATATAGAAAATTATCCCCCCCCCACACACACACACACACATACACACGCGCGCGTGCATTATACGCCGCTTTTAAACAGAACTATACAGCTATAATGTAGAAACAGAATACAGAAAATTATAGCTTTGATTTTACCTATAGTATAATACATGGCTAGCCGGAGCATTTGAGTTATAATTGCCCCGGCTATGGAATTAACGTTTAGATGGGGCTATTTTCACTCAAATGGCATGCCATTCATTGTTCTGTATCATACATACTAGTAAAGTTGATATATGTGACGGCGTTTTTCATGAAAATTGTGATAAACCTTTTCAAATATGGATAATACCGTCCCCGGTGGCCGAGTGGTTAGAGCGTCTGCCTCGGGAGCGGGAGGTCGTGGGTTCGATCCCCGGCCGCGACATACCAAAGTCGTAAAAATGTTACTGTTATAGCTCCATTGCTTGGCGCTCAGCATATAAGGGTAGTTGCAGGACTGGTTGGCCCGGTGTCAGGATAATGTGGTATCATGCCACATGTCCACTATATCTGTCACAAGTAGAAATCGTCTCCAAATGACTGTATGTATGATTCTGTCGGTGGGATGTTGATAATCGGTCTTTATTTAGTAACATGTGTTTTATACACCGATTATTCAGAAACACAGCTATTATTAAGAAATGAAGGTTTAAACAGAAACAACAATGATCAGGAATGCAGCTATAATATACATATTGCATACAGAAACGCATCACTGCTATTATACACAGCTATTGTCACACGGTGAGATAAATGTGCGGCCTGACCGGAATTCAAACCAAGATCTACCGACTGAGCTACACGACCGGTTACACAAATTTCTCTCCTTATTGTGAGTTATCGGTACCGTGACATATTGCCTAAAGCTAACTGAAATCCGTCCTCGAATTTCCAAACGGGTCCAGCGAACAAGCGGAAACATGATCTCGGAGCACGTGCCACGTTGGGTGCCACCGTCGCAGACCAGCTCAGTCGGGGTATGCGGGTTCCAAAGAACGACACAACACGTCGGAATCGTATACGACAGAAATAATGAATAATTTGATTTTTTCCTGCATACATATAAATGTATATAAACAAATCAAAACAGAATAGGAAAATGGCGATGTTATCGACGGAAGTGATTGCGATTGGTTATCGATCTGTTGCTGACAAAGGTTCAAAAGGTTAGAAACTTAAGTTACAGAAATAATGAATGGTTAAAGGGAGATAATTATGTTACGCGATTACGGTACACAACTACTACTACTTTCTCCTCTTTAGGAGTAAATCCTGTTAAATCATCAGTTGCAATTCATTAAAAAAATAAAATAAAGACGCTTTCGGTATACTTAATTGTTTTATTAAGCGGTTAAGAATTTTAAACGAAATTAAATTAGATTAAATTAGCCCTATGAGATAACCATACCGAAACATATCGGAAATACAATGCAGGAGCACAGTATTCACCCAGCTAGAATATTACACAGCGACCACACAGCAATACAGCTATTATTCAGAAATGCATGTTTTAAAGGAAACTAATAGACATTTGCAGGATTCTTTTTAAATGATTAAGTTGTTTGGGATAATTGTCAACATAGTATTTTGGTTGAGACACTGAATTTTAAAGCCCATTTATTTTATCGTATAACCAACGAGTTATCAAATGACCAGTGTGATATAAATATATGTATTGATAATTTATCTGATTTAGTATATGGTTTTTCTTTTCAGCTGCATGGAAAACTTTTATTATTTCTGATTCTAAAAAGATGAAAGTAAAACAATCTCTATGGTTTGGTGAAAAGTGTAAACAAACTAAAATACATTTTATCGTTATAAACAAAAACTTAAAAGTGATCAATCCCACGAAAGTAAATCCCTCTTTCTAAAGACAAGATCAGTTTACAGTAATGCTAAAAAGAATGCGAAAAGGAAATTTTTATGCTATTGAAACACATAATTTAACGTCCAATTCGACTAATACTCGTAAATTTTGGAAATACATTAATAAGTATAAACCTAAACAGTGTAAGAATTGATATTATGTAAATATTGAGGATTTTGTCAAGCCCTTTAGTAATATATCTAATACTCCCCGTGATAGTGATTTTAACCCTAATGAATATATGGAAAGAGGTGAGCCCTTAAATATTGAAGAACTGGATTGTCCATTTACATTGTCAGAAATTAAGAAAACTACTTCGAAAATGAATCGTGATAAAAGTTGTGACATTTTAAATAATGTAGCAGAAATTTTCATTGATGCAAATGAGCTTATTTAACCATATTTTGTCCAGATATTTAACTATATATATGATAATGAAATATATCCTGAGGCTTGGAGTAAAGGTACCTTGTTCCCCTCAAAGGTACCCGGTACGTTTGGTTCCCCTGTCCAAAAAAAAAAAGGTGATCAGTATGATCCATCTAACTATAGAGGTATAACAATCGTAAATACTGTCGCTAAAATTTCTCACTCACATTAAGAAATAGAATTGATAAATGGTGCGGAAACTAATGTTTTTAACGAATGTCAATTTGGTTATAGAGATGGTCACAGTACGGCCGATTGTATATTTATTCTTCACTCAATTATTCAAAAAGTCATTGCTAATAAATCTAAATTATATTGTGCTTTTATTGATCATGATAAAAACGTTTGATACTGTGATACATGATGCACTGTGGATTAATCCGGAATTAGCTGTAAGATAATCAAGATGTTAAAAGCCATTTATCAAAATGTAAAATCTTGTGTTAAAGATTCTCTTTCGTCTAATTACTCTGATTTTTTTATGTTACACTTGGTTTAAAATAAGGAGAGCCTTTATCTCCATTTTTTAAATTTTATTTTATCATGGCCATATGTCAGAAAAATTGTATTGTAAATGGCCAAAGGCATTTTTGCCGATATTTCAATAAAACTGTAATAAAAAAAAGTTTTCATATTATCTATAACCTTCGAAAGCCTATTAGGGCCAATTGTCTTAGGCGTTTTGTGTTCTGGGTCAGGTATTATATGTTATGAGCTAGGTCTTATGACTTAGTCCTTAGGTCTTTGGCCATACGCGAAAAAAGGCAAAGCACTTGCAACATGACAAAACGATGGCGGACGAGTCCTCACCTATTCACCAATTCCAAAGGGAATTAATATGAAAACGATTTTTAAGTAGGCGTGAGTAATAAAATACCTTGCTTGTGTAGCCTGATAAAATTTAGTAGATCTATGGTAGTCAATACTAGTCATATAAACAGATATCGGATCTATATTCCTATGTCATAAGACATAAGTCATAACACATAATTACTAATACATAAGTCAGATTGCATAATTCATAATCATAAGACAAAATTGCAGCCTGACTTTTGTCTAAGTAATTATGTAAGGAAATATGCCTTATGTCATATAAGTTGTGTATATGAAAAGTGCGCCAAAACCCACACATTTGCTTCAACATGACGGAGAAAGGGAGTGGAAGTGAAAATGAAGATTGTGTGGTAAGTAATGAAATGTTATATGAGATTGACACGTTGTTTATTGAATGGACATCGTTCAACAATATTTAGCCAAAATTTAGAATAGCAACTCTACTGGGTCGATTAAACTACTGTTTCTCCTAAGACAAAATGGCTCTAAAAGGCTTCCGTAGTAACCAGCCCAAATCGATAATTTATCTCAGGTCGCTATCACGAGTTATGAAAGATGCATCGTGTACATGTGCAAGTACAGACAGCTCAAAACATTGTCGATAACGATGGTCATCTATCTCATGTGAATACTCCTGGTGTTAGGGAAGAGAGATTTGAGACAGCACGGGAATAGTTTAGTGAATTGCATAGCTACATTCAACATCCTCTACCGTTCGATGATCTACCGTCCTCCAGTCTATCTACACCTCTAGATAAACGGACAAATGTGATGCTTTCGTCCTGGCTATATTTTCAACATTCATTTAATATTTTAATTTGTTAGTTTATTTTAAAGTATAGTATAATTTATGGAACGTGTTTGTTCGCGTATAAGAAATGTATACGCGCGTTTCAGTCCTAATGTAGTTGATCAATTGTAGAAAACAAGTAAACATTTATGAAACATCCTTGTTATTTGAGGGTTCAGTCATGAAATATTGGTAAAATATATTTGATTTATATTGGTTTGATAACCTTAGTAATATTAAATATCCCTGAACATAAGTTAGGGAAGGTATTAGGATGAGGAGGAGAAAGTCGATTCTTGTGAAACATAAATGTCCCACAGGGTCTGTTAAAGGTTTAAGTAACATGGGCTTTGAGTCTTTACTTCTGTCATTTGGTGTCGTTTGGGCCTAGCTCATTAATGTAAATGGAAAAGGAAAGCTACAACTTTTAACCTCTATAGTACATAGGCTACAATTTTTAGCCTTTTTAGCTTTTGTTTTGAAAATGTTACAGCATTCAGTCCGATTATCCTATTTTGCCTATCTAACTTAAAAAGGCTATGACCATTCAGCCTATTTATCCTATGCAGTACATTGACTACAACGTTTAGCCTATTTATCCTATGCAGTACATTGACTGCAACGTTTAGCCTATTTATCCTATGCAGTACATTGACTACAACGTTCAGCCTATTTATCCTATGCAGTACATTGACTGCAACGTTTAGCCTATGTATCCTATGCAGTACATTGACTACAACGTTCAGCCTATTTAACCTATGCAGTACATTGACTACAACGTTTAGCCTATTTAACCTATGCAGTACATTGACTACAACGTTTAGCCTATTTATCCTATGCAGTACATTGACTACAACGTTTAGCCTATTTATCCTATGCAGTACATTGACTGCAACGTTTAGCCTATTTATCCTATGCAGTACATTGACTACAACGTTCAGCCTATTTAACCTATGCAGTACATTGACTACAACGTTTAGCCTTTTTAACCTATGCAGTACATTGACTACAACGTTTAGCCTATTTATCCTATGCAGTACATTGACTACAACATTTAGCCTATTTAACCTATGCAGTACATTGACTACAACGTTTAGCCTATTTATCCTATGCAGTACATTGACTACAACATTCAGCCTATTTAACCTATGCAGTACATTGACTACAACGTTTAGCCTATTTATCCTATGCAGTACATTGACTACAACGTTTAGCCTATTTAACTTATGTAGTACATTGACTACAACGTTTAGCCTATTTAACCTATGCAGTACATTGACTACAACGTTTAGCCTATTTATCCTATGCAGTACATTGACTACGACGTTTAGCCTATTTAACTTATGTAGTACATTGACTACAACGTTTAGCCTATTTACCTATGCAGTACATTGACTACAACGTTTAGCCTATTTATTCTATGTAGTACTTTAACTACAACGTTTAGCCTTTTTATCCTATGCAGTACATTGACTACAACGTTTAGCCTATTTAGCTTATGCGCAACATTTTATCATATTTTGCCAATTTACCGTATGTAATGAACAACATTTATGGCTTATTTTACTTTAAAAGGCTATGTAAATGATACCATTTAACCTATGTAGTAGACTCTAACTTCCAGCTGCAACTGTTTTCCTATTTAGCATATGTAATAAATAGGCTACAACACAGGCTACAACATTCAGCCAGTTATCCTATTTAGCCTGTTTAACCTGTGTAGTGCATTGGCTACAACATTTAGCCTATGTAGGACATATATTTAACTTATATGAACAAGAACACTAAAATGGATGATTGCCACGTGCACAAAGAGTACATTTATTTAGGCGACACGACACGACAGCGATAGACTAAAATACAAAAACATTGAGCATTCTAGCAAATGTTGTCGATTCTCAAACTGCACATGCCAAGTTTAGGCGGAGCGTCACTGCTACACCGGTAAAATATTTATAAAATTTTACCTGTAGCTTTGCAGTTTAAACTGTTACATGTATAATGATTTGCTTTTCCAAAATTGAATTTGTTAATGAAAGTATCGATATGTTTATATGATGCAATATTTAAGCATTTCTATGTAATAAAAACGCCAGGGTGTCATGGCATATGTAGCGTGTCTGCAATCAACATATTGCGCAATTAATCTCTTATCGCGTTGAACTGGTCACTTGGTATGTATGTCACACCGTTCCGGTAAACGGAAAAAAAGATAGATAGATTAGAATTTCGGCCTTCAAAAAGGAAGGACCTCTATTTTGGCTTTCCTAACGAAAACTATTAACTGGTATTTGATAATATATTTACTGTATTTTCACGGACATTTATGTGGTAGACCACCATAGCTACTATAATACTACTGTGTTTCCGGATAATATTATTGTTATTAAATGAAACTGTAGATTTCCACAGAAAAGAAAAAAAAAAATAAAATCTCATTAACTATAAATGGACTTATTCATCATTGTATGTTATCTCCTTAAGTTCCTCCAACATAATTAATTAGATACCGGGGCACAGCTGGACAATAAACGAACAATCTACATATAAATAAGAGTTGTCGGAACCTGTCCTGGGAACGATGGTTAAATAGTCAAAACCGCTGAATGAGATTATATACTTATACAAGGACTGTTTAGATGACATGGCATGTCCTCATTAGTTCTACTAAGATATGTTCTAGATCTTGACATATGGCGATGGTGACAGACCAAACAAAACTCAAATACGTGTCTGCAAATAGAGGTGGTTAACACTTGTATATATTTCTTAATTCAAAATGTGTACCATGGTAGCCTAATTGGTGTTTAACCTTAATGCGAAACATGTGATCTTTTTATCATATTTTAAATGACGTTTTCTCCCTATTCAGACTTTACCCGATATAATGGCTTGTCAGAATGTGAAGTCCACCCGTATCGACATCAGGCAGACGAATTGTGGTGTCGCCTTAATCGTCCTTGTGCAGTAGACAATCATCCCATTTAGCCTTTTTGGTCCTTTTTAGTAAAATAGGCTAAATCAGCTTATAAACATTAGTGTCTTTCGTTAAAGAGTCTTGATAAGTCGTGAGTTACTTTATTTTATGATGAATCGACTTCATTTAGTTTAAACTTATTTATTCAGTAAATTTCCATATATAATAATTTTAACAATATAATAAGGATTAGAACGAAAGAAAGATTCTTATTGTGTTTTCCGTTTTACAACATTTTTAAAAATGTAATATGGCTTTAATGTACATGGATATGTTAATAACTACAGTGTTTTTCTAAGGGAAAAAATGCATAAAAGATATCAAGAAAAAATATTAATATGTGAAAACAACATTGTAATATATGAGAATGTAGAAAACTTAAAGAGATGACAGTGATCAGTGGAGGATTGGTTGGTGACAGGTAAAATCATATGATGATATAAGTGAGTCTCTCTCAAAAACATTCGACTTCATTTAAAGAATCCGGTTAGTGCCATTTTGAATGTCGTGTTTCGCTGTATGAACACGAGATATTATAAAACGACACACGACAATGCAAATATCGCGTTGACTCACCATAATTTTTTCACGAAATATTGCACTAAATATCGTGTGTCGTTTCAAAATGTCACAATGCGACACGACACTCGACATTAAAGCGCGCAGTTGTCGAGTGTCTACCGGTGTCTATACGGTGATAAAGTAATGTTTTATAATCGCATCGTTAAAGACGGTGTCATTATTGAAAACAAAAATGTACCGTAACACAGGCTTATGATTATAGCGCCGGTTGACACACGATATTTGCCCGTTGTCGTGTCGTATTGTCTTGTATCGCGTCGCATTGTTGTGCGTCGTTTTATAATGCCGTGTGTCGCGATTAAACTGTTACACGACAATAATGCTATAATGTCGTGTGTCGCGATTAAACTGTTACACGACAATAATGCTATAATGTCGTGTGTCGCGATTAAACTGTTACACGACAATAATGCTATAATGTCGTGTGTCGCGATTAAACTGTTACACGACAATAATGCTATAATGTCGTGTGTCGCGATTAAACTGTTACACGACAATAATGCTATAATGTCGTGTGTCGCGATTAAACTGTTACACGACAATAATGCTATAATGTCGTGTGTCGCGATTAAACTGTTACACGACAATAATGCTATAATGCCGTGTGTCGCGATTAAACTGTTACATGACAATAATGGTATAATGTCGTGTGTCGCGATTAAACTGTTACATGACAATAATGCTATAATGCCGTGTGTCGCGATTAAACTGTTACACGACAATAATGCTATAATGTCGTGTGTCGCGATTAAACTGTTACACGACAATAATGCTATAATGTCGTGTGTCGCGATTAAACTGTTACATGACAATAATGCTATAATGTCGTGTGTCGCGATTAAACTGTTACACGACAATAATGCTATAATGTCGTGTGTCGCGATTAAACTGTTACACGACAATAATGCTATAATGTCGTGTGTCGCGATTAAACTGTTACACGACAATAATGCTATAATGTCGTGTGTCGCGATTAAACTGTTACATGACAATAATGCTATAATGTCGTGTGTCGCGATTAAACTGTTACATGACAATAATGCTATAATGCGTGTGTCGCGATTAAACTGTTACACGACAATAATGCTATAATGTCGTGTGTCGCGATTAAACTGTTACATGACAATAATGCTATAATGCCGTGTGTCGCGATTAAACTGTTACACGACAATAATGCTATAATGTCGCGTGTCGCGATTAAACTGTTACACGACAATAATGCTATAATGTCGTGTGTCGCGATTAAACTGTTACATGACAATAATGCTATAATGCCGTGTGTCGCGATTAAACTGTTACACGACAATAATGCTATAATACCGTGTGTCGCGATTAAACTGTTACACGACAATAATGCTATAATGTCGTGTGTCGCGATTAAACTGTTACACGACAATAATGCTATAATGTCGTGTGTCGCGATTAAACTGTTACACGACAATAATGCTATAATATCGTGTGTCGCGATTAAACTGTTACACGACAATAATGCTATAATGCCGTGTGTCGCGATTAAACTGTTACATGACAATAATGCTATAATGTCGTGTGTCGCGATTAAACTGTTACATGACAATAATGCTATAATGTCGTGTGTCGCGATTAAACTGTTACACGACAATAATGCTATAATGCCGTGTGTCGCGATTAAACTGTTACATGACAATAATGCTATAATGTCGTGTGTCGCGATTAAACTGTTACATGACAATAATGCTATAATGCCGTGTGTCGCGATTAAACTGTTACACGACAATAATGCTATAATGTCGTGTGTCGCGATTAAACTGTTACACGACAATAATGCTATAATGCCGTGTGTCGCGATTAAACTGTTACACGACAATAATGCTATAATGTCGTGTGTCGCGATTAAACTGTTACACGACAATAATGCTATAATGTCGTGTGTCGCGATTAAACTGTTACACGACAATAATGCTATAATGTCGTGTGTCGCGATTAAACTGTTACACGACAATAATGCTATAATGTCGTGTGTCGCGATTAAACTGTTACACGACAATAATGCTATAATGTCGTGTGTCGCGATTAAACTGTTACACGACAATAATGCTATAATATCGTGTGTCGCGATTAAACTGTTACACGACAATAATGCTATAATGCCGTGTGTCGCGATTAAACTGTTACACGACAATAATGCTATAATGTCGTGTGTCGCGATTAAACTGTTACACGACAATAATGCTATAATGTCGTGTGTTGCGATTAAACTGTTACACGACAATAATGCTATAATGTCGTGTGTCGCGATTAAACTGTTACATGACAATAATGCTATAATGTCGTGCGTCGTGTCGCGTTGTCGTGCGTCGTTTGATATTATCGCGTGTCTTTTACAATTGTCGTGCGTCGACCCTTCCTCGTGACACACGATATTAGCACGACATTAGTAAACGACACAAGACAATGCGACGCGCGACACTTTGAATCGACACTCGATATTTATTGCGATATTTCGTGAAAACATTATGGTGAGTCAAAGCGACATTTGCGCACTGTAATGTTGAGTGTCGCGTCACGTTGTTATGTGTCGTTTTATAATATCGTGGCTCGTTTACAATTGTCGTGCTTCGCTTTAAATTGTCATGCTTCGCTTTCATACAACGACACACTCCATTCAAAGTAGCACTTAACGGATTCCGTATTCATTTGCTTTAAAACATAACTGTTTTTCCTGAATAATTATGCTTCTTTGCATATAATGGCTAATAAAAAATCGCTTTGTTTTAAATAGGCTAAATGAGCTACATTTGCTTGTAAACATAACCTTTGTACGCTGAATAGGTTAAGTCACCCATATTTCATTTTAATAAACATAACCTTTTTAAAATAAATAGGCTAAATAAGCTTTTAAGTTTAACCCTTTCCCTCATATAGACTCATTTAACCCTTTCCCTCATATAGACTCATTTAACCCTTTCCCTCATATAGACTCATTTAATTAACCCTTTCCCTCATTTTGACGCACTCAATAGGTATCACATAAAGCCTGATCTGCAGAAAACCACAGTTAAACCTTACCAAATTTAATTACAAAATCCTCATTTCCAGACCACTGAGGAGCTGCGTACAGCATAAAACCTGATCAGCCTGCGAGTTACTCTCAGGCTGATCTGGTTTTATGTTGGTCGCATAGGTCTTTTCATGGTTTGAATTTTCACATCTAGCCCCAAGTTAAATAACTTAAACCACACAATGCATTCCTGTAAACAAAATGAAAAGCTTTTTTTTTTTCAAATCTATAAACGCGCGCGGTAATCTCAACTTGTCACTAGCAAAATGTTGTATCATATTTTGTAATACAAAAAATAGCATCTACAGTATTGCATCCTGTCCTGAAGCCGAAATTTGCGTCCGAATAATTTTGTTTTCTTCAATCCACCTTTCTAAGCGGTTTATTGAAACACTAGTAAATAATTTACCAAAACAACTTAATAATGTAATTCCCCTATAATTATTGGGGCCATTTTTATCTCCTTTCTTGTATATAAGAATAATGTTACCCAGTGACCATTCACGTGGAAAATATCCTGCATTTAACAATATAAGATATATCTGTGATATGTCCACCTACGATATCAGATGCTTCTATAAAATATTCATTTTAAATATTATCGCAGGGACAACACGCTTTATTTCTTTTTAAGTGTTTGACTGCATTATATACTTCCTTAAGGGTTATGGGTACATTGCGTTCACGAAAAGTTGGATTATCAACATTAAAATCACTTTGAATATTAAATGTCTCCACATCGTCTAATCCTGTTGGAGGGATACCATTAAACAGAGAGGAAAATATTCCTTAAATTCATCATTTGATATATTATTACTTGATTTTTTTCTTATTTAAGACCAAAAATCTTTGGCGCGCCTTGCTAGACTTTTTAAGAATGATAGCCCTTCTCATTTTACAAATAATTTTCTCGTACACGTTTTTTTTCTATCACACAATGTCATTCTTAATTCGTACGACTTCACACTTTTACATTCACATTATTTATGACATTATTTGAGTCTGGCAATTTAACTATCACACCCCTTCTAGATATATCTTTTTTTTCGTTTGACCAACTGTAGTATGGACTATATTGTGGACATTTTTGTCATGTACTGTTCTCACTGAATTACTATGTAATGTAAAATATAACGGTACATGAATACTAAACAGTGTGAAGTTGCCAAAGTTGAAGTCATGTATCAATAAAAAATCCGATTTTTTTAACATAAGGTAATGTATTGTAGTATGTGCATTACAAATGAAATATGTATAGGACCCTGAATTAAGAGTCCGCACAAGTCGACCGTTACCTATTCGTAATGACGTTGTTCTACACAAGTCTAATAATTTTTGCCTCGTGCGTTACACACGGGATCTTGTGAGGCCCTTACAAGAGGTATACCGGGTCGATATTCACAATCATCAATATCTAACATAATAGTCTTAAATACATACATTCCATCCATCCTTCCTCCATCCATCCATCCATCCATCAATTACTACCAACTCCCATAAGAGGATTATTGGTAGGATAAGTGCAGCGTCGAAGATCGCGGTTTTTCCTTTTTTTTTTCTTTTTTTTTTTGAAGAAGTGAGAAAATGGATAAAAATGGGACATGGCCTTCATGTTTATCAAGCTCTGACCATACTTTTGTTATTTGATTCAAGTGCAGTTTAAAATGTTAGTTTGATATACAGTACAGTTATTGGCTAAAAACAGGTAAATACAGTTTGAACATTTTAATTGCAGGGTTTTACAGTCGCCGACAATTTCTTCACGGAAGAAGAGATTGAACCATGTCGACAATCATTCTCTCGCCTTGTCGACGACATAGCCCAGAAGTTGTACAAGACAGGTCGCATTAAGAGTAGGACACCTTACTTGTCTATCCATTTCACCCCTTACAAATTGATAAGTTTGCAAAATTTCGATAACAGCTGCATTTTGCTGCATAGGGACTTTAGTCAAGGGGCTGGTCTGATAACCGAGTTGAATTACATGTTAGATAAAGGAAAATGTCAATAAAATAGTGGTCAGATCATATCTAGCGAAACGGAAGAAAATTAAAACAATAGTAAGTTGTTCAACTAAAGATCAGGGAGAAAGAGAAAGACTAGAAAAAACAGTTTCAAGCAGGCAATCTTTTCTATATACATACAATATACATAGAGTGAAGAGTATTGCTGTTGTATGTGCCTTATATATCGGTAACCAATCTAATTTAAAAATCACTACACATTTTTATCCTGACTTGTAACAATAGAGTCTGCCTGAACAATCGGAATACTTTTTTTTTCAGATGCTAATAAACCACTAAGTGGATTTAAATGGTCTTGCTGTTATGAAACAATTTGTTATTTTCCACGGAATATCTAATTTTTTTTCTTTTCTTTTTTTTTTTTTTTTTTTAGAACTGAAACATACCGTTTAACATACAAACTTGGATGTGTATTGATTAGTTTCTTAATAGTACTACTGATCTCAAAACAGAGCAAGAGGACTTCTTGATTTAATTCCCGAATAATTCAGTGAAATTTATAGAACGGAGGATTCATTTTTTAATAATGTTCTGTTTAATTTGTTAGAGTTTCTTTTTTTTTCTTTTTTTTTTAATTGACCTTACTTTGCTTTGTCTCTTAACTTAACAATACACATCATATTTTTGGCGTTACTGCCCTTTGTTAATTTCCATACTTATTTTTTGTCCGGAGTATTACTCAGGCAATATGAGATATATAACCTTGATATATCATAGATGGATAGATCTCATTGAGAAGTGCAGTTCACAAGAATCGCAACTCTGCACACCATATTTATTGTCCTTTGTTTAATTGTATACCAATCCTGTGAGAATGCGTAGTTCGGGGAGCATAATCTGTTTCCAAAGAAAAAAATCATTTTTGGAAAGAAATTAATGTGAGAAAGTGTAGAGAGCAAGGTCAATAACGTTGGCCTCAGTATTTTTGAAGTTATTTTCCCTTTTCACAATAACTCTTTTTCATATTATGCTTTTTAAATGAAATTTCATTTATGGAAAGAAATTAATGAGAGGAAGTGTCACACAAATGGTACATAACTCTGGGGGGAGCTTGATAAGTATTGTCAGCCCTGGAACGGAGTTATACCGAAGCATTTTGAAGCCGACGATTTGATTGGCTAATCAAAGGTCAATTTGAGTCAATCTTTAATGCGATATCGTCATATCCTACCCAATCTGAAGCGAAGTGACGTTAGGAGCTGATTTTAATCAGATTGTATCCCAGCTACGAGCATGATATAGGATATGGTTTTAATGTGATTGATTAAACAACAGAAATTTAACCAATGAAATTTTTGCCATTAAGTTGAATCAGCCATGTATTCATTTACTGCAAATATTTGCAAACGTTTTGTACCCTAGCCACACAGGGCTTACCTGTTGCTTGTCATCCTAATTAATCTTCTACATGTGAAAAATAACAGTGCAGTCCTATTTCAAGTCACTGTTTGCAAAAGTGAGCTTATGTTTTGGTAAATGGAAACATGGTAGATCTTCTACTTTTCAAACCATATAAAGCAGACCCTGATGAGAGGACTATTGTATACATGTCACTGTGCGCCCTAGCGCGTGTATGTGTGTTTTGGGGAGGGGGACATCAGTTTTCTATTAAAAAACAAATCTCTAGCTTTGAGCTTGATTTCTTTCGGAGGGATTCAGATGATTAGAAATTGCATCAAACACTGTGTCGGATTCATCCGTTTCCACGATGCAATGAGGTATCCAGGCTGCAACAATTTGTAGATATTCTAAGGAGTTATATAATTTAATAGGATAGTCGTTCAATCCATTATATAACAAAGTCATATAAAATACGAATGTTAGTCTTAATATTACTGTGATGCGGTTTTAATTTCGGAATGGTGGCAACATGGATGTGTTCTCAAAAATTAAGGGGTTTATTACGTTATATCTGTATATTTTTGAGGATCATTAACATAATGTTATTCCTTAATATAAATATGTTTTAACGTGTTGAAATATCGCACGTGTTTTTCAGACCTGTATGAAGATCATGGGTTCCGTGACCGACTGATCATGCTAAACAAGGAATGGGACGGTGCTATTGTCCTTCTTTTGAAACTGGGCACCTTAACAAAAGTATGAGACCGAGTCTAGACGCAGTATATTAAAGAAAAAATGTTTCATTAAGGACATTTAAGAATATATAATATGAATGATAATGTATGTATAAACATAAAAATGCTAAAATATAGAATACATCTTTATATTCATTTGAGTAATTTTGTGATGATCAACATGTTAACTCTCATAAAACTGTTTGCCAAAATAACGATCATGACATTTCCAATTTTCTGGAATTTTAAGTGCAGATTTATGAGTTGGTGACTTCGTAGGTTTTTGGTCAGTTGTGAGAGAGCCCCGGTTAACACGTATCACGTGACCTACTTGCGTCAAGTAACTCTTTTTACAGTTGACCATAAATTGACCATATAACATCGTTTACATAGGATCTGAACTGTTATTTCATATCAAATTTTACAAAACGAGTTCATGAAAATGTTATTAAGTTCGCTAGAGGCTAGCAATGACAGTAAACTGACAGTAAATCGCAATTATAACAACAAACAAAAACATGAATGAACGGAAAAAGCAAATGGTTTCAAATAATAGCTGAAAATAACGATTAAACGTGTGTATTTCTTATACATTTTAACATCATATGAATAATGCATCTTTTTGATGAACGAACACTTTTAATCCAGCTGTTCGAGTTTGACATATTATATATACACGCGCGTGACGCTCAGCCTTAAAATAATATGTAACGTGTTAAATATAAGAAAATATGTGATGGTTATAAAACAACAACAACCGGAAACAGCTATCTGAGCATAATGTCATATGATATAACTATATAATCAATTTCGGTTCTTTTCATAGTCATTAAAAACAAAAGAAATAAACTTTCACAGTTGCATCCATGTAGGAATTCCGGGCTCTCTATCAGAACGAGAAACTCTTGAACGCCATTGAGCAGCTGATAGGGCCAGAAATAGGGGCCAACCCTGTATGGAACACGCGGCCTAAATGTCATGGACATGCGGAGACGGACGTACCCTGGCACCAAGGTATAGAAAATTCAGTGACATGCTATTGACAACTAGAAAATCAGTGATTAACAACTTGCTGGACAAATCCTTCTGGTCTGTCGGATTTCATGTGGGAACTCTTACAGCTCATTTGGTAGTTCTTGTCCGTTATCTCTGTATATTTCATTTGATTCTTTCCCCATTTTCAATAAGCTAGACGTCGCTGTATGACTGAGATACTGTTGTAGCGATGTTCTATAAAGATATGCAAACATTTCTTTTTTCCTCCTTTATCATTAATCATTTTAACGTCAGCCTAAATAAATGTCGAAAAAGATTAAGTACCAATTTACCGATTGATATGACATGTTGTTAAACCTTGATGACATCATGTCTTTAGAAATATATTAAGTGACTTAATAATTGGTTTAGCAAATGAATGAATCCAGTAAATAATACTTAATGTAAATTATATATTAAAAGTTAAAATGCTTCCTTTACAGACTCTGCTTATTTTGACCTGGAGAGTTACTCAGTCCTTATAGCGACAGCCTGGGTGGCTTTTGTTGATATGACCATGGAAAACGGCTGTATGCAGGTATGGGTTGTAAAGTGCTTGGGATGTTCTAGAGACAATTAATTCGCTCTGGGCCTTTTTTCTCCTAAATGACCATTGTAACTCCTGTCCAATATCGTAAGATAATCTGTCACACTCCGAGACCAGGATCGGAACGACCCTTGGGATCCGGAATGATTAAGAAGTCTCAGCAGTCAGGCTGTAGTAAACATATATCTAAATTTTGATTGGTCAGTTTGGTCAACTGTAAGTCTGTACGTGATGTGAAAATACCTTTCCGTCGAGTGGTGAACGATTCTATGCTAATACAATATAATCATGATTTTCCAGTTTGTCAAGGGTGGGCAGAAGAAAGGTCTGGTCGGTGTCCACCAGTTTTCAACAGACACTTTCTACATGACGTGAATGAAAAGGAAATGGTAAAACGATTCGGTAAATGTCTTGTCCATGCATGTTATACATTATATCACTTCCATTTAAGACGTAAGCGGTATTATGTCATCATTACTATAGGCAAACCCGTAGTCTAACTTTAGTGTAAATGCACTGTAATTGGACTCATGCGTACTGTACATATTCATGCATAAACGTTGAACAATATTAACAATCCTGAACTTTCTGAAAAAATCAAATTGGGGGGGGGGGGGGGAAATGATCAAAATACAACAAAGGGGTAAAACAAGTGGATGTTAGCGTAATAATAAGCAGACGTTTATCTGATTGTGTCACGTACATTAATAATGCAAAAGGAGACAATTGGTCACACACAACTTGGAATCAGAAGTAATAAGCATGCAATGACATTTCAGAAGTAGAACATTTCAAATTAGGGAATAATCAGAATTCAGTGTAATACGGCAAATATCAATGTCAGTTAAATACCAAACGCGTTAAAGATAATACTGGTTCCAACTCATAGAATAAGGCGTGATATCGTGTCACCTTTGTACTGCGTAATGTCACATTGAGACAACACTTTCTTTCTGATATAGAAAAATATTCCAAATACATGTATCCCAAAAAGATTGGTCGAAATATAGTCGATGCGGCGTTAACCCCAAGCTACCAAACAGCCATTATAAACATGTTTGTGTCGACAGATGTGGAACCCAGAGACCGACTTCATCAGCTGTCCGGTAAAAGCAGGGGGCGTGGTCTTCTTCAGCAACATGGTCCCTCATCGAAGGTAGGTGCCCGACACACAGTATGTCACTACGATAGTATGTTGGATTTGATTTAAAACTATCTATGATTATAAACTCTATCAATACCCATCTACATATGCATGGTCACCCATTGCTATTTTGTCGAATATGTTGAAGGGAATACTGGGTATATGCTGTATTAGGTTCGAACTTGGTAAGCTTGACTGTCTAATTGTCGATCTGGAAGCAGCCTTTACACACAGACTTCCCAGATAAAAAAAAAAATAAAATCAGGCGCACGTTTTAGGGTCGGGCGGTTGCAGAAGGTTTGGGCCCTTCTGCGTGTCGATTTTTGGTACATTTTTTTTCTTCTGAATTTTAAATCAGTAACAAAACAAACAATATTCAGTAATGAAAGATGTTGATATTTAATATAAAATCTTTAATATCCGTTTTAATTCGCACATAAATTATGTTTTCTGTGAATTAGTATTTCGTATTATCAGTAACATTGCTCCTTTACTGATTACCTGGATTTGATTTGAATTAGTGATCATGTATAATCTACATATACATTATCCCAAAATATGGATTTTCCCAAAATATGGTAGATTGAAATTTTCAAATTCTTTCATTTCATATTCATGTGTTTTTTTTATAAATTTAAAATACACCAGGGTCTCTATATAAAGAGACCATGAATACACATATATGTAGATTATTATATTCGTAAATATTAAAAAAGTGAACCTGATTGTATTAGCCTACTGTTTGTATTTATTCCTTTCAGGAAAAATATTTAAGAGTTAGTTTCATAAAAAAATAATACTTAAAAGATTATGTTAAAAATAGTAAAGCTGATGACATTTAGAAACACAACCCATTTCTGATTTAGTTTGATTTGCATGGCTAGCGATAGGTATGCATCTACTCTGCAGTTTGCTACAGCAAAAAAAAATCAAAGCGCTGAAAGCGCTGAAAGACTGCGTGGCGAGGGCTACTAATATTTGGGAATAGAATCTGAGAGATCATGTATGGGAACAATAAATTAACGTTTCTGAGTGTTAAACATCTTGCTAACAGCATTTCAAACATTTGGAGACTGTGTCTGGATGAGACAAATATAATGCTACCACACTGCAGTATCACGACGTAGACATACATGTATATCTTGATGGTATCCAGACGATTCGTTTTGTGTGTGTGTGTTTTTGTTTGTTGTTGTTTTTGTCAATTCGCAGGGTCTCCTTATATATATGGAGACCCTGATTCGGAACCTGTTTTTGTTATTGTTGTATCTGGTCGATTCGTAACTAGTTCGTTATGATACAATACCACATTATCCTGACACCGTGTCAACCAGCCCTGGAACTATCCTTATATAAAAGAGTTTTAGTATATCATCTTAATTAACTAGGAAGAAAGCGACGCTAAAACATCTTAATGGTCAATGGACATGATGGACAACAAAATTGTCATTTTTGAAATGTTTAATTTGTAAATAAATATCAGGTATAAAATCTAAGGCACAAATGTCATCCGAAGATGTGAAAATGAAAAACCTTTGAAGAGGGCAGTATCATAATGAGATATTATTTTGTGGCATTCTATGGAACAGGATATTAGTAGTTTTGAAATGAGTAAGTTGAACTTTAAACGTTAATGGACAGACTCGTTAATACATACAGTTACTTTTCTTTTCAGGAGTCTTCATCAGTTAATCACATTTATTTAAGGTTTATCTAAAATAATCAGTAAAATAAAATGTCATTATGACGCAATCCTCCTTAACATACTGAAAGACAAATTCTTTGGAAAAGTGTCATGGTATCGAATCAGTAGATTAAACAACCTGCTCGCACATAAATAAGTAATTTGTTGCTGTCAACAAAACATTAACATGTGAGTATTATGGAGTCGCTGCACATAGACCATGTGTAAACTGAGGAATTAACCTGTCATAAAATCGTAAATATCTATTGAGAAAAAAAAATCTTAAAAAAATGTGTCATATGACATTTATGAAAATGAATGATTGAGCTTGTGATAGTTTTAATTGAATTATATGGACAATATAGCTGAATTAAATGCAAGTGCCCCCCCCCCCAAAAAAAAAAAGAAAGAAAGAAAAAGAAACCAGTATGTAATCATCTCAACAATAGCCATAAAAAGTTAAGCAAAGCATTATGTTAATTCAGAGAGGCATAAAATAATGAGATATGAGATACTTTTTTTTAAATAACAGATGAAGCTAAGGCAGTTCACAAAAAGAAATTCATGGCTTCTGATAAGATGAATAATCCAATATTAATGCTTCAAGTAATCCATCCATTATTAGATTATGCTACTTCAAATGTTTAAAAATGCTCAAGTGCAAAAGCAAGCATTCACTCACTTGGAGTTATAGGCTATTTTTGCTTGAAGTCTATCGAGGCTTGCATTTACTATTGAAAGTCCCATATTGAAAGACATATAAATGATGGATGGATTACCTTAAATTTTACTTTAATCCTATATTAAGTAATCCATGTGAATCGATTATTGAAACTAATCATATGATACCTCACTACATGGGGTCTTGAAAAGATATTAAAAAAGTTAGCATGCAGAAGACTCCAGATGAATATTAACAAAAATCATGTAGAAAAAAGTTTTTTTTTTCCCCAGATATAAAATGCAGCAGACATATTAGATAACGAAAACTATAAAAGCATGAATTATATACATAGGAATGAAATGGAGCAATAGACATTTGAGAATAACATCTATAAAGTGACAAAATCTATAAGGTGACAAATTAAGAGGTATGAATTCAAACCGAGATCCTTGTGGAAAAGCAGAAAAAAAAATTTAACAGTATGAAATAATATCAACTTTTGATGAATAACATTTGATGTACTTGTGAACAAGTGAGCAAAAACAACAACTTATCACAAGAGGGCCAAGGTGGCCGTGAAGACACTCACCTAAGAAAAACTGCCTTCATTGCCTGTATAAGTTATATATTAAAGCAAAAATGTACTGAATAGATAATCCATGGGATCAGTTAAATTCCACAAACTAAAGAGTACCTGTGCTCAAAATTTGAAGTCAAACTTGACTGATAGATAATAGCTATAAACATTGTCATGAAACTTCAAAATAATTGCTCAGGAAATAAAGATGCTAGAGTGTAAACAGTGAAATAATGCACTTAGGGCCATAACTCCTGACCTATTTATCCAATATCAACCAAAATCAAATCTGACCAAGAGATTAACCTATTAACATTATTGTAAGTCTTGGAAATGATTGCTTAAGAAGTGAAGATGCTAGAATGTAAACAAAGCGAAATCTGGTATTTTTTAATATCAAAAGAGGCTTACCGTAACTCCTGACCTAAATGGCCAATATCAGCCATAATCAAACTTGTCCGAGAGATAAGTGTATTAACATGTTCATAAAGTTTAAAGATGATCGCTAAGAAATACAAGAAAGTCAGTAGAACTGACAGATGCTCCCCGAAGAACGTCATTG
Organism: Solen grandis; assembly: GCA_021229015.1. Lineage (NCBI taxonomy): Eukaryota > Metazoa > Mollusca > Bivalvia > Adapedonta > Solenidae > Solen > Solen grandis. The sequence goes on from CM037777.1 coordinate 25,785,743, forward strand.
TTACAAACAAGACCTTGGTCAATGGGTGGGAGGATGTAGGAACTGGGTCAAGCCGAAGATATGCGCATCTCCTCTTTGTAATAAAGCTTCACATAAAGTTTTGTTGAGTTCAAGCCATTATTTTCTGAGAAATAGCCCAGACAAGATTCATGCGATATGTACTATAGGCCGAAAAATCAAGGGGCCACAACTCTGTGAAAAATTGAGGAACCAGGTCACGCCGACGATATGTGTATCTACTCTTGGTAATAAAGCTTCACATAAAGTTTCGTTGAATTCAAGCCATTAGTTCCTGAGAAATAGCCTGGACAAGAATCATGCAATATGTACTATAGGCCGAAAAGTCAATGGGCCATAACTCTTTGAAAGATGTAGGAACCGGGTCATGCTGATGATATGCGCATCTCCTCTTGGTAATAAAGCTTCCATAAAGTTTCGTTGAATTCAAGCCATTAGTTCCTGAGAAATAGCCTGGACAAGAATCATGCAATATGTACTATAGGCCGAAAAGTCAATGGGCCATAACTCTTTGAAAAATGTAGGAACCGGGTCATGCTGATGATATGCGCATCTCCTCTTGGGACGGACGGACGGAAGGACGGATGAAGCGGCGACTATATGCGTCACCTTCGGTGAACATAAAAAGATGTTAGAGTGCAAACAAACTAATTGTGGAAGACTGACGGATGGATGATGGATGGACAGACATTCATCAAACCGTAGGTGAGCTAAAAAATGATTTACAGAAGAATGTAATGGAGAAATGAAACATCAGAAGAAATTATTTGAAATGACAATTAAGGCCTTTTAAAAAAAAATCAAGACAATATGAAATCATGTACAAAAAAAATCTCGACATTATATACACATGAATGAAGCTAGTATCAGAGTAGAAGAGAAAATATTTTCCTGACAAAAACACTGGAAATAGGAAAATCACTCCAAAAATACTGAGGACAGAGTTATGGTCCCTTGTGCATGACACATCCTCTCATCAAGTTCTTTCTGTAAATTAAATTTCACTTCAACAGCACAAGAAGAGAAGTTATTGTCTGGACAAAATGTGCGAGGCAGACAACTCTACTAAAAAAAAAAAAAAAAAAATAGGCCTCCCCAATATAACTTTAGATATCACTGAATGTGACTGATATCCCCACCAGGTAGCTTTTAGTTCAGAGAAAGGAAAATGATTGTGAGGTTTTTTGTTCATTTTAAGTAACATTAGGGATATCTCTGGCAAACACCCTTATCCAGTTACAGTACAGATTTTGGTGAATGTTGCAAGCAATTCAGAGCTATATCAGAGGACTCCTTAAGAGCTATCTGATCAGGGTCAGTAGTCTTTGTTCATGTAATACTGCTAACAGTGAAAACCTTGATTTGAAGATTCTAAAGGATTCCCAATATTTAGCTAAACACTGTTTGCATGAAGGATAAGCATTGCTGAGGAAATGGGATACTGTGAGACTGACATGTGTCTTTTTTGTAACTGGATTTATTTGGTTTTAAAGAAAAATGTGTGCAATGAAAGCCATTTTGCTTCAACATTTCACTGAAATGTCTAGCCTATATAGCTAATATAAACATGTAAAATGTAAAATTAATCCAATCAGGGGCAATAACTCTGTAATCCTTGAGACAACTCTTGTGAAAGTTCACATGTATCATTTGAAATCAATCAATGAAGAGATGCAGAAGTTGTAAGGCACATTGTTGTTTTGAAGAAAAATGTGTGCAATGGAGGCCATTTGGTTTCCATGGTAACCATACTTCTCCATATAATGCAATTCTTTTTTATACACTGCCAGAGAACTTTACAAGGAATAACTATGGAAGATTTCATGTCAGTCTATTAAGCAGTTTAAGGGTTATTAAGGAAAATCAATTTGTCCCGATTTCGCAGAAATAAGGACGGACGGACGGACGGATGGACAGATGGATGTACAAGGTGATTCCTATATAGCCCCCACCACAGTGTGGTGGGGGTATAACAAGAATGACATTAATGAAGTGATATAGCAGCATAGTTATTCAGACTTTAATTTTAAATGTAAAAATATTTTTTTTTAAATAAACAATATCATCTGATGTTTAATTTTGATTATGGAAGGTGATAAATTTTCTCATGTTCAAGCTGTAAAATAAGAGGGCCATATAGCCTTAGGTTATCAGAGTATATCAGCTTATTTAAAATGATTCAAGTCATTGATTTTACCTGTTTTTTTTTAGCAATAACCAGATTCAAGTTTCAGATACAAAAAATTCTTCATTTAGTCAATCATCTGGAGGCCTTAATTTCAAGGGATCGAAATGCTTACGCAATTATGTTATAAAACCTTAATGTAATTATTGGTACAAAACAAGAATGAATAATGAAACTAGCTGACCCCCTAGGGGCCTCATTGTTTAAGGGATCAACTTTATTTTAGAATTATGGTATAAACACATTAAGTGACCATGTGTGCTAAATGTAATTAAATTCTGACCATTGGCTTCATAAAAGAAGAATTTTTGAAGTTTTCTGTATAATGTATAAAAGAAAATTAGGCAACCCCCTAGGGGCCCATTTTTCAAAAGATCAACTTCATTTCTCAATTATGGTAGAACATTGTGAGATGACCATTTGAGTCAAAGGAAATTTAAAATCTAAACATTGGTTTCAGAGGAGATGTCATTTAATGCAGATTGTTGACAGCAGACAGAATGATGATGGGTGATCCTAATATCTGACCTTGAGCACATTGTGCTTTGGTGAGCTAAGAACATACATAAAACCAGAGCTAAAAACATACAGAATTATGTATATCAACATGATGTACACTAGAAATGGAATGGAGCAATTATTAATTCAAAGAGCTGGTTCGACTATTCGACATGTTTGTTGGTAAATCAAATGAAATTTATTTTAATTCTTGCCCTTCACATACCCTGTATATAAAAATAGTCAAAAATGTTTTACTTTGTCTGATACTCTTGAATATGTTTATGAAGGCTAAAACCAATCCCATGCCAAAGTTACTGAGACATAAGCATCATAACACTGTGCATACAAAACTAACCACAATATCTAAATAAGAACAGTGACATATTTTTTTTATTAAATTTAGACAAGATTATCCTCCTTGGTTTTCTGATCAATGCTCCTGAACACCTTTTTAAACTTTCAAGTCTTTAACCATAATTGTTTTCTGAGATATAAGCTACACAGCAGCTTGCATGCAAAACTTAAACCAAATTTTCTATTGCATGCAAAATTTTAACCAAAAAGTCAAAGACAACTAGAAATGTGTCCAGAGAACACAGATGCCTCCACCTGTCATATGTTCCAAAACAAATGCCAACACCCAGGAGCACAAGTCATGTCCTGAGTAATATATCCATTAAGTTTAAAGTCTGCATTACAAATACTTCTAAAGTTACATGCGTCACAAGCATAGAAGTCCATATTTTTCAAAAACAAAAGGTCCATAACTCTGTCAACTTCAACGGGGGTTCAATGAAAATACCTAGGTGTGCAAGATCATGTGCTGAATAATATATCCATGAAGTATTAAGTCTGTAGTACAAATAATTTCAGAGTTACATGTGTCACAAGTATAAATTCCATATATTTCAAAAACAAAAGCCCATAACTGTCAAATTCAATGGCGTTTCAGTGAAAATACCCAGGTGCACAAGTTCACTTCCTGAATAATAAATCCATGAAGTATCAAGTCTGTAGTACAAATACTTTCGGAGTTATGCGTGTCACAAAGTTTCGGGATAAAAGTACGTACATACAGAGGGACGGACGGACAAAGGACCAGTTTTGGTGGGGGCATATAAAGTGGCCATAATCTGCATTTTAATCTATCTCTATAGTATGATACCACTGAACATATTAATGAAGTTTCGATCCAATCCAATGCCTAGTTACTGTGATATAAGCATGAAAGTACCTTGCATGCAAAACTTTAACCAAACTCATAGGTTAAATTGAGTCCATCATTTTTAACATATTCTACTAAGAGTTATCTACCTTGAACATGTTAAAAGAAGTTTCAAATCAATCCCATGCCTTGATTCTGATATATAAGCATTAAAGAAATCAGCCTGCAAAACTTTTACCAATTTTTTTCTATGTTAAATATGGGCCATACTTTATATTAAATTCAGTCTAAGAGTTATCTACCTTGTTTGTATAATGCCCCTTAACCTATTCAAGACTATAAATGGTTATTGAGATATAAGCTTAATAGTAGGTTGCATGCAAAACTTCAATCAAATTTTCTATTGCAAAACTTAAAGAAAACATCAAAGAATATGAAGTGATGTGTTTTAAGGTAAAACATACATCTACAATATATACAGTGAAAATAAAGATAATATATGATTAAAGGGAATGAATTTATGTTTATCATTTATATAGGGTTATTTCTGAAAGATTCCTTGACATCTGCAAGTATGAAAACCAGGTTTTAAAAATGTTTTTGGCAACAAGGTAGATATTGGCCTTGTATCTGTAAATTTACAGATGGAACAACAGTTTCTAATAACAAACAAAACAACAGTTTCTAATAACAACAAACACAGTTTCTATTTGCAAATATATTAGTAGAAATATTATGATATTATCATGTGCATTAATGGAGCCTAACAGGAAATGTTCTTAAACCCTCACAACATTTTCCACTGTGGCTCCTCGTTGAAGGATCTTTAACTTCAAAGGGGCATTTTCAGCAATCTCTTTTTCTGGATCATCAGGAAAGATCCATTGAAGGAGTTGTGCCTGAATGGTGACTGTTTCACCATCATCAAGGAGCAGTTCCATCTCCTCTGCCGTTCCTCCGATACCTTCAACAGTTATCAGTTTCTGTTCGAGAGGTGCCTCTGAAGCCTAAAATGAAATAGAAGATATATTATTTATTACACTAACATACTTAAAAGCATCTTTTTCTTTTGAAAGAAGTAAGCATGTCTTTAATTATAGCTTAAGTATTTGGCAAAAGAAATATTTATATTTTGGCAAAAGAAATATATTAAGTTTTCATGAAAACACATCAAGACTGTGTTTATAACTTTATGATTTTATGAAACTGTGTGAAATGAAATTGTGTGAAAACTGACAATTTAATATTAATGCTTTAAAGAAATATGTGTATGTGTAATTTTCATTTTTTAAAAATAAATATTCCCTATGATTATTCAGAATTGGACTTATATATTGAAACATGAGCAATATTTGAAATAAACGCAGCTGTGCGAACATTAGTTTTCTTCATACCTGTTTAACAAACTGATCCCATGCATTATGTAACGAAGTTGTCATGTCAAACTATAAGAGTGACGTCAATTAAGTAATGTTTTGTTTACATGTAAGTTAAATTTCCAATGAAATAGTCTTGTCTGAAGATTTCCATAAGGAAACCAAGCAATATATAACCTTAATAATCATTACTAAGGATGCTATAATAAATTGTTAGTTATGTAAGGCAAGAATATCTTAAAGATGCAATACTACGGATACGCCAATTTAGCTAGAATATTTAGAAACTTTCAGTTTGTACAAAGGGGGTAAAGAAAATGTTCATAAAAACTTATCTGATCCCTTATATTGCCTATGGATTATCTACAACACCGTAATTGTATCAACAAGTACGGAAATTTGGCTGTTTCAACCAGGTTCCGGAAACTGTCTAATTTACATAAACATAAATACAAGCCATCTAAAAATAGAAGTGCACGCACCACTTCATCTGGGAGTAAATGAAATATTTCTCATATGAAAAACATATGTTATGCAACTAGAGAATACATAAATTCATTTTCTCTAAAGAACTATTGTGGCTTAGGTGGTTTATATACTTTTAGTATAAACAAACATCTCAATTTTCACAGGGAATCGTGTTACCGTGCACGGGTTGACATGAGGACATTTGCAAGACAACTGTATGGTTACATATGCTTATGAATATGCAGGACCTACAAGTGTGACTGAGCTTAATCATTTCTGGAAATCTTCATGTGAATATTAAAGAAATCTTCATGAAGGGGTAGGAGAATTAATTTCCTACAGTCATTTAATACATTGGTTATTCTATCGACATCAATCAGGCTAATTGTTTGACCTGCAGAGGTAATATTTTGCATATCGTCAAAAGAAATATTGAATTTTCATATTTTTACATTATTTTTTGCATTTGTTGCAATGATTTTGGGTAGTATAGCAACTTAAAGTAATGGTGTTATAATAAATGGTAATTCACAGTTTTCTTTTGGGGAAACATGAATCATACCTATGAATTAAAAATTGAATTTTTGTGTTAGTTTTCATAAAGACCCACAAAATATGTCATTCTAAAAGATAGCTTAACCCCCATCCCAGAATTGCAGTAAGAGTGAAGAATACAGCTATAATTTCATTTTGAGATATCTACAAATACTAATCCCAAACTTAAACCATTAGGCCCATGTAAAAGCAAGGGTTCAAACTGAAGACTTTCCTTCAGGTTTAGAAGGTATGGGGCAAACAGGAAAGTGGTACATAAAGACATTGGGGGATAAAAGGTTTGGTGGTCTATCTTACCTGTACTTTGCTTATTGGTGTCATAGAAAGAGAAAACTCCCCTTTATAGATTTGGGTGAGGACATCTGTGACCTCAATAAAATCTCCTGGGCGGTGGGGCATGTCACACAGGTCACGCCACAAGGTCAACTTTATCCGGGTCTTTGAGTCACCTAGATAGATGTCTTTTACGCGAGTTGGTGTCTGGGAACACATCACTTCTCTTTCTTGATCCTCCTGCAGTTAGATTTTTGGTAATGTGCAAATGAGAAATCAAGGTAAACTGGACAAAGACTAGAATGAAAACTATCAATGAAAGGCCCATTTTTCTTTGAAAAAGCAGCGTATATTCTTTGGACATAAAATCAAAGTGTTTGCTTCAATTTTGCTTTGAGATGCAATCTGTACACTCTTTGATGGCAACATTACTACAAAGCAGAAATAAGAGATAATCTTTTACTTCAAATCATTCAATTGTTTACAATAAGTAACTAATTTGCATATTCCATATATCTTTGTCAATTTTCTGACACTTTCCATTAACCTTTCTTATGTCTCTTTTAACATATCACAAGTGCATAAATTGATGACGTAGAAAATAAACAAATTGTGATTCAATGACAATTTTCAAATTCAAATTATTTCTGTTTACTTCTGAATACTTGCAAATGAAAAATGTAAACAATGGGAGTATTTTGACATCCATCCATTTCTTTTAGTCTACATGTGATATGTCAATGTTTTATTATGAAAATTAAATCATTATGAGATATAATGGGCCTTTAAGGAAATGAAAAATGTGTCAGTATTAAAAGATGGAACAAACCCTTCATATGATGTTAAGACATACATGTATGGTTTAAATTCAAAATTTCAGGAGAGAAGTTCTGACAATTTGACCAGAAATGATGTTAAATGAAAAACACCCTTTAGACTTAGAATTCCATTTGCACACATACCTGTACTATCTGCCCCCTGACAGACACAACTGTTTTCACTGGGGAAGCCTTGGTTTGTTCCAGGCTTATGAATGGTGCTGGTGGGGGGTTCACCAATCTTTCTGCTGAAGACACATGGATATCTGGAACATTCATCCCTCCAGACTTGAATGACTTGGAATTCCTGGTTACAACCAAAGTCTTATCTGCTCGTACTATGAAGTTCTTTATTGCAACCACATCCCCAGTCTTAAACCTAGAGAACTGCTGGGGATCATAAATGATTCCCTTTGCAGACCCAGACTGGTCAGCTAGACCAACCGTCAGAGATTGTTTGTCAACCCCATTACTTTGATATGTTTTTGGTCCATTGCATACAACAACCTTGACCTTTACTGATCCTGAATATGGTCCAGCCTTTCCTTGTTTGGCCTCAGTGATAGTAATGGCAGACATCTGAAAGAAATATAACATTTTGAGTAGTTTTGATTTACATATGCTGGAAACAGATATTCATGCAAACCTTTTACATAAAGCATGTTACATGTACTTTTTTCTATTAAAATTGATATTTTTGAAAGACTGTCAAATTAAGAAATCAAATATCTAATAGTTCTATGATATGAAAGCATATTTAAGAAATATAAGAAAAATATTGTATTCAACCAAATAACAATGCATTGAAAGAAAATGGAGCATAACAAAGCTTGATTATTTAGTTATAACTTTCTGCTGTAACAAATGATAATCATGAAATCTTGTCAAAGTCAGAGAAACTGAACTTTTTTTTGTTCGTCAGAGAAAGTAAATTAGAGAAACTGATTTTTTTTTGTTCTGAAAGTATATCTTGAAGGGATATGCACTATCACAAGTTAAAATATAACAATGCATTGAGAGACAAGTGCATTACAAAGCTTGATTATAGAATGATGGCACAAAACAAATACATAAATAATCATAACACATTTGTGGCCATCTAGCAAGAATGGAGATATTGTTGAAGATTTTGACTTTGCTAAGGGAGACACAAACCACCAGTCTTTTAGGAAAATAATCTTGTAAGAGAATACTTATTTTTGTTTTTACGCGAGGGGTGTTAAATATGATAATTCAAACTTAACAATTTCGCTACAATTGCTGTGTTGGATAAGATGGGATTAGTGTGGACCAAGCCTGCATTAATAAACATGTCCAAAAATCTAGGGGGGTAGCAAATTTAAATTGAATCTAGAATTCCTTGGTTGAATACTGTTTAAAAAGATATTTTTAAAGATTAGTGAATCTATCTATGACAAAGTGTGGCTTAACATCAGATTCATTTAAGCAATTGTAATTTGAAAATAAAGTCCTGCCATTTTACATTTAGAAAGAACACTCCAATAATGCATACATTGAAAGATACACATTCGATAATGATGTGCCTGTGTATATCCCAATGTTGTGGTTTAGTTATTTTGCAACCTTGTCTTATATAGAACAATTAATCAAGCTGAAGTGTGTTTCTTCTTTCTCTATTATGATTTCTTGTAAATGAAGAAGGTTGGTTTGTGATCAGAACAGTAGGATTCCAGAGTACCACATGACAGTTCAAGAGAGCAGCGAGAGTAAACATGGTCTAAACAAGAACCATAATCTGTAGTTGGTAACTTAATGAGTTGCTTCATTTTGTAAGTCTGTTTCAGTAGCTTAACAACATGCAAATTATCTGCAAAATCTTAATTGAAATCACCCAGCATCAAAAAAGTCTCCTCCTCAGAAATCATCTGCATCAATTGTCTCATGAAGGATGTGTAATTTGTACATTTGCCTCTGCAGGTGGGCAATATACAAAACAGACCACAACATTTGTTTCATTTTGAACCAAAGCACATTCAATATTTGAGAAAGTGTGGGTAGAGAACTGCTTTAAGTTTAACTTTGAGTACACAGCTATTCCATGTGCAGAAGTGCTTTTAGTTGAACATTGAAAAGTGAAGCCATCTAATTTGTAAATCTTTGAGCAATGAACTGGGCCATACACACGTGTTTCAACAAAGCCAATCAAGTGAGCATTTAACAAATTGTCCTCATGTCGTATGTCATCTATATGCTGGGGTAGAGATCGACAGTTTTGAAAGCAAACAATCATTTCCTCCGCATAAGAACTCAGGTCAGGCAAGAGTGCTTTCAAACGGCTTTCATGTCGAAGACGTTCCATTTCCTCATGTACCTCAAAGGAAGTTCTAATTTTTTCCTCATTAAATTTCAAGATATTAATGCCTGAAAGTGATGTCACCCTACTAAGACCAACATAATGTAAATGAGACACAGCCCTATTTCCAAAGTGCATACCAGCATTTTTAATAGTCGAGCCTTGTGCTTTGTGTATAGTTTTCCCAGCCGAGACAACTAAAGGAAATTGACGACGAACAACAAGATAAGTTTTGTAGTGTCTTATAGGAAATGTTCTTGTTGTTTCCAAGATAGGCACCCACAATGGATCAATTCCATGTTTATACAAATGTTTGTATTTACGCCGCCATGAACAGCCAATTGAAGTGTCATTAAATTGTACCCAGACAATGCTACATCTTTCAGAGTTGACAACACGAAAGTCAAATTTTTTTCACTACACATGAAGCCCCATTGGTTAGACCATCACTGACATCAATATTCAAACAGATGTCACATGGAACTCCAACCCCAAGTACAAGATTTTTGCTCAGACCCATTGTTTTGCTTGGATCTGAAGACACTTTTGTTAATATCTTTCTTGTATAGAAGCATTCAAATCCCCAGATATACAGTCTAATGCCTTAATGACAACAGTATCAGCCTGTGGTAGTGTAGACAGGATAGCAGAATTGTGACTACATGCATCAGCCTTATTTCAGAAAATGTGAGGTATTTTGGTTAGATTGTCTTTTGAGCTGTCAGTACAACAGTTCCTCAAAACTTCAAGATCTGCTTCTGTTTGGTTCCCTTCACGCAGTCTGTTCAGCAATAATGCAAATTCTTTGTCGTCTTTTTGCCTCATAATCTTTGTCAATTCAAACAAGAGGCCCAAGGACCATAGACGCTCACCAGAGTACATCTGCATTTTAAAATGAAACAATTTTTTCTCTAGAGGTAAGACTCAAAAACAATAAGGATAGTATCTGCCTAATGAATGAAATTACACATGTAAAGTCAAAGTTTGAAAATATGTCAATAATAACAAAATACTTACAGTTCTTACCAAGTGACAACTGATCACAATAACGCAACACAGTGACAGTATGGCACAACTGATTCTTCAAATTATCTACAACAGAAAAATAACCACATCCATAAATTTAAAGTGGCAGACTGGAAGTCTGTCTCAGAACTTTCGTCCGCTTTAAATCGGACTTAATAGTATCATTGGTTATCCTCCAGTTATTGTCCTTGATTGTAAATTAATAAATATTTAGCATACACAATCTTTCCCCTACCACATTCTGTCCCTTGAGGTTATAATTAAATATCAATGCCAAGATAACCTCATGCACCAAATGGTTATATTTAGAAATCAAAATTAATCTAAAGGAACAAAAATATAGACATTTTACACAAATGTTTTAAAAAATGTTACCGGTCATTAAAACTAAAAAGACATTAATGCTTATGAAAGTAATAATTCAAACCAAAATTCAGAAATATCAATGATGGGAACTAACAAAATGTCCTTCATCGCTTTTTGTTTACATATCCTTAAGTATTCAGTTCTCGCTATATTGTTATTCTAGGGCTATATACACTGACATAATTTCACCTTGAGAGTGACGTTATTAAAATTGATTGATCCACGATTCCTAAGTGTGTGTGTGTGGTTTTTTTAATGAAAATGTTAGGGAAAAAACATAAATACATTCATGTAATAAACAAGAGGACCATGATGGCCCTATATCGCTCACTCTAAAGGCAACCTTAATTATTATGGACCAGAACTCTCATACAAGACATAATAATCCTTAGTACCTACATTCTTAGGTTCCATTTCTCTACATTTAAAACCGAATTACCTCTCAATTTTGTATGAATGACCAAACGATTGAACAGAATTCAACAATACAGTTATGTATTCAGCCGTATTCTGTATAAAACTGAAGATTATTTGTCAATTCCAGTTTGCTTTCATTTTCTCAATATCTCTAAAAAGTACTGTGGCTGCTGAACCACACTTATAAATACTTGTTCTATTTTTAACAGTGTTTTGCTTATTAGGATATATGTAGAGTTTGAGGTGATGGGTGATACTGCAAAACTGAAAAAGCTTTGTTATGACTTAGGTGTACAGTTAGTCTAGATACAAGCTTTTAAATATAACTTATCTCGCAAAACAATGTTTATTTTTTATCAAAAATACTATCAGTGTTCTGCAAAGGATTTTGATATTAGGGGATAAATGTCCTATAACCTATAAAAACAAGTAACTGGTAATGCACGCAACACCCGAGTCCCCTAGCGGTGAGGTGTATATTTTTTCCATTATCATAGCAACCAGAATTTTAGTCTGAGAAAAATAACAAAGTGACATACAGAATCTTCATACTGCCATATATTTATATAACAAGTTTCTTAATATTATCTTAAATGCTTTTTAAGTTATCAAGGGACCCAGATTTCCAGACATCTGGACAGATAGATGGATAAATATAAGTTATCTTTTGAGTCTAACAGCCTTCACACAATTCCTGTTCATTTTGCAGATTTATGGTCACCAAATTCTGTATGAGACTAAGCTACAATAGTGTAGTAAAAAAAAATGTATTTCTCTGTAAAAACTTTTTTTGTTGTGTTTTATACACAGATTACAAATCATATATACTTACCTATGCATTATAATTTATAACCATGAGAAATCTCAAAGCCAACTATGTTGGAATGTCTTAAGACTTACAGTACCCTTGGTGTCCGACAAAATTGCTTGCATTTGATTTCCATCATGGGTGTCTTAGGTGGGGACAGAGACAATGATTAATTTGGAGAAGTATTACTTCCTTCAGACGTGCCATTATTTGCGTCACTTTCAGCAAACTGTTAATTTCCTAAGTAACTTAAAATTGTTCCATTTTTTTTTTCACAACCAGCCAAGCCATGTTGATAACAGATGATAAACAGTTGTTTCAATCAACGCAAATGGTCGAGAACTCCCACTAAGCACTAACTGCTGTCAAACGAGCCAATTAAAATCGATGTTAAAACACACATGGCATACTGCTTTCCGGCTGAGTACATTTTAAGTTTAAGGTTTTGTCCCTGGTAATTTCGTACGCGACATACATCGCACTAGGAGCAATTTTTTTATTTTTTTACTTTTTTGCTATTATGTCACAAAATCCTGTCCTTGGTAGAACACTGTACTGTGACTGAATTGAAGTTCATTTTAAAAAAAAACAAAAAACGATAATATATCGGCTTGCTGAAAAAATATCATGATATTCATGTTCCAAATTAACAAGAAATATCTTTAAAAAAGATATTCGGCGTAGAGATTTTCATTCATGCATAAATATACTTTAATTAAGAAACTTATAAATGGAAATATATGCAAAACACATTTCAAAGACACTAATGTTATGATAGGTTATAAAAGCATTGTTGTAAATAATTGTAAAAAAACATGTCTAATTTTGATAGTGAACAATGATGAATGGCAATGTTTTTAACAAGGTTTATTTTGCAAATAAGAAAATGTACAGTAAAGAATGGCTAGACTATTATACAAAAGACACGACTGACCATTATCGTAAACAGGCTTACCTGCACCATAAAAAATTGTAAAATGATTAAAATCAGAATATGAAATGATTTGATATAACAAATATTTCAGAGTACCTCCAAATGTTCTTATTTAAAAGCAGTGTAATGTTATAAATTATCCTATGAACTATAAAAAAATCTATGATAATCCGCTGCATAAAACCTAATTTAGTTCCAGGCTGATCATGTATAAATGAGCAGTTATCTGCTCGTTGTAGTTAGGACATACAATTTTTTCTTCACCTTTATTTTATTTCTTACTGACAAAAGCTTGTTCAGGTCTGATTTTATCAGTTGTAAACTGTATCAAAATAGTTTATACAGGCATATACATTAATGATCAGCACCTTAAAGCATAGATTCATTGATAAAGGACTTCTAGAACATTCCGAGGAAAAGCGCGCGAAAGACCGACGCACAACAAATTTAGTACGCTCTAGAAATAGTTCAGTATTTTTTCTATGAAATATACTTATTTATAGACGGTAATACAAAAAATTATATCTGTAAATAGGCTTGTTTTGATATTTGTTCATATCATTATTGCATATGACAATTATGATATAAAAGCGTTATTAGTTGTTTTGGTTTTGGCGAATTAATTTTCAATGAGAGTATCTCGGCAGGCTGGAAGAATTCAACATACATAGTAATTAAGGGGTTTCATGTCATAACACGGTGGATTCTTTTTTGTTGTTTTAAATCATTTTCACAAAGTAGCATTCCTCAATTGATGGAAAAGGATTGTATTTAACTTACTGAAATCACTTTCATGTTTACATCAAAAAGAAAAGTAATAACACCAAGCTGCACCCCTTATTTACAGTAATTTTATAGTCCATAACGATGCGTTAACCAATAACAGGAGTCCTTTTATTCAGCTTAGAATTATTTACCGCTGTTAGCGTACATTTGATTGGTTTAAGATGCGAGTTGAAATCGAAATTATACAGCTACGCCGAAAAACTCAGTGAGCACCCAGTAATATAAAATGGACTCTGTGAATGTGCTAAATTATATGTTTCTTGTTCTCATTAATTATCATCATCTTAATATTTGCACTCCAATCTGTTTTTATTTTACAGGCTTAGGACAGTTTTTTATATTTTGTTCAATTATCATTTTTTAATTACAACTGACAATTTATTACATTTGAAAGAAATATAATGATGCATTCACGACTATGTCTAAGTTAAAGAGAAGGGATTTCTTACGCTAGCGAGAACTGGATACTCCAGGATAACAATTAAACGATTATATTTAAAACCGAAACTTATCAAACGGAACAGAAAATCAAAGTCATTTCGACACAAACTTTACATAGTATTTTATATATTACAGATTTTAATTTAAAGGAATCACGAAAATGATTCAAACGAGGTTAGGACCCAGGCGACTCGATCAAAAGCAAATGTAGAATCGTGAAATTTGGCAATTATTCTTCCTTAAAGACACGTTCCGTGCCACAGTTTGAGAAGAAAATAGACACAGGCATTTCCAAACCTTAAAAGTATATCGATCATAACAAATAACAAAATACTTACAGTTTTGCTTTGAGGAATCTGAGATGACACAATGGCGCGAAAATAAAGTAGTCCCAACATCACAGATGTCGCTTGCTTTACACTTTCTAACTCAGATGCTGTTGATAAAGCATCTAAATTTCATGTATAGATATTGCTTTTTCTCAAGAGTTTTGGAATTTCTCTCAGTGTTCTCTTCTTAACAGACAGGTTTCAACATGTACTATTTTAACCTCAGAACTACCCATGCGTAGTAATATCTATCGATGTTAAAAATGACGTGCCAGCTGCTGTCAATCGAATTCAGAGCGTCGTTTAAAGACTTGCTTGCGCATGCGCACGCAGTCTAAAAATCATTACCTTTTTAACTTTTTCAAAAACGAAATCGGCAATTTTTCAAACCTGAAAGTTCATCAACCTGCCGGCAGCTGATTAGCCCGCTTTTAATGCAAGATTTAAAACTTTATACATGTAGAGAAGTGAATTAAAAAATTGTATGTAGATTTCGTCAATGTAGTTTGTTTATTATATTTTTTTAGCTTAACTATTTTTATGCTAATTCTTAAACTGCATTTGCCTAGAATTGTTTATAGTTGTAACTGATACAAACTTTTGGTAATTGTCTATTTTTCCCAATTGTTAGATCGCTCGGCAGACGACATGTAAATTTCTCTCAATCAGTGAACGTGCCCGCAGTACCCTAAACACATGCTTATCACACAGTCATGGACGACTGCCGGTTCGGATTACCTACACATTAACAGCAGGGGGCCATAAGATAATAGGAGTCTGGCTGGTCAGGTTGTTATGCAGGTGGTTCAGTACGAGGGGCCCACGATGGGGATTTCCTCTAGACAACACTACAATGATGTAATCAAGGGATTTTATAGACTAGAAAAATGTATGCCCAGGTGGGGGGGGGGGGGGGGGGTATTACTAAGTGTTTAATATCACATGTATTGGTTGAATTTGAGCCAGTTTAATTTATTTTTAATTGCACACTCAGGCTTTAACAGTTGGTCATTTCATAGCCTATTAAAGTCCATGTAGCTTAATGGTGTATTCCTATTGTTTTTTCCCTCCCCGCGTAGGTTCGAATCATGGCAGGGTCATTCGGATTTTCATGTGAGGAAGCCTTCCAGCTGGCTTGCGGTAGGTCGGTGGTTCTACCCGGATGCCTCCGTGCATTCGGGGTCTTCCTCCACCTGTAATTAGCTGGACGTCGCTATATGACTGAAATACTGTCGCAGTGACGGTAAACTCAAATAGTCAGGTCAAGTCCAATTGTTAAGTTTCTCATCTACACATCATAAATGAGATATTGAGTTACACTGACTAGAAATTAATTAAATAAATTATAGATTATATATATTGTAACGATTTCCAATGTCATCAGAGAGATCTAACACATATATAATATCTGTCTTAAACATTTTTATATCTATTGAAAAACAAGTATTTATAACCTAAATAACCCAATCCCGTCTTTGGTTTCTGGGTTTTACTGAGTGCTTAAAGTAAGTTTAAACCATGTTTCAAGGGGCCCGAACCTTTCACTTCCTGAATGTATTTCTCTGATTAAAAATATCCCATTAAAGGCACCTGCATAAGGAAAATATTTGATTAAACCAATGGGAAATATAATTGTCTTAGTAATCTATAAAAAATGTAAAGGGACGACATCCATGGCAATAAATAAACGTAAACAACGAAATAACTCAAGACATGTTTGAATAAATCGAAACATGTGATGACGTCATTTAAAGATATGTCGTCAATTATAATTAATAACGTCAAATTATAAGTATCAAGATAAACCAAAGCCCCTCTTAAGTACATCAATGATGGACACTTAGTATTGACAGAGAAAGTTCAAACAATACAGACAACCCTGAATATCATATATGGTATTTGGGTCGTTTATATCATTCTACGATTTTAAAAGGTAGATATATACTTATTTGAATCCCAATTTGTTATTATTCTTTATCGTCAGTTTTGGCGCACTGACGATATTGAATGCAGTTCATGTCTAAGATCTGCAGATGTTTTTATCAAGACAAAGAAGAATGTATTTTTAAAGGATCAAGATTTCCATGACGTCACGATTACGTCATGTAATTCGACGTGACAAATTCAGCATAAGATAAAAAGAAAATCTGTTTGTTCTGATTAAATATGGAATATATCTCATCTCGAAGTGATAAAAGACTGTAACTGTATCACTTCTCCACGAGATATAATTATTCCATAACCACCCAAAGCAAACAAATATCCTATTTTTTTGTATCCTGGAAACTCTTGAATCTTGATATGTAATAATTACATCACTCATTTTTAACCTTCCATCTTTTATCACGTGCACTGTTTCCGCAGAACTTTCATAATAATTATATTATTAAAAAAAATCAATTATAAATATACATATGATATATAACTAGATCTTTATATTGGATATAATATAGACAATATAGAAATGATAATTAGCCCCGGCGGTCGAAAGTTTAGAGCGGCCGCCCTATTGTCGGAAGGTCTTGGATTCGATCAGCGACATGCGGCGACACACCAAAGTTCCTTGGTTAGGAAGGTCCTGTACTTGTTGGCCAGTTGACATGGTCATATGACTGGACGTGTTCAGTATCACTCTTCTACGGCGTGATGTGCACGGAAGAAGCACTGTGTCTCAGACTGGTTCCTCAAATGAATGAATCACTGTCAGTAATGTTAAATCTTGTCCTTTAAATAGAGTTACTCCGGAATAAAGAAAATTTTGGGAGTTTCCCAGCTAATCCGGGGGTACAAACATAGCATTTCATAGTGCCGACTCGCACATAACCTACATCAATAAAAACACGTTTACCTAGAGCTACAAACCATATATTTGCCTAATTGATTGTGTCAGTGTAAGAGATATTTACCTTCCGGAACTCATTTCTATACTATTAAGTATTTCCGTGTTACCTGATATGGTAAGGGAATTGTGTGATCACTGTGTATAAACAATCATGAATCACGTCCTTATAGATTCCTGTATTGTTTTTCAAATATCTTATGCGTATTGCTTTACTGCAATCCTACAACAATGTTACTGCTTTTTAATAGTCACTGATGTAGACATTTTACAACATGCTGTCAAAAATTAAAATAAAACTACACTGACTTAAAATGAACACTTCAAAATAATTTTCTGTAAACTTAGTTGTGTGTGTGTGTTTTTTTTGTGTCTCCCGTCCAGTCCTTTCGAACGTATACTTGTAATCCCAGAACTTGTACCTAAATACCGGACTAGGCGGCCTCATTGACTGATAATTATACGAATTAAACTGAAACTTGTAGTATATATTTATCCTGTCATTCATCGTTCATTTGATGAACATGCTTTTGTTAACTATAAATGTATCATTTATCCAGTGTTAATCTTGGAAAATAAACAGTTGAATGTAGCATCACGATAATTATCATTGAAGGGATTGTTGAAATAAGGTATAAAATTATTTAGAAGTAACAAGAAAAGTCTACAACATATTATTGTTTTTATAATTTGTGTATGGGAATGAATGAGGGAGGAAAGGAGAATAAGAGGGCTCGTCAAATAATGTTTCAGACGCTTTTACATCATTATGTATAAAAAATGCACGCAATTAATATTATACAAAGTTTTAAAATTTATTTTCATACTTATGATTATATGTACATACAGAACTGAAAAAAAAAAACGAGCAATAATAGCATGCAAACATATAACTGCGTGCATATTTAGTAAACGATAAACGATGACGAAATTTTAGGCTTCAAAATTACAAAAAAAAATTGTATTTATAAAACTATATTTTATGATAATCACATGTAATTAAGAATATTTTGGAAAGCTTTTACAGCCCTGATCGGCTTCAATGGCCTCCGTGGCCGAGAGGGTAAAGTCGCTGACTTTAACACTCACTCAGCCCCTCACCGCGTGGGTTCGAATTCTGGCAGGGTCATTCGGATTTTCATGTGAGGAAGCCTTCCAGCTTGCGGTAGGTCGGTGTTTCTACCCGCATTCCACTCTCTTACACATCGGCTTACATTACATTCACCTCTGTGGTGGGCTCAGAGAGTAGTTCCAAATATATGACGTGATCCAGACCGTTGTTCAAATATTTAATTTGAAGGACACTAGACAGGCTCCTTAAACTTTGAAATATATATAAATAGCACCACTGATCCTGAGCGAAATGGTCTTTAAAATTACAAATTATGAAAATAAAAATTACAACATCCGGGTGAACCTGTACATATTTATATTTGCAGACGAGCGTTAGCGGATTGTTCCTATCGGCGAAACAAGGCAGAAAATAGTTCCGATAATAACAATTAAAATTAATATTTTACATACGTTTTATAATGATTTAAAAAGTATTTATTCAATGTTTCTATACATTTGACCCGTAAAATACACTTAAATCCGCGTTAAATGAGTGTTTTCTGTTTTGACAAGATTCTTGTCATTGAATGAACGACAACTCTACTTGGAGATTGCTCGGATGCCTCCGTGCATTCGGGATCTTCCTTCACCTGTAATTA
>CM037777.1:25805173-25817499 GCA_021229015.1 Solen grandis
CTAGCCCTACGGTGAATAAATGACCCGGAACAGGGGTCACTTGTTTTACATAGAGTTATATAGGTAAATCTTTTAAAAATCTTTATTACTATGAATCCTTTTGGCTAGAGCTTAGATATTTGTTTGTAGCATTATCTAATGGTTCTTTACCAAGATGTTCAAATCTAGCCCTACGGTGATAAAGCCCCGCACCAGGGTCACTTGTTTTACATCAGTGTTATATAGGAAAATGTAAAAATCTTCTTCTATGATTCCATAAGCTGAGATTAGATTATTTGGTATGATGCATAATCTTATGGTTCTTACCAAGATTGTACAATTCATGACCTATGGTGATAAATGACCCAAGCACCATGGGTCACTTGTTTTTCATAGAGATATATAGGAAAATCTCTTTAAAAATCTTCTTATATGAATCTTTAGCCTTGAGCTTGTTATTTGGTATGTAGCATCATCTTATGGTTCATTACCAAGATTGTTCAAATCATAGCCCTATGTTGATAAATGCACCCGAACTGGGGTCACCTTGTTTAAACATAGATTTATTAGGAAATACTTTATAAAATCTTCTTCATATGATTCCATAAGCCTAGAGCTCGAGATATTTCATAATGTAGCTTTCATCTAATGGTCATTACCAAATTGTTCAATTTTAGCAAAAAACGGTGATAAATGCCCCCGCACATGGGTCAATTGTTCTAATAGAGTTATTAGGAAAATCTTTAAAAATCTTTTCTATGAATCCATTAGGCCTAGAGCTTTGATTTTGGTTATGTAGCATCATCTTATGGTTCATTACAAAGATGGTTCATAATCATGCCCTATGGTGATAAATGCCCCCGCACCAGGGGTCTCTTGTTTTACATAGGATGTTATATAGGAAAACAACTTTTAAATATATTCTTCTATGAAACATTAGGACTTGAGCTTAGATATTTCAATGTAGCATAATCTTAATGGTTCATTACCAAGATTCGTTAAAATTCATAGCCAAATCGGTGATAAATGCACCCGCAATAGGGGTCACTTGGTTTTCATAGAGTTATATAGGAAAGCTTTAAAATATCTTCTTCTATGAATCCATAAGGCCTAGAGATTAGTTATCTTGGTTTGTTGCATCATCTTTGGTTCTACCAAGATTGTACAAATCATAGCCCTACGTGATAAATGCCCCGCACCAGGGGTCTCTTGTTTTACATAGAGTTTATAGGAAAATGTTTTAAAAAAATCTGCTTCTATGATTCCTTTAAGGCCTAGAGATTAGATATTTGGTATGAGTGCATCATCTTATGGTTTCTTACCAAGATTGTACAAATCATGACCCTATGGTAGATAAACAGACCACGCACCAATGTCGTCAATGGTTTTACATAGAGTTATATAGGAAATCTTTAAATTCTTCTTCTATGAATCCATTAGGCCTAGAGCCATTAGATATTTGGTATGTAGAATTCATATTATGGTTCATTACCAAGATTGTTTCAATCATAGCCATATGGTGTAAATCGCCCCCGCTCAGGGGTCACTTGTTTAACATAGATTTGTATAGGGATATTCTTTATAATTCTTCTTTCTATGAATCCTTAAGGCCTAGTAGCTTAGATACTTTCTTTGTAGCATCATCTAAGGTTCATTACCCAAGATTGTTCAAATCATAGCCAAACGTGATAATGCCTGCAATAGGGTCACTTGTTTTTCATAGAGTTATCATAGGAAAAATCTTTAAAAATTCTTCTTCTATGAATCCCTAAGGCCTAGTAGATTTGTTATTTGGTATGAGCATTCATCTTATGGGTTATTACCAAGATTGTACAAAATCATGACCCTATGGTGATATTGCCCCAGCACAGGGGTCACTGTTTAACATAGAGTTATATAGGTAATTCTTAAAATCTTCTGCTAATGAATCCTTTAGGCCTAGAGCTTTAGATATTTGGTATGCTAGCATCATCATATGGTTCATTATCAAGATTTCAAAATGGTGGCCCTTTGGAGATAAATGACCCGCACTAAGTCTTCTCCTCTGAAACCATAAGGCCAGTGCTTATATATTTGGTGTGTAGTATTGTCAGGGCTAATAATGTTTAAGATTGAGTTATATCAGAATTCTTGTCTGTTTAAAAACCTTGTAACCAGTTGTAGCAATGGTACTCAGGTGAGCGATCCAGGGCCATCATGGCCTCTTGTTTTTATTTGTTGAAGATTCATTCACAGAAAAATGAAGCCACTTTGTCGATTTCTATCAGTTTGCCAATGCCCAAATAGTGTGACTGTTTAAACACATGCTTTAATTCCTACAAAGCAAATGCTATCTGAGATCCTTTACTTGAGAAGGAATGTATTGGCATTTGGAAGAAAGAAGATAGTTCCAGTGGATTAAGAAACTTAGATTTCTTGAGCATTGGTTTTTAAGATAGTAAATAATTCAATGATTACTAGTATTCAATTTCAATTCAGTTCAGTCTTTTTCAGGATTTTCAGGTAAATTAGTGGTTATTCAGAGTGTCAAGCACAAGTGTTGGGTCCCTAGCTCCAAGGTCAAGGTCACACACAGAGGTCAAAGGTTATATGCTTGTCCAGGCTGTAACTTAGAATAGCTCCAAGGTCAAGGTCACACTTATGAGTTGAAAGGTCATAGTGCTGGATTTCCTTGTCCAGGCTGTAACTTTGTGATGGATTGCATTGCAGGATTTTCAAATAATTTGACAGTAACATTTGCCTTGAACACAAAAGTTGATTCTCTATCAAGGCTCAGGTCATTCTCAGCGGCAAAGGTCATGGCACGGGATTTGCTTGTCCAGGCAAAAATTATCTCTGGAATAAAGGATTATTAAATGAAGATTTGCCTCAATGAGACGATGTGTTGCATTAATGGGTTGGGTCCCTAGCTCTATGGTCAAGGTCACACTTAAAGGTGAAAGTTCATCTTAGCCTTGGACAACTGGATACATATTCAAAACAATATTCAGCGCTGAGTTATACTTAAAATCTCAAATATCATTCTTGTTTAAGAATTATGTAAGTAAGTGTCAAAGGTCTTGTAAATAATTACTTTATTAATATTTGTTACGATAATATTAGCTTTCTTTCTATAGAATAAAACATCCCAAAGACTGGGAGATAATCCACAAGTCCCAATGCACAACCAAATACTGTTTCACATACAACTTTGAACCAGCCTAGGGTCTTATCAAAAGCCGGTGCTTCAAACCACTTCCCTATCTGGACATTGGAGAGAAAAAAATGGAAACCAGTCACACTTAGGACTTCAATTTTTCACTGTACACAAACAAGTTATCACTAAATTTAGCCAGTGGGATATATTTACTTAGAATAATTTAGTAGATAGAATTGACATAATGCCAAACTGCCCATGAATGAACATCAGTTTAACCAGCATCAGCTGTACAAAGCAACGCCAAACAAATGCATGTGAACCTTGCTTTCAATAGTTACATTTTTTCAACAAACATTTTGGTGTGTAGATATACCTGTTTTGGCGTCATGTTAATTGGTGCCAGATAATCGTGCAGTCCTTATACAAACATGATAACTATATTGTACAGCTGCTGTGCCTGATGAACCAGGATGCAAGTGTTCTAACGCGTCAGGTGACCTGCCTCCTGATGTGTGCAGCAGCCTGTCTCCAGGTGATCAGGGTCGGGCAGGTGGAAACCGACCAAAAGGCAAGTTGCTGGTTTGGGTCAGATATCACCTAGTTACAGGTTAATGCTATTCCATTTAAGTTAAAAATCCAGAGGATGATGGATTTTTTTTTTCCCGCTGTTGCTAAATGAATCCTTATAAAATCCAATATACCATATTCATGCTGAGTTAACTCACTTCCCATCACACGCATGTAGCACATATCAAATCTAAAAAAAAATGATTTTTTCTCTATGTGGTGTGGGGCTTTTATAGAAATCACTTTGATAGCCAGCCCTAAAATTTAAGGATCAGTGATGTTTCAAATGATTTGCCCTTTGAAGATGGAGTGTTGCACAATAAACCAGGCTGGCTCAAAGGTCAGTGACATTCGTAAGGTCAAAAGTCAAAAATCAACAAAAACGTGCTTGACTGATCTCTAATGACATATTAGCAGGCATACCAAATTTGATATCTAATATTTATTTAAAAAACAAGATGTCATCTTCTTGCTTTGCACTCTCTCTCTTACAAATTTTGTTAGTTTTGATTATAAAATAAACTTTTTTGCCAAAATCAAATTTTAAGATATTATGTAAATTAGGTCATTTTGGGTGCTTGTCAGTCTCAAAAAAGATTAACTAAAACATAGCACTTACCATAACTTCCATGATTTTGTTTGTCTGATGTTTGCATACTACATAATGCCACATTTGCAAGAACCAAAGCAGAAAACATAAGGGTTTAAGGAATTTATATTCAATTAAATCTAACAAGTGGCAATTTTCTTTCGACAGCACTTCATTATGCAGATTTATGATGCTGTAGTCTAGCGTTGAATCAGATCAGTAGTGCAGCAAATTTCATTGCCTGACTATGAAAATGTTACTTCTATGATTTTGTATACACTCAAAACATGTTTGCAGTCAGCCCTTACCTTCATTAAGAATACCATGCTAGAGGGACCGCCCACTACAGACTTGCCTTTCTGTTACTTGAATTAAGTCCTGGTTAGACTCATCTCAGCTGTTAAGATTTTGTCAAGCATCTACTAAACCAGTACAGAGTAGAGATGCACAATGTGTTTGATTTAGTGGTACAAAAAGTTGTATTATTGTGCTTTCAAAATAAAAAGGCAAACACCCTACACTTTTTAGCTCACCTGAGCAAAGCTCAGGGTGGCTTTGTGATCCGTGAGCGTCGGTCGTCCATCGTGCGGCGTCACAATTTTTAGTGTTTACACTCTATCACTTTATTTCTTAAGCATCATCTTCCAAAATTTAAGACAATGTTTATGACCATAATGTCTCTATTGAGCTCGATTATGGCTGAGATCCGTCAATTAGGTCAGGAGTTAAGCCCCTTTTAATATTAAAAAAATGCCATATTTCACGTTGTTTACACTCTAGCATCTGCATCTTTTGAGCAATCATCTTCAAACTTTATGACATTGTTTATGACCATAATGTCTCGATTGAGTTCGATTATGGCTAAGATCCATCAATTAGGTCATGAGTTATGTCCCTTTCAATATTGAAAATATGCCATATTTCACTTTGTTTACACTCTAGCATCTTCATCTTTTAAGCAATCATCTTAAAACTTTATGGCAGTGCTTATGACCATTATGTCTCGATTGTGTTTGAATATGGCTGAGATCGGTCAATTAGGTCATGAGTTATGTCCCTTTCAATATTGAAAATATGCCATATTTCACTTTGTTTACACTCTAGCATCTTCATCTTTTAAGCAATCATCTTCAAACTTTATGGCAATGCTTATGACCATAATGTCTCGATTGAGTTCGATTAAAGCTGAGATCTGTTGAGTTATGCCTCT
Organism: Solen grandis; assembly: GCA_021229015.1. Classification (NCBI taxonomy): domain Eukaryota; kingdom Metazoa; phylum Mollusca; class Bivalvia; order Adapedonta; family Solenidae; genus Solen; species Solen grandis. The sequence goes on from CM037777.1 coordinate 25,810,658, forward strand.
TTAAATATAAAAAAATGCCAGATTTCACTTTGATTACACTCTAGCATCTTCATTTTTTTAGCAATCTTTTTTAAACTTTAAGACAATGTTTATGCCCATAATTTCACAATCGGGTTCAATTTTAACTGATATTCACAAGTTAATTTAGGAATTATGCCCTTTTCACCATAAAAAAAGCCAGATTTCACTTTTACACTCTAGCATCTTTATTTCTTAAGCAATCATCTTTCTCAGGCGAGCGATCAAGGGCCATCTTGGCACTCTTGTTTTCAGTTGTTTTTGAATTTGAAAAGCATAAGCTTTAGATTTTCATACAACTGTTTATGTAGGGAAGGCCAGTGTTTGTATATTCTCTGATTTTATCATTGTTGCATATTCAAATTCAATGAGGGAGGATAATGTATAGACGATCCTTATCAATGTACTATATTACTGTATTTGATAAGTTGCACTCTTATATATTTTATAATAAATTATTAATGAGGAAATATCTGATGTGTTTGAGTCAAGCCAGTGTCCATTATAAAGTTCTATAGGTTTGATTTGTTTAGTTCTATTCAAACTTTGCCAAAACCAAACTTCTGAGAAAACCAAACTACATGTAAGCTGTAGTCCCGAAGGTGTGGTATTTCAGAGTGCACTGTATATTAGCATTAGTAAGAGAGAAATTTCATCCTAACATGTGATTTTGGTGAAAAACAATCAGTTGGTCTTTAAATCATATTGAACTGTATCCTTAAACTGAATTACAAGTATGACTTTCATTGAACCAAAGGACCATTGCACAGATTTCCTCTCTCTTTTTTATCCTTTTTTTATGCCCCCAAATAAATTGATAAGGGGGCATATTGTTTTTGTCCTATCTTTCTTTATGGGGGGGTCACCAGGGAGGGGGTGGCTCTGATTGGTTCTTTGTGTTTTAGAATACATCTTGAATGTCTTTCATGTCAATTTTTTTTTTGAGTCAGAGTTTATTAGAAATTGACTGCAACAAATTCATCGACAACTCTAGTAAAATTCCAATTTTCAGTACTTAAATAAACCTGAGAGATGACTTATAGAGCCATTTTCAGTTTATTAAAGACTGGCAGTTTGGCCAACTAAATAACTATTAATTACAAAATACAGGACATCCTCCCAGACTGGTATTCACAGCAGCTTTATTATTATCTTATTCTATATACTGCCTACACGTTATTTCACCTCTGAAAACATGTAGATATTGTGAAATATGGGATTGTTCTAATATGGCATAAAATATTTACAAGTCATTTTAGAGCAATACATTATAGGGCAAGGCCAGAAGTTTTTGCTGAAATTTTTTCACAGGATAGTTGTTTTGGAACTAATGTTCAATTCCCAATGAAAATAATCAAATAGATTAAATTATGCCAGTACATATTTCTTTTGATTTCAGTTTATTTTTTATCTTCTAGGGACTTTAAGTCATTACAGTTAAAATTAAAGCAGACTTCTTACTTTTTTGTGTCACCTGCTGTAAGCAGAAGTGACACATAGGGAACACTTCTCTGTTGTCCGTGTGTCTGTCTCTTAGACTTTATTTTTATTCTGCTCTACTAGTGCCATTGAAATGAAATATCATTGATGGACTGAGAATTGTCATACACAAGGTCCATAACACTGGCATCAATATTTTTAGAGTTATTCCCCTTTTTCTGTCTTTCTAGTTTTTATTCTTCAGTAACTCCTGCTGTACTCATGCTATTAAAATGAAAGTTTAATGGACAGAGCTTGACAAGAGGATTGTCTTGCAAAAAGTACACTGTGATTTATTTAGTTATTCCCCTTTATTCACCATTTCCTCATTTTCTGTCACACTTCATTTTTCTGTAGTAACGTCTGCTCTACCTTGCTATTGAAATTAGATTTCATCGATGGACAAAGCTTGACATTAAGAATAGTCATACACAAAGTTGTTAACTCTGGCTTCAGTATTTTTGTAGTATTCTCTTTTTCTATCTGTCACATTTTTTATCATCAAGCTTCAGCAGTTGATACATGTATTCCAAAGAATACTTTTCTCTTATTACCCTTGGGAGTCATATATCAATCAAAGTGCACAATGTACTGAGAGACTGCTGGCAGGATTTGCATGGTGAAATAGCTATAATTCTAATTTCAGTGTTCGTTGTTCAAAGTTGATCTGTAGAAATCAAAAAGATATTTTTCTCCCTTGTTAATGTTAGTGAAATCTTCGTTTCCTGACTAATAAACTTGACAAACATAGGTCACATTACACGGGAAAACGCTATTTTCATAAATGAAACTTCGGCGAAATTAGTTAAATATAGGTATAGAATACCGTATTTCCCAAAATAGATGCTTTCAGTACCACTTCACACATTCCTAGACATGGCATCTTCACCAATTCAGGGTAGCAATTTTGTTTTCTATACATTGCCTCATTTGGCTTGGGATATCAATTCAAAGAATATGCTTCTTAAGGTAGCGACATTGGGTAATAACGGTAAAATGCATCAAAATGGGTTTTTAACGGAATAAAATACTTCACACCTTCTTCTAATGATCTGTGAAAACAAAAATCCAATATCTCACTTTAAAATATGCGATTTATGGCCCTGAATAACCAGACCCCATATAGCGAAAAAGCAGTCCGCTATTTCGATCACGTGACGTCGAGTAGGCGTGGCTTTCAGAGGGCCTTTGTAGGGAAATCAGTTATACGCTAGGAAGATATTAGTTTGTCATTTGTCAAATAACTATCAGTTACTATAGCAGCAGGTTAATGTTTATTATCACCTGAAGTAAATATGGGAAATAAAAGAAATCTTTTCAATAGTATTTAATATACTCAACATCTTAAAGTATTTGTCCTTTTATTTGAATATCGAAATGAACTTCATTTTTTTTTTCATTACACTTTATCAGTACAATTGTTTCCACGCGGTCTCTTAGAGACCCAATAGTAACAAATTAGAGGCCCGTTAGTTGTCAACATGTAGCCAGTTACACTGGGGACAGGAAGTCTATTACGTAATATACTAGGTGACAGCTCGGGCCCCGAGTCCAGTAAACTGTGTGATATATGACCAAACGGCACACGGTAATAAAAGCACACGTGCAGTACACACAGGAAACCAGTTTTCAGGGGACACTGATTAACCCGACCCAGACAAATCAAGTCATAATCTATATAGACAATATTTTTAAACACAAAGTTTTTGTATTGTATTGTTGCAAAAGTAGTAAACAAAACTTTATATATGCCAATACGTTTCAATAAGGTTATTTTCAGTTAATAGTATTCCTTCGCAATGGCTTTATTTTTATAAGCTTTTATTTGCAATTATATTTACACATACAATTAAAAAAACAACCATTATAATTACTAATTTTAAGAAATCAATCTATTGTTATGGAAGTTTACAGTTTTGGTATATTGGGGTTTGTATATTGCATGTTAGTAGGATAAGAAACCGTTTATATGTAAGAAATAATGAGACAGTGTTGATAAATAAGCAAACCAATCAAAAGTCCGATAAAACCCATACTTTTTGTCGTGAAGATTTCAGTTAAGAATCAATAAAACGACAAAAGAGAAAATTTGCTTATTATTCAAAGACAGGCGTGACGTCGATTTTATGACGTGCGCTATATACGACGTCTGTGCATGGAGCATAAATAATGGTTTTTTATTATAATCGATTATTTCTATTAATTTTGGAGATCTGTACCAGAATGAAGATACAGACTGATGAAACAAAATGTGTCCTTTAATTTTATTTTCATAGAAATTTTGATGCATTTTACCGTTATTACCCAATGTCGCTACCTAACCAAAACCCTAATTATGTATCATATTGAAACAGGCATAATATCAAATAATAAAATGCGGTATATGTAATTAATAAATGCAAAAAACACATTTCAATCATACCCTGCCCTACGACTGCTCGGCTTAGTGCGGCTTCGGTATCCATTATTTCCCTGTGTGGGGCCCCTTATCTCGACGCTTGAAGATAGTCACGTGACTTTTTATGTGTGCACTATGACACTAGATGACTTTATGGGATGTATACCAAAAGTTTAGGTACTTATATGTTCTGAAAGTGTGATTAATGGACGATGTATCAAACAGCTAAACTACTGAGCAAAAAGAATTTAATTAAGGCTGAACAGTTATGCCATAATCCCATTTAATTAGCATATTTTTATCGTTTTATCTTTCAAGCTAATTTTCACACACTGGAATTAGCTTGTAGTGGGGTGTTTTGGACAGTGATTACAAAGTTGATTGTTGTCCGATTTCAAAGCGGTTTTCGTCTGTCGGAAGGTCTTTGATCCGTCTAGTGATCCGTGTCTCAGTTTTTCGATAATTGTTTTAGTTTTGTTTCAATGGCTAATTAATTGACGAGCGGCGTGTTTCGAAGCGAAAATAAAAAGTTAAGTAACTTTTGAACAGAAAATTTTAAAAGAAATTTGAGACACGGATCACTAGTTCATTTGTATAGATACAGTTTAATACAAAAACGAAGTTATTTAGTGAAAAAATGACTTGGATATCGCTGTCCGAAATTTTCGAAAAATGTGTACAATATGGGGAATAACAAAGGTACTAATCATATTTTGTCGACTCTGAGAACAGATATCTTAACATAAGATAGGGGTATAACTTTTGTACTAACTATGTTTATACTCAGGTTATTTAAAACCCGTAATTTGATAGTTGTCCATTACCCAATGTCGCTACCTTAATCTAATTATATAGAGTCCAAGACAAATGTAAAACTGCATCATATAACTTTGAAAATCAACCATATGTTTGCTTAACTAATAACAAAATGTAAATTTGGAATCTAATTTTGGGCCATGTGATATTGGATTTTTGCATTGTAATTAGTGAATCATAATGGATCTATACATTTTTAGAGTGGCTGAAGTTGATCTTCATCAATCAAATGTTTTCAACATTAGTTAAAACTTCCTTATTTTATGTCAATTGGAATCACAAGTTCTTACACTAATGTAAATCCCTCTGAATGGTTTCTAAAATGGACCAGTACAGAGAGCCTAGGAAGGCCATGAAAAATCCTTACCCCCAAGAGAGTTCAAACTGACAAGTTTTCAGAGGTTGACATTAACAGTGTCCTGGGATCCCGAGGACACCAGAAATTGGGAAGGGATTCCAGAATTTACATGTTAGGTGTTCCATTGGTGCATTTACTTTTCTGATTAAAAGAAAATTTAACAGCCACATTTGTGGAAAATTCATAAAACTTGCTTTTAAGTAACCCTCTTTGCTGAATAACCAATAAAGCCATCATATGGCTGAATAACATAACAGGGACTCCTTATTTCAAAAGGGACTCCTGAATTTCATAGCAGGTGTTAGTTCAGTATACCTGAATAAAAAGTTAGTGTCAGACGCTTGTTTTGTTAATCTTGACAATAATAACCTTCAACATTCAGCAAGGTCATCTCCTGCAAGGATGTGGTATACATTACTACAAATATAATATAAATGCCAATAAAAGATCTAAATCCCAGACCTTTAATATGTTCATTGTTGCCCCTTTGGCTACATGGTGGTCAATCTATCATAACTGGATTTTACAATTTTATTGCTAACTCAATATTCTTAAAAGCAGAATTATAGTATTTGTCTTGGATTTTACCAATATTAATATGTGTGACCTATTTTGCTTTAAGTTGAAGATTTGCAAGATTATTCATTTTAGAACATGCATTTTATTCAGAGCTAGGAATTTAAAAAAAAAAAAAAAAAAAAAAAAAAAGAATATCAGGCACAAGTTAACTCTTTCAAACCTGACCAGCATATGATACAAGCTGTGACAATATACAGTATATGTTATAATGTTATATTTAACACTGATAGACCCAGGCTTTTTTGTATCTGATGAAAAAAAAATCTAAAAAAATCAGTATACTTATTTTCATCAGCCATTTTACAGCCATGAATTCAATATGTTCCAATACTTAGTCTGTCAAAATAGCTGAGAATGCTTCAAATGAAAGGAACATATCAGCAAGTATTTGCTTTTCATTTTTATCTGAAGGCCATGTTTTCTTCCTGCAGGACTAATAGTTCTGTAATGGTTTAGCTGACATTAAACTCTGACAAACTCTGACAAACACGGAAGCTGATGCTTGACACAATCCATTATCAGATTTTCTGTCTTTCATCTTGTCCACCCTCTTCTTGCCAGAGGAGTCTATATAACAGGAAATATTCTTATCTCTCTGACTCTGGTCTTTTGATTTTGAATACCTAGTAAATCTACACAACATAAACAAAAAAAGATTAAAACAAAATGTTTTAATGGACGGCTTAAAGTAAGCATGCTATCCCCCTCTCTTTCTCTTTCTCTTTTCTACTGTTTGACCTTATAATCTAACCTGTCTATGCACAGGACCCTTCGTTGAAAAAAAAAAGATAAATAGATTTGACCTCTCTGTATATTATTTATATATATAGAGATTTTGATTTTTTTATATGCCACCGGAGGCGGTCGTATATTGGCGTTATCTTCTCCGTCCGTCCGTACGTCCGTCCATACGTCCATATCTTGTGAACGCAACTCCTCCTTTGTTTCTGAAGGAATCTTTTCAAAACTTGGTCAATGTCATTACTATAATGAAGGTTTTCCGGTTCATTGATTTTTACAAGATTGTGTCCCTTGAAACTTAGTTCTGTAGCTGATTGTATTGCAGCCTGTGAACCAACTTAATGGTAGATGTGCATGAAGTGGCATTTTCCGTTCATTGATTTTACAAGATTTGTGTCCCTTGAAATGTAGATGTGCATGAAGTGGCGATTTTCCGTTTGATTTTATACAAGG
>CM037777.1:25817599-25867599 GCA_021229015.1 Solen grandis
GCCATCATCCTGTGTGGATATTTATCATTTAAATCTAGGAGGTGAGAATTTTATCATTTTTTTGATTTTCTACCCTCTTTTAGCACGAGGAACCTGAACATTTTTAACACAACACTGTAAGAAGGGTTGTAATTAGTATCATAATTTTTATACAAGTGGTCATCAGTTTTGGTCATTGAACTGTAAAAAAGAAGAATAAAATCAATAAACTTTAATACTTGTTTACCTCATGCATTTAGCCATAATTACAACCCACACAGACAGAGAAACCAAATCAAAAATAACCATCAAACAGACTGGTAATAATCAAGTTGTTTTCAAGATATAACTCTTATTATCTTGTTTGTAACATCGTGTAACAAATGATTACTTATGAGACTGAAATACTGTTACAAACACCTTATATGGCGAATTTTCCTTTTCATAAAATCTATAAGGGATCGGCTATATCTAATCAAATGTCATTTCTTTTGTCCAGAGGAACATGTTATTAAATCTCACTGCAAAAAAGATACACAGGAGTTTTTTATTCGTGGTAATTGAGGTTTTAGCACGTAAAATTCCAACTATTATTACACTAGAGTTTAATTAAAAATCTTTCTGAAATAAAATAAGATATATTAGCTGTAAACATTGCTCATAATAAATTCTTTTATTGAAGTCTATGTAATACACAAGAGCTTCATTATCAAAAGAAAATGAAATTTCTGTTATATATGGTTTTGTTCTGCTTTCTAAGTACCAGATAATAACTGGTACATGAATATACAAATGAGTTTATTTTAACCGTGAAAAACATAAGGGGTGAATGATTTGGACAACATTAAAAGATGATTAAATGAATGTTATGCGTATCTGGGCACACGGGCGTCTTTTGTGACGGTGAAGGTGATATATTTATTTAATCGCACGGTGTACTGATTGTAATCATCAGGTGGATGGCAGGTTTTAAGGACTCCAAATGGGACTGAATACGGGCACTACTTTACATAACAATACACGTCTCCTTAACACTTGAAACTGTAGAGGAAGTCCGGGATTTAATGCCGGGTAACAGATAAAATAAAGGGGTGGAAAAAGTAAGACATGAGTAAAACTACACGTGTGTGTTGTGGTAATTTTATGTAAAGTCCTTTCGGTAATCACGGATATATTTTTAAATACAGGTAAGAAAATATATTTAACATAAACATTATTTTATTTATTTAGAATTATTTATTGAGGTGAGTTTTATTTTGATATATAAGATAAAAAGTTGTTTTTGATATTAGAGATAGTTTTGTATGAATGTATGCATGAAGAAGGAAGAAATGATAGAGATAGTCGTCATTTGCAACATGCAGAAACTCTTAATGCTTAATCCAGAGAGGGTGGGATAAGATGCACATGATAATTAACCCTTTCCCTCATAGAGGACACCATGAAAAGACCTATGCTAACAACATAAAACCAGATCAGCCTGCGAGTAACTCGCAGGCTGATCAGGTTTTATGCTGTTCGCTGCTCCTCAGTGGTCTGGAAATGAGGATTTTGTAATTAAATTTGGTAAGGTTTAACTGTGGTTTTCTGCAGATCAGGCTTTATGTGGTACCTATTGAGGGCGTCAAAATGAGTCTATATGAGGGAAAGGGTTAAAGCAGTGATCTTCATAGCCAAAAACATGATATTTCAAGTTGTTTTTTTATGCAAAATCACTGCAGTATTACATATATTCAAATAAAACTGTACCAGTCCTGGTGGCTGAGTTGTTAGAGCATCTGCCTTGTGATTGTGAGGTCTTAGGTTTGATCCCTGACCTTGTTTAAAAGCAGTATTGGTTTATCTAGCTTGTGCTTGGTGCTCAGCACATAAGGGTAGTTCCAGGACTGTCAGATGAGTAAGGATGATACAACTGGGTGTAATATTATGCCACTTTATATGTCTATAGGCTTTCTAATTGACTGAAAAGGTAAATGAGACGTATAGGCTCAAAACTTCATAAAATCACCAAAACCAAGCAAGCAAAGAAACCAACCAAATTCAACTTTAAAAAATCACCTAACGATACAAAGAAAATTAATTTGGTGATTTGTAATAGCAAACCTACAGGCTCCTGCAATACAGGCTGTGTCTTACACATCATTACCCTGTGACTAGAGCTACAAATTGAAAGGAAATGCACATGGGGCTGCAGTGTACTGCACTGCATTATCTGATGTGATCAAAGCAACATGCGCACTTCAAAAGACAGAAAAATGTGTAATGACTTTAACAAGTGGCATGTTTAGATTTCAAGGTGATTATTTAGAGATAAGCTATGGATATTGATTTTCCTTTTCCCTGTGCGTAACATTATAAATATTTCAAGTATTTCAGAGATTTTTTTTTTATGCATAACCAAGGGGACTTAAAAAGTTATAACAGTTTAAATAACATGATTTTATAGATGGCATTGCTAGCCACAGTGATATGACGCATCAATTTTGGATACGGAGGTCCAAGGTTCAAGACCTGAGCTATGTAGCCCCAGCAATATTTCAAAGTCTCATGTTTCTGATATCAGCGAGAGAAATTGTCAATTACTCCCTGAAGTTTCATCTCAAGTACTAAATCAGAGGATTTGGTTAATTGACTACTGTTAAATTACTCTTTGTGAAATATGGCATATGCAAACCGAAATGGAGTTGCCTGTGTATAAATTGGCTCCGAGTAAATGACTTTTGCTTTTTTTTTTTTATTCTAAAACCTTTATTCTTTCTCTCCCCCCCAAAATGATTTGATAATTATAGGTTTTTAGATAATTACTATAAGAAAAAAAATCTTTAAACTGGCTTGAGATTACTTGGATAGATCAAGTTTTTCCATCTCTCTTTATATAATATGTTATTCTTGTAAATCAGTCCAGATAATATGTACCTATCATTATTATGTATAGATATTTGTACATGTACATAAAAAAATGGAGTAGTGGTATGGAAAAAACTGTAAAACTCTGCTACAGGCCAAATATAAATAGAAGGAAAGTAATCTTAGACTACCTTTCTCTCAAGTTTATAATAAACAAATTATTGCCTCTTAGTAGTGTTTCATATCCATATCATGTTTACTTAACAAAAATAACAGAATGAGTTTTACCAGTAAATAATCTTTTGAGTTATTTGAAAAAATTAACATTCTGTTGAAAAAATTAACATTTAGGGTTTAGTAGTCTGATTATATTATTTATATAAATTTTCTTAAGGCCCTAATGGTGGTTTTAATAAACTAATATCTTGTCAGTTTTCAAAAGATAAAAATCTGTAATTTACAAAGTTCAAGCAAAGCATTATTATTGTGTACATTTTAATCTCTCAATATTTCGGAGGTCAGCCCATACAAAAGGTCATCTTTGATAAAGGTCAGGATGTAGCAGCAATTTTTGTGTCAGAATATTACAGTAGCCATAGGGGAACTTGAATGACATATGTCAACACAAAAAGATGTTGACACGCAGCTCTTGCCGTTTAAACTCCGACTCAGGTAAACATCAGCGACCTTGCGATGATCTGGCTTTGGACGGGACAATCTGATCTCTCCAGTCTCATTGAGTTTGGTTTATGCTTCATTAACCGGAATATTTTCTTACCTAATTGCGAACCTTTATCTGCGTCCCTCAGGCATCTGAGGGTACCTCACAAGTTACTTACATTTAACTTGAGGTAGATTTACTGTATAAATACATGGGAGTGTATTCTAATGGATTAATGTTAAGTGTTTGTATGGATTAGGTAAGGAGCTATAAACAAATATTTCTTAGTATTGATCAGAAGTGAAGGATTATATTTGAAATATTCAAGAGCATTTCCTAGGTATGTGTGAATAATAGTTTGGAAATTAAAATACTGTCATACCACTGCTTCATTCTGTGGAGTAGGAGACTAGTTTAAGATATTCATCTTGAATTCCATCCTGTGTCATCTATTGCATTGTTTAACTCTTTACCTCATGAATGTTCATGTGTAATTTAGTTTTAACTTTATTTATTTTTCATTGATTATGTAACAAGTTCTCACAATTTATATTAATCGCTCTCGATGACTGGTGGCAGCGCGTGTGGTCATTATTGTGGGAGGAACCTGTAAGAAACCCACATGTCTGAACGAATGACCACTGTTCCCTGTCACGTACGTGACCAGGAATCGTACTCAGGGGTTTTCTTTGCTCTGCAGACTGTGAAGAATCTAAGCCACAATAGTAGAGCTACAATATTGTATGAGCAAACAGAGTAGAGCTACAATATTGTATGAGCAAACAGAGTAGAGCTACAATATTGTATGAGCAAACAGAGTAGAGCTACAATATTGTATGAGCAAACAGAGTAGAGCTACAATATTGTATGAGCAAACAGAGTAGAGCTACAATATTGTATGAGCAAACAGAGTAGAGCTACAATATTGTATGAGCAAACAGAGTAGAGCTACAATATTGTATGAGCAAACAAAGTAGAGCTATAATATTGTATGAGAAAACATTGATTGTAGAGATTGTCTAATCTGGGTCTTTGTAATGTTCACCAAGGCATAATTAAAAATTTTTTTCCAATTAGCGAATCCTCACTTTTATGGTTACGCTGTAGTTTTTTTTTTGTATTTATTAATAAATGGGCAAATTTATAACTTCTCTTCACAAATTAAAATGAGGTTTTATGATTGTTGTGTGTGTTATCTTGTCATGTTGTTATGCATCCTGTTTGACACTTTTTTTTTTTTATATTTTGCTCAGTCAGAGTGGTGTAGCATGGGTATTCATCACCTTTATTGATAGCTCTAGTTGTTACGTTACTGTTTTTGTAGATTTTAATGCAATTACATGAAATCTCCATTTATTTTTTTTTTTTTTTAGTTAGTTGCCCTTTACCTTCTCTTTAGATGAGCCAATACTCTGGGGAAACATTTGAAAGAAAGTTTAACCCTTTCCCTCATATAGACTCATTTTGACGCACTCAATAGGTACCACATAAGCCTGATCTGCAGAAAACCACAGTTAAACCTTACCAAATTTAATTATAAAATCCTCATTTCCAGACCACTGAGGAGCAGCGAACAGCATAAAACCTGATCAGCCTGCGATTTACTCGCAGGCTGATCAGGTTTTATGCTGTTCGCATAGGTCTTTTCATGGTGTCCTCTATAAGGGAAAGGGTTAATAGAACTCATCTTATTTTTACTGAAGAGCAGGATTTCGAAATTCACAATTTGCTTCATATTGCCCAACCCAGATCAGACTGTTCCTTCCAGGAGGTCCAGATCTGGGGTGTGTTCAGTATATATGTCAAACCATCTTAACGTTATGAAACTGTCTTAGTGTCATAAACCATGATGTTCATGTATACCTATAATTAACATATTAAAATGCATGTAGACAGCATGGTATATGGTCCCAAGATAACTCTACTTTTTCTATTACTGCTGCTATTTACCCATATAATACCATCTATAAGTAAAAAAGTTATTTTGCTGACACTATGGGGTATGGAATTTGTCTCACTGATAAAACACATTATTTCATCAGTTCGCATAAAATATGAAAAATAAAGGTTTGATCAATTTCAATGCTCTACATTGGGTGATATGATACTCACTCTTAATAATGCATCAGATATTTTTTGTTTTTGCAACATTTACTTCTACAATGCTTTTCAAATTCATCTTGATAAGACATTTTCCAGTAAATTCAAATTTGTGTCATCCTTGACTTTACTAAGATATCAAACTTTACCATCTTTGACATTTAGAAATATTAAGATAATGATTAAGTTGGACACTATTAGAGTTATTTCCCCCTTGAGGCATGTAATAAATGTGTGGGGACCAGTCATTGTTACAGATAATGTTGTATGGGGGAGGGATCTGTCATTGTCAATGTCCTTAATTAAATAATGTAATTGGTCTTTAATCATGTTCAAAGACAGTTTTATTTTGAAATAATTGTATGAGGATGTAAATCGATTAGGTTTTGTAATGGTACATGACAACGGTTAGCGGTAGTTTTATATGCATATTAGTTACTGTCACACATCTTATTCTAGAAGCTTTTGTCGAAACAAATCAGATTCTGTTCAGCTTCAAGGTATCAGGATAGGCTATCATAAGTGGTAACACACATTGCCTCTGACCTTGAAGATGTTTTAGGTTCAATACTTTACCTGGTCATTTATATGAGAGGGTAAGCTTAGTAGTCATTCAGGCACTTGGGTTTTCTCTTGGTACTCCGGTTCCTCTAAAGTAATGACCTCTTATCAGTGTTTTTTTAACACTTAACTTTTTAGCCAGGTATCCCGACGGAACATCTGCTTTGAAACTCAGGATTCCCTTCTGAAAATTAGGAGTCCATTTTATGTCATTCAGGCATATGATGGCTTTTTTCACATAACAATTGGTTAAAAAGTTATGATTCATCAAAGAGGGTTACTAATAAGAAATGTGGCTGTTCAAGGTAATTTTAATCGGAAAACTAAGTGTCCAAACGGAACACCTGACATGTCAATTCTGGAGTCCCATCACAATTTTGGGTGTCCTTGAGACCCTTGGGCACTGTTAGTGTTGACCCCTGCTTACAATCTTCTTAAAACTGAGTATATTGTATCTATGTGCTGTTTGAGATTTGATTTCAGGCCAGAATGTAGTTGCTTGTTTTCCCTACAACATAGAGTGAAATAAAAAAAGAAAGAATTTAACAAGATCACTATACAACAATCCCATTGGTAGACTTGGTTAGGGTGTCCACTCCTTAACTGGGGGGGTCATGGGTTTGATCCTCAGCTGCAACATATCTAAAATAGTATATTAGAGGATAATAATTTTATACTCACTAGCTTGGCATTTAGCACAGATGGTAGTTAGTCTTATGTACCAATACAAAAGCAGGCATTGCCGATTTGCATAATTACCACAGCCATTTCACTGTACTGTATCACTCAGCACTCAGTAGCATAACAATTCAATGCAAATGTAAGGTCACAATTTCCTAAAGTATGCAATTTATAAGTGGAACCTCACTCCGGATCATTATGAAACAAATCAAAGTACTCAAGGAACTTAGAGACTGTCGGCGAGTCATCATAAAGCAAGGAGTGAGTTCATCTGACATACTACATGTACTAGTAACTAGAGTTACAAGAAAATGTAGAGATTTTGGCATCAAATGACCTTTGCCTCTTTCGAATTCAACTCTCAGCCTCAGCGACTTAACTGGAATTAGAATTATAGCTATTTCATAATGTAAATCCTGCCGACAGGCTTCCAGCTCATTGTTTCTTTGGTTTTAGAAGAGTGGCTTCAGGATTGGTTGGACCATGTCAGGTGTGGTATCATGCCACTTGTCTTCAATATGATACTTACAGTGAAACTACACTATACCTGTCTCATGTAGACAAAGTCCCGAATTGATTTAATATCTGTACTGTTGGTAGGGTGTTAATTACCTGTACAAACAAACTTGATTACTTATATTCTTGTTAAAAAATAAGAATAAAAAAAGGTTTAAACTTTGTATTTGAAGGCAAGAGTTAAGACTCATGGTGAAAGATAATAAAACTCAACTTCCTGGCAACAGAGCTTCGAAGGTCCAGATTTAGAACCTGTGAAAAGTAGAACATCAGCTTTTAGGGTGCCTTTCAACCAATGTATTTTGTGTAATTTTGTGTAATATTGTCACATTAAAGGATCATAAAAGTTGAGAGTTTTATGATGTGTATGTATTTATTCGTTGGTAGAAAATTTTAGTTGGGGCTTAGATATTTGATATTGGAGGAGGGCATTTTTGATCATTATGAGTATCTTATTTCATGTTGTGTTTTAGAGTTAAAGTATGTTTGAACTATTGCCTGTACAAAAAAGAGAGTTCTACAAATGGGGGAAAAACACTTTAGTTATCCCCGGGGATATTGGTATTGAATATTGTACAGACGATTCCTGATACCCATTTGTGATACAGATCTCAACTCATTCCATATTTGGCTCCAGTTCAAAGGCTGATTTGTTTGCGGTATTGGAAAATTGTCCAATACCGGAGCTCTAGGCAGAATCTCTGAATATTGGTCAAGATTCTACGAACTGGATTTCGGCAGTCAAAGTGAGCGAGGACTTACATATGTAGGACATTATATAGTCGGATTTAGATTTTTTTACGGAAAATTATGGACAGTCCAGATGATACGGATTTCGAGGAATTTTCTGACCTCGACAAGGTAATTCATGTTTTTATCACAAAATATTACAATATTGTTGATAATTATAGTATTTGTTTCATGCCGGACTAGTAATTGTTTCATGCCGGACTATCAGTATCCGTTATGTCACAATCATGGCACCGGAATTTGTTTCTTGTCACATTGTCGTCTGCTCCATTTTTCATGCCCCTATCTTTACTTTCACATATGTAACATGTTACCTACGATTAAAGTCATAATGTCTCCATAATAAATGATTTAAGAAATAAGTTATTGATTTAAGTAAACAAGTATTAGATAAAGTCTTAAATTAAGAGTTTTAATCTACAGTATGGGTAATTCAGAAAAATGAAAAACGTATTAAACCCCAGTGATTGCACCATATTGACTGTTTGGATATCACATCAGTGGATCATAACGTTCGCCCACCCACACAAATCTGAGAATTAACATTCACATGTCTGCTTTGAGATTCTCCAGTATGTAAATTTGATTTCAATTTTCATAAAATTACATTATGAATTGAAATTGGTTCAGAAAATCAAATACAGCAAGACAGTGGACGCTGTAATGGAATCAGTCCTGCCATTTGATGTCAATCCTATGCATATAACGTGCGTTAATTATTAATCAAACCATAAATTTGATGGGAATTTATATAATGTGCACAAGTTATTTGAACCAGCTATATATGGTAAGTTTAGCTGTGGGCAGTTTTCTATGTGTAGATTATGTAAACGTATGATACATCAATTGATCAATATCTGATAACATCATCCATTCTGTAGGTTTTATCAGCTATAGATATTACCATATCTAACAACAGACCTGTCCATTGTGGCACTAGAATGGTATACAGAAGGAGCTGCACTTACAACAAATTGATTTTTAGCTCACCTGAGCACTTGTGCTCGGGTGAGCTTTTGTGATCGCCTTTTGTCCGTCGTGCGTCGTGCGTCGTCAGTCGTCCGTCGTCCGTCGTCAACAATTGCTTGTGAACACTCTAGAGGCCACAGTTTTGACCCAATCTTCATGAAACTTGGTCAGGATGTTTGTCTACATGATATCTCGGATGAGTTCGAAATTGGGTCATGTGGGGTCAAAAACTAGGTCACCAGGTCAAATCTTAGAAAAACCTTGTGAACACTCTAGAGGCCACAGTTTTGGCCCAATCTTCATGAAACTTGGTCAGGATGTTTGTCTACATAATATCTCGGATGAGTTCGAAATTGGGTCATGTGGGGTCAAAAACTAGGTCACCAGGTCAAATCTTAGAAAAACCTTGTGAACACTCTAGAGGCCACAGTTTTGGCCCAATCTTCATGAAACTTGGTCAGGATGTTTGTCTACATGATATCTCGAATGGGTTTGAAAATGGGTCATGTGGGGTCAAAATCTAGGTCACCAGGTCAAATCTTAGAAAAACCTTGTGAACACTCTAGAGGCCACAGTTTTGGCCTAATCTTCATGAAACTTGGTCAGATGTTTGTCTACATGATATCTCGATGGTTTGAAATGGGTCATGTGGGGTCAAAACTAGGTCACCGGTCAAATCTTAGAAAAACCTTGTGAACACTCTAGAGGCCACAGTTTTGGCCCAATCTTCATGAAACTTGGTCAGGATGTTTGTCTACATGATATCTCAGATGAGTTCAAAATTGGGTCATGTGGGGTCAAAAACTAGGTCACCAGGTAAATTCAGGTAGGATCAAAATGTAGGCCACTTAGTCAAATGTTAGAAAAACACTTTAGATGCCAGATTTTTTGTCATTTTGCCTAACACAGCCATCTTAATCAGGTGAGCGACACAGGGCCATCTTGGCCCTCTTGTTTTGATATGCAACTATTTGCAGTAGATTACAGAATATGTCAACGACTTGACCATATGGATGAGGCTGAGAAAGGGGCTCTGTGGGGCAGGGGACTGAAAATCAGGCAGCAGATAGTTTCCACCTGTGGACTTCCTGGAGACCCTATAGAGGTCCCTAATAATACTATGATTCTCGAAAGTTCAACAGTGTCAAAATGACAGTCATATTTCTCATACAGATAATTTTGATATCAATCTTTGTTGCCTCCATCCTACAGATTTTGATAAAAAGTTTGCAAGGAGTTGTTGGAAGGGGAATGGTATTTTTAGCTTGTCTGTTTCAAAGAAAAAGTGGAGCTATTATGATCGCTGGGTGATTGTCGTCATTGTTGTACAAAAACTTAAAAATTTCCCACAACTCAAACACTTTTAACCCTTTCCCTCATAGAGGAAACCATGAAAAGACCTATGCGAACAGCATAAAACCAGATCAGCCTGCGAGTTACTCGCAGGCTGATCTGGTTTTATGCTGTTCGCTGCTCCTCAGTGGTCTGGAAATGAGGATTTTGTAATTAAATTTGATAAGGTTTAACTGTGGTTTTCTGCAGATCAGGCTTTATGTGGTACCTACTGAGTGCGTCAAAATGAGTCTATATGAGGGAAAGGGTTAACAGACAAGTGTTGGCATCCACATGCGGTGCTCTTGTTTTAAGACTAAAGATATCTAAAGGACCTCTCACAGTTCCTCTAGAAACACTAATTCAAAATCTTAACCATTCATTTAACAATAGTATCTTTTTCCATTATGTGCAATAATTATGTAAACAAGTAAAAATCCTACTGCCATGAAATGGATTCAAACTTGGGACCTTTTGGTATGCAAATCGGACACTCTACCACGTTGCCACAAAAGTTAGCTCTATGGCATAATAGTAAAAGTGACATTTTTATACCTCTACTATATACACATGTACATGTATTTAAGCTAATACTTAATCAGACTTGTCTAATGGTAGTTTAGACATGTATTGATCAAGTCAGTCCATTTTTATCTTCCCTGATAAGCCCGGGGAACATTGTCTGACTTGATCCCTCTTTTCTTTTAACCCATCATGACCCCATTATTCTTTAAGAGCTGTGATAGAGTTTCTAAGTTCTTGCAATTTTAAATTATTGATCTTATTTTCTATTAAGAGATTGGTTAGGAAACATAAATCATGCAAGCAAGCCAATAAAAGAAAACATTCATTCAAATTTAAATGTCTTTTACTGTCATTTTGTTAAAAATAACACAAATGGCCCTTGTTTGAAACAGAGTTATAGGAATCTTGAATTTAAGAGAAAAATATATATATTTTTATCAGAATTTGGGAGGTGGGCTTAAATATTTAAAAGGGTCCATTATAAAATAAATGTCAATGTTTAAGTGTTTGTTAGTTTGCATTGCTCATGTTTAATGTCACGAAGACAATATTTCAGTCACTTTAGGGACTCTAAATTGTCCACACAAGACATGTTCAGTACCCGCTAAGGCAAAAAAATGAAAAAATTATTGTGTGTTTAGGGCAACGGTTTCAAGAAAGGTAGGGTAGAGATATACTCTATTTATTTACATTGATTACGGAATAAGTTCTCATAACCTATATTAATCACTCTCGATGGCTCTGATGGTGGCTTATGTGGTCATTATTGTGGGAGGAAACCGGAAAAAACCAGGAATCAAACCCAGGACACATTCAGGTGAGAAGTGAAGTGCGTTACCACTACGCTATCCAGGCCAGTTGACCGGAACTGAACACACGGCATGGTATAGTACCGCCTCACTGATTTAATATATTGTAGGCAAGGGGCTTGACTTGCTGAGCACAATGGAAATGAACTAGGCCCCAAGATCTTGAAAATTTATAAGTACGATCTCAGGATCAAACTCAAATGTCATATTCAAATCTCTATTTAGTCTTTGTTCAGGGCTTAGCATGAGTTTGAACATATAGATCATACTTAAGTAGGGTTTTAATTTTCAAGAACATTGGGCATGAATGTACCTTCTTTTTAACAACTTTGGGATATGATGACCTGCAGAGATCAAACATATGACCTTTCTGGTTATGGAACAGTCGCTAAAACCACCTGGTCACCAGGACTGAAACAATATAACATGATTCCAGCAACTATACCCTAAATCAAGAAAGGAGATATGACATTGTAGTAAGTTTCTAAAAACATTTTGAGGTATTAATACACATTATTCAGGTCAGTGTGCGAAAATAATTAATTGGATGTCAGGTTATTTATACTCTACGGTTTAAGCCAGGGCTGTCTCAGATTATAAAACTTTCTTGTTCAACTTCTGAATGATAAAGTAGAAACAGTCAGAGGCCAGTCTCTTGTTTCAAGGGATATTAAAGGTATTGTGACAAAACTTGTGAAGCTGAAATTTTGTAGAAAATTACTTAATTTTGAAATGGTTCATCGGGTATGTGTTTAATTACTCATTATTTTTATGGTTACATAATGAATATTATTGTATGTAAGAAATTAATTTAAAAATAATAATTTGTCAAATTTTAAAGAAGACATTTGTTAAATTTCATGCGCTGCTCCTGAACTGCCCTCTCACTCATTTTAAATGATTAATGACCAATACCTCCTGGTTATATCACTCTTAAATGGGATCAAGTGTGCATTTTGATCAACATTTTTTTTTTTCACCTTTAACTAAAAATTGAATGTAAAAAAATCTCCATCTCATTCTCTTTCTATCTCTCTTTCAGTCTATTTTTATATGAAGCAGAAAATTTGTCATCTACTTTCAGTAGACTACCGGTAGTACCCTTTTCTCTCTCTTAATATGAAGCAAGAAGCTTGTCATCTTCTTTCAGCAGTTACTTTCCAAAAAAAAAAAAAGTACATGAATTATAACAAGAGAAACCAGATTTTGAAAGAATTATGTTAATACATCTTGAACATTAAACTCTCTGAACCTATACCTCTATGGGTACCTTTAATGATACCTGTCTCGTGTATTTTGGTGCTGTAGGTATGTGTAAGATGAAGGGGTGGGGAGGGTATTACCTCTGGTTCAATGACTTGTTAGGCTTGTGTACCTTAGAAAGGGATTCTTGTCATTTGGTAAACATTGGTGATAAGTGAGTGTAACTTGGTAAATGCATGTCACTTTCTTTTCAATTTTTGTGTCGCCTGCATAGCATGGCAGACACATAGGGATCACTTTGTCCGTCGTCGTCGTCGTCGGCGTCGTCGTCGGTGTCGTCGGCGTCACACTTTCTTGTCCGGAGCATAACTCGAAAAGTATTTGAGGTATCATCTTGAAACTTAAAACATGGATAGATCACATTGAGGTGGAGTGCAGTGCACAAGAATGATAACTCTGACTTTTGTATTTTCTGAGTTATTACCCTTTGTTGATTCTGAGATTTTATTTTTGTCCGGACCATAACTCAAAAAGTATTTGAGGTATCACCTTGAAACTTAAAAATGGATCACATTGAGGGAGTGCAGTGCACAAGAATGATAACCTGACTTTCATATTTTCTGAGTTATTGCCCTTTGTTGATTTTCAGTCTTAATTTTTGTCCAGGGCATAACTCAAAAAGTATTTGAGGTGCTGACTTAAAACTTTATAGATAGATAGATCTCATTGAAGAGGAGTGCAGTGCATAAGAATGATAACTCTGTTTTATTTTCTGAGTTATTTCCCTTTGTTGATTTTCAGACTTAATTTTTGTCTGGGGCATAACTCGAAACGTACAATGGTCTGAGTGTTTCTCTTTTTCCTTGAGTTATTGCCCTTTGTTGATACTCAGACTTCATTTTTGTCTGGAGCATAACACGAAAAGTATTTGAGGTATTACTTTGAAACCTCACAGGTGGAAAGATCTCATGGAGTGCATTGTGCAAGAATGATAACTGTTGTATTTTTGGAGTTATTTCCCTTTGTTTATTTTTTTGGATTTAATTCTTGTGTGGTGCATAACTTGTAAAGTATTTGAAGTGTTGCCTTAAACATTTATAGTAGATAGATCTCATTGGTCTGAGTGCAGTACACAAGAATGATAACTCAATAATGATAATGATGACTACAAACTTGCAACATATATATAATTAACGTCATAAGTGCTTAATGACGTCATAATTTTTCTTACAGTTAATGTTTTGAATTCATAGTCATTCTGACACTCCTCTGATGAAGACTGTATAGTCGAAAGTGCTCGGGAAAATTATTACATATTGCACTGTTTGAATATTTTATTCCCCCCCCCCCCCCCCCAAAAAAATAAATAAATATATATTTATATATATATATATATGTGTGTGTGTGTGTGTGTGTGTGTGTGTGATTTGGTGTTATTTTGTACCTCACAAAATAGATTATGCTTTATCAATAATTTGTCAAAAGATCGATTTTCTAGTCAATTCTTTCATCAAACATGCTTAAATGCAGGCGACACAAGTGTTCCGAGGAACACCCACATCTAGTTATTTCACTTATGTTGGATTATTTGTTGACCCCTTGTGAAATAAAACGTAATTTTAACTGTTGCGGTTCCATAGCATAGACACATTTTGTTATGCTGGGCAAAAAAAAAAAATTCTTATTTAGAGCAATGGTTTTAAAAATGAGTTAGGTAGGGTAGGGATTGATTTTTTTGTTATTCTTTTTTTTTAAGGTCTAGTCATAACAATTAACAGATTGCAATTTCCAAACAGGCAATTTGGCGATCCCAAAATGACCGCTAAAAACTGTAGGGTCGGAGGGTTCTCACTATGTAGGGTGGGGTTGACCGAAACACAGAATTTTTTTATTTAGGCCCTGGCAAACAGAGCAAACCCAGATCAGACAGCTCTTTGAAGAAACCCTGATCATCATGTCACCTCTGTTTGTTCATACAATGCTGCAGCTCAAGATTCTAAACAAGAAAATTCCATCGTTTCATACCGATACAATGCACCATTTAAAATCCAGTAAATTAATATTCATATCAAGTTATAAATATGTATATGAATATACATGAAGTAAAGGGTTGAAATGAAATCCAATGTAATGTCCTGGTAGTCTTATGGGTCATATGGAAAATACTGAAGATAGACACAGTCATGTCATAGATAGCAATGGTCATATTAACCCTTTCCCTCATAGAGGAAACCATGAAAAGACCTATGCGAACAGCATAAAACCAGATCAGCCTGCGAGTAACTCGCAGGCTGATCAGGTTACTCGCAGGCTGATCAGGTTTTATGCTGTTCGCTGCTCCTCAGTGGTCTGGAAATGAGGATTTTGTAATTAAATTTGGTAAGGTTTAACTGTGGTTTTCTGCAGATCAGGCTTTATGTGGTACCTATTGAGTGCATCAAAATGAGTCTATATGAGGGAAAGGGTTAAAGACAGACAATGTCATGGTGAAGATAAGCCTATTCACTCATTACTCGTCAACTGATCTGTCATTCCTATCAACAAAGATAGGCTAGAAGCTCCTGACCTAAACATAGCTATATTTATAATGAATAGATGTATGTGTGTGTGTGTGTGTGTGGAGGGGGGGGGGCAAATGATAAACTGATATAGGATGATAAAGGACTCATGTATAAAACAGTAGGCTAAACATGGGTCTGGAATATGTCATCTCATAAGTAAACGGATATATGTCAGGATATATAAGCGTGCTTTTATGCAAATGAGGGAAGTATTGATTTCACGATGAGTCAGGATGCTAAGAAAAAACTTTCACGTAGTCTGGTAAGGCATGTTTTTGTTCAGCCCAAATATATCATCATTCATTTTGTGGATTATTCACATTCAGGCATTATTATGAAATTGACATGATCGTGTTGTGATTATTCATTGTGATTTATGCATTATTAAGTCATTTTTCTTTGTACATTTGTTCTAGAAATGATTTACAGAGAGAGATATTATTAAAGTTGGTGTAATAAAAATAATCTTAAGACAATGGGATGATGACAGATTTTCTTGTCCAGAGAATAAGAACAAGAGTGTTCTCTGGAACATGTTTGTCATTTGCTGTTCAAAGCATGACAGGAAAAGTGTGACGGACAAACAGACGGACAGATATACAGACAGGCAGATGACGGAAAAGTGATCCCTATGTGTCACGTATTCCTCTGCTTATAGAAGATGACAATGACAAAAAAAAAAAAAAAAAATGGTCCTGGTTGCCAAGTGGTTAGAGCGTCCACCCTGGAATCAGTAGGTCATGGGTTTAATCCCTGGCTGCGACATACCAAAGTCGTGAAAAATGGTACAGGTGTAGCTGCCTCACTTGGGGCTCAGCATATAAGGGTAGATGCAGGACTGGTTGGCCCGGTGTCAGGATAATGTGACTGGGTGTGGTATCATGCCACATGTCTACGGCGTGATTCTGCAGTGTGGCAGCACTAAATATCTGTCTCAAGTAGACATTGTCTCCAAATGACTGAAATACTGTCAGTGGGACGTTAAACCCAATAAACAAACAAACAAACAAAACAAAAACATAGAGAAACTATGGCATTTATCATTCATAGTTTTTGACAAGAGAAGAAAGTTAACCGATGCTGAGAATTAACCGAGAAAATAAATATGATGATTAAAATAAAATGGTGAAGTTAAAGTCAGCTCAGGTATACCATCTTACAAAATTCATTAAAACATTTTTGTGATGTAATTCTTTGCTATTTCAGTACATTATATGGATTATTGTACTGTATCCATCTAGTATGTTGATTACAGTCTAATAATAATATCTGGCCCTCAAGTGTTTACTTAAGACCTATGCAGAGTTTCATTTTTCTTGTGTTTCTTGGGTATCATCCATTACTTCAACAAAGAAAATCATGAATGATTTCAATTCCTCATGCTTATTTTGTGATGTCTCAAAACGCCTCAAACTATCCAACATTTCATAGAAAAACACATCTTTTCTATGAAATATGAGACAGTTTTCGGCCTTTCTCCCTCAAAATGTTGGACCATTGTGAAGCCTAATTGGAAGCATGCAGTCATTTTGTCATTCAGAACAGAATCTACAGTATCACCGTTGTTTTACATGTATAATGATCTCTATGGTATACTGATGATGGTATTAACCAAATTGGTTACAGGTTGATCTGGTTTTAACTGGTCACATGGGCCATTTTGGACAGGTAACATTCACAAGGTATTCAGGCTGGATCTGAGTTCACCAGCTGTATGCAAATGACTTCTGTGACAAATAGATACTGAATGATGTAATAACTGTCAAAATTAGCTACAATTTACTGAGAATCCACAAGAGGCGTTCATGGTGTTACAATGGTCTTTTATTATAATAAAAATCTCATCTTAAGAGTATGCATTTGAGAGAAAAATGTTATATTTCCTTTTATTTAGATTGGGAAACAAGATCTGTTATCATCATCATCATCATCATCATCATCATCATCATCATCATCATCATCATTTGTTTTTCTCTTTTTCATTTGCTTGAAAAAGGCTTAATCTTTTGGGGGTAATAGGATCAAGAAATCTGACCAGTGGTATTAAGAAATATTGTTCAACCACTGATATTAGCGCATAACTGTCTAGGCCCCCAGCTGTGATCATTTTGAGAAATGTCCATTCTTATGGTCAACAGTTGAATGTCCTTAATATTCATAGGACATCAGCAACAGCTGGTCAGTGGTCGGTCTGTGTCCAGAGCTGGACCAGCCAAAGTCCCTAGACACTGATAATTATATATGTGGCTATTGGGGCATGGCAAATCCCACCACTAATTTTGGCTAGCCTCTTTTCCAGAGCCTAATTAGGTTACCCTGGACAGGAGTGAGACATGGTCAGGCCATGATGTGCAGTTATTGTGTTAAACTTGTCATGCTATGGTTTATTTATTGCCTGTTCTTGATTGAGCATCTCCTTTGTTGAGTCATTGGATAGTGAAGTGAATGCACACAATGGTGGAGTGGAAACATTGGAGTTACAATGCCTTGCATTCAAATTATGGTAAAGATATCAATATACATAAATATTGGCGTGTTTCATTGATGGCCGAATTATGGGGCTTTGAGGAGATATTTTCTTCTATACTTACGCAAGGGAGGTCCGGATAGTGCTCAGTGTTAAAGCAGCTCATTCACAGATGATCAGTAGATATTTAAAACAATTTTTCTTCTCACCCTTGTTAATGTTGGTGATGTCTTTGTTTCCTGACAAATTAACTTGGACAGTGTAGGTCTCCTTGCAGGAAAAGCTATTTTCTTGAATGCAACTTGGATAAATCTAGAATATGATATCCCCGAAGGACATGCTCGGCTACATGGCATCCTCACCAGTTCAGGGTAGCTATTTCATAAGTTCATCCTATGAAGTTAGCCCATGCGGGTAAAATGAATCAATCTAAATATAAGTTTTATCAGTCTTAACCCTTTCCCGCATTGAGGAAACCATGAAAAGACCTATGCGAACAGCATAAAACCAGATCAGCCTGCGAGTAACTCGTAGCCTGATCAGGTTTTATGCTTTTCGCTGCTTCTCAGTGGTCTGGAAATGAGGATTTTATAATTAAATTTGGTAAGGTTTAACTGTGGTTTTCTGCAGATCAGGCTTTATGTGGTACCTATTGAGTGCGTCAAAATGAGTCTATATGAGGGAAAGGGTTAATATAGTTCCAATACTGTTTGTGACGGTATTGCCTGTGATAGGGAAACTACCCAATATTTTTACGATCATGGATGGTTGAATTGGGTGACATTGCATCTGTAGATGGGTATTGATAGACATAATACATACATATAGATAAAAATCAAATGACCATCTGTGAACAAGCTTTAAGCATACCAGTTATTTACAAAACCAAGTCGGGGTTTGATCTAGTAGCCTGTTTTCCTCCTATATCAAGTCCTGCACAATCTCACATTTTCCTTGGCAATCTGAGAAAAGTTGTGGAAATAAAAAAGGTACCATTCTTTTATAAATTTATTTACATGTTTGTCAGTTTTTTGTTTTTTTTTCTCTAAAAATTGAAAGGGAAACAAAGGAAGGAGAGAGAGGGATGAAAAGATCAAGAAAGAGAGAGAGAGAGTGAGAAGATGGTTGGGGAAAATCAGTGATGGGTGAAGAGAGATATTGGGGTGAAGAGATTGAGAGAGAGACAGACAGAGAGAGAGAGAGGGGAATATTGGGAGGGGTTAGGTGGTGGAAATTAGAGATGGACTGTGATAGAGAGAGATAGGGACGAAGAGATGGAGAGAGTGAGAGTAAGAGAGGAAAAGAGTGGGGAGGGGTGATTGGGAGAATCAGAGAGGGAGATAGAGAGAGCAAATAGTGAATGACAGATTAACAGAGAAAAAAAACTTATGACATTCTAGGTCATTTAGGGGGGAAAAATAATAAAAAAAGAAAAGAAGACTTATGTTAAAGTGCAGTACAGTTGCTTTGCAGCTTTAAAGATTGGTCAAGGAAATGAGCAAAATTCAAAATCCAATAAATGTTTACCACCCAGACATAGCCAGACTACCAAGCATTCAATACCATGTTACACTCACTGTGGACCCAGCATGCAAAAGTGCCGCCAGACTGTGACTCAGCCATGTATCAGTGGTAACCCATAGATTGTGTCAATATTTCTTGGAATATTTATAACGATATTGCCCCCTTCGCTTTCTTCCTGCCTCACCGTATGTCAATATGCATCCTGATGGTCTAGGAATCGCAGAATACATGAAATACAAATGGTATGCTGGGACAAACTGAATTTACAAGTAATGATTAGTCCTGTAGGAATATTTCGTCTAGATAATGTATCAATATCTACTTTACACTGGTTTTTATTTGCATAAATAAGCTTTAACACAGACTGAACTCTATTTCTGAATTCCATGAACTAAGATCAGAATTTAGACAACCAAGAACTAAATTTAAATCTTTACCTTTTATGTATACATGTTTTGATGCTTTAGCAAACAGAGCAGACCCAGTTTTTTTGTTGAGTTTAACATCCAACCACCAGTATTTCAGTCATTTGGAGATGATGTCTACTTGGGACAGATATTAAGTGCTGCTACACTGCAGAATCACGCCGTAGACATATGGCATGATACCACACCCAGTCACATTATCCTGACACCGGGCCAACCAGTCCTGCAACTACCCTTATATGCTGAGCACCAAGCAAGGGAGCTATAATATCTGTACCATTTTCTATGAATTTGGTATGTCACGGCCAGGGATCAAACCCACAATCTCCCGTCCCCAAGGCATGTGCTCGAAAGACCCAGATCAAAGTGATCAGTCCAGATTCAACACAGTTTACATAACAAAGAAAAATCCATTGTTTCATATACCAAGTTCAATATGTTTCTATCTCCATCAGATCATTAAGTTTTACATTAATATGCATGAGGTAAATAGTTATGAAAATAGGAGCTTTGTTTGATTTAAGTGAGGACAATTTCAGTGCCTGCCTTGCAGGAGGGAATTTGTAACAGCATCTTGCATACATAATCGTCTTGGTATTACCTAGTCACAGCTAAACTTTGATGCAAAAATATTCATTTCAGATAAGGCTTCGACAAGATTAAATTCAAGAACAACCAATACATTATGTTCCTGTCAGGATAACTTGCACAAGTTACAGTCTGATACATTTGGTTGCTAAGGGTAGTTTCAGGACTGGTTGGCCTGGTATCAGGATATATAATGTGACTGTATGTGGTATCATGCCGCATGTCTATGGCGTGATTCTGCATTGTGGCAGCACTATAATCTCTCTCAAGTAGACATAGTCTCCAAATGTCTGAAATACTTACAGTGATGCCTTAAACCTATCTAACAAATTTGATTACTGATATTTTTAGGTACCTTTACTGTGTTATCATATCCAATGAGATTTGCATGAAAATCACTGAGGTGTTCCAAATGTACTTTGATGCCTTATGTCAGTTGGTACCAGGCTTAACCATTTTACCACCTCCTATCCTAGTGTTCTGGGAACTGACCCATCAAGTAATGGACCAATCAATGGGTACCAGAGGCCTGCTAAATAGATTGCATGTTCAGCTCCATTGTCTCTCATATGTATCGTCCATTAAGCATAAATAGTTTAGACAAGAGTATTTTAGTATTAGGTAAAAGTATAATAATGCAAATCTTCTTGTCTGGTTTTCTTTTAAAGGGTTTATCTTATTTCGACTTTAATCGATCTGTATTAAGGAATGTCTGATCAAGGTCTTCTCTGTTTGCTTGTACAATATTGTAGCTTTGATTATACACAGTCCGCACAGAAAAGAAAAATTCTTCATTTTATATACCAGTTTAAATTCAGTAAATTAATTTTCATAAAGCCGTTACCTATAGCACTATGTAATAGCTAAATTCTCAAATAACATAGAAACATATTCCACCATTCCTGTATAACGAAATATTCAAGTACATTACTATAAGTTGACATAAATTACTACCTTGTCAATTCTTGCATACCACGTGAGTTCGAATCCTGGCTGGGTCATTCTGATTTTCATATGAGGAAGCCTTCCAGCTGGCTTGCGGTAGGTCGGTGGTTCTACCCAGATGCCTCTGTGCATTCGGGGTCTTCCTCTACCTGTAATTAGCTGGACGTCGCTATATTACTGAAATACTGTCGAAGCGACGGTAAACTCAAATAGTCAAGTCAAGTTAACCCTTTCCCTCATAGAAGATACCATGAAAAGACCTATGCGAACAGCATAAAACCAGATCAGCCTGTGAGTAACTCGCAGGCTGATCAGGTTTTATGCTGTTCACTGCTCCTCAGTGGTCTGGTAATGAGGATTTTACAATTAAATTTGGTAAGGTTTGAGTTTGGCTTTCTGCAGATCAAGCTTTATGTGGTACCTATTGAGTGCGTCAAAATGAGTCTATGTGAGGGAAAGGGTTAAATATCTCCAATTTATGACAGTAAGTTATATCTTTTTACAGAACATAACATTACCATCAAAATGATACCTTATGTTTTAAA
This sequence comes from Solen grandis, assembly GCA_021229015.1. Lineage (NCBI taxonomy): Eukaryota > Metazoa > Mollusca > Bivalvia > Adapedonta > Solenidae > Solen > Solen grandis. Next base: position 25,839,588 of record CM037777.1, read on the forward strand.
AAAAGTCAAGAAATAAAAATGTTTCATGTAAAATAGGTAAATACCTGCATGATGATAACAATGTAAAATGTGTTGCTTTTCTGCTACACTGGTTAAATTTAAGTCATAATATCAAAGAATTTTTTAAAAATAATAAGACCGAAAATAATTCCTTGTAGTAGAGAAATGATTTTTTATAATAAGGTTTACACTTTTATCCATTGTAATTTTTAAATACTTTTTTGAAAGTTTGCAATATTCAAAAATCTGCTGTGTGCTTGAACAATATTTTTCATTTTGCTTTTACAGGAGTTTCCTATCTCTGTTTAATATGTCTTTGCATTATAACCAACAATATCTGTTAAGGAATAACATAATTTGGTAATATCATTAGCGAAACAAGAATATTGAAAACTGCCCCTAAGTATTTAACCCTTTCCCTCATAGAGGAAACCATGAAAAGACCTATGCGAACAGCATAAAACCAGATCAGCCTGTGAGTAACTCGCAGGCTGATCAGGTTTTATGCTGTTCGCTGCTCCTCAGTGGTCTGGAAATGAGGACTTTATAATTAAATTTGGTAAGTTTTAACCGTGGATTTCTGCAGATCAGGCTTTACGTGGTACCTATTGAGTGCATCAAAATGAGTCTATATGAGGGAAAGGGTTAAGTATTACTTAGTGCTAAGACTTAATGTGGTTGGTGGAAATGGAGCTAGCTCATTAATATTGATGAGGTAAAATGTTAACAAATTAAGGTCAGAGTGAGGTCATTCAGGTCCATGGTTTGAATCTTGTTACAATAATATCTGTATTACGATAGATCCACTGTGTTTAAAACTTTATAACCATTACATTGATTCATGCTAATTCTTTCTGCCTTACTTTTCTTTCTTTTTTCCCCCTTGAAAACATGTTCTGTCTTCTCTGATTTATTCAAATCTCTTTTAAGATGACAAACTCCAAAAAGTAAATGTATAGTACATGAACTAATACAGAAAATAGCCCAAAGAATTAAGTGCACAATAGTTAATAGTTTCCCTATATACTTAATGAGTCACAAGGTTTAAGATGTGATTTAATTAGTGAAGCAACTAATTGTTCTTTTTTCTTTGAAGTTTTCCCTTTCATAGCTTCTAAGCATTTTAGTGCAATATATAATGTATTTGCATCATATTGATTTATATATTTACATATATTAATCATTTCTCAACAGAACTTGTCCAAACTTGTGTTTTCCATTTTAATTTGATTTAGTACGACTGTATTTATATTTCGTAAATGGAGTTCTTCAGAAAACCAATGAGATGTGCATTTTGAACGTATACTTAGAGTATGTTTTGTATGATAAACTTTTCTGTTCTATATCTGTAAACAGATGAGAAAATAAATGAAGGAAGAGAAAATAGAAATTGAGAAGATGATGTTTAAATAGTTTGTTTGGTTTTAACATCCCACTGACAGTATTTCAATCGTTTAGGGAAAGAAAACATGTATAGTGCTGACTCACTGCAAGATCATGGCGTAGATAAAAAGACATGATTGATTAAAACATTATCCTGATATTGGGCCAACCAGTCTTGGAACTACTTTAAATTTGTGCTGAGTGCCAAGCACAAGGGAGATATACCAGTATATAACAACTTTGGTATGTAGAGGCCAGGGATTAAACACATGACCTCCAGTTATCGGTCAGACAACTCTAACCACTCAGCCACTGGGACAGTTTTGATGTATGGATAATGTGGTAGCGAGCATGGTAAACAAAATCATGGTATTCTGCAGCGAGACTTGCCCTCGGCATAATTCCACATTAATGACATCAAGCAACATACTGCGGTGCATGCCACCAGAACGATATTGATTTTACATCCCATCAGCGCTATTCTCTGTCATTAAAGTCCCAGTTTTCTTATAGATTGTTAGACCTTAAGCCGAATGCACTTACAACATATATGATTCAGTTTTAATTTCATCACTGAAAGACCTTGCGAAATGCCTAATTTACAGGAAAGATTCTATAAGAAAAAATGCAAATTGTGGCTGTCTCGTTCTATATATAGCTCAGAACAATGACAGCATAAAATTAACATACAAGGGATTTTTCAGAAGTTCATGGATTTTCTTCCTATTTCCTCTACTACCATGTATCAATATTTATTCAGTCTATAGAAAAAGTCCATGAACTTCTAAAACACCCCATGTACACCGATCGAGACATCCATGGTTTTACCGAACAGTGTGTTTCAGAACAAGCTCCGCCCATCTTTCACATTATTTTGCCTGTCTGAACAAACTAAGACTTCCGGGCGAATATTTCATTATGTGAGCTTAATTAAACATTAAGAGGTTAATCAAACATCCTTTGAGGCTTTGCTGATCATAAATTTTGAAAAATATATTTTTCCCAGCTAAAACGCACTGGGGCTTTAATGGAGAGGGTCAGCTGGGGATGGCACCTTGACCCAGACGTATCTGTATCCGAGGGCCGAATTCTACCATAATTCTTAGCTCTCTATAATACTTAAACATTTAAGAGTGAATTTTATTATTTCTTTTCTTTTATAAAAATATCCAAATTCTTCATTTCTTAATAAATATTGTAAGTTATTAAGGTAATGATTGATTTCAGTCTAGTCATTCATACAATACTTAAATATTCTATGAAAAAGAAAAGGTGGAATTGCATCTACCTAGGCCAAAAAAGAAAAAAAAAACCAATTCAGGTTGCTCGAACGACCTCAAGTTTTTTTTACCTTTCCGCCTTAAAAAAATATATTTCCCTTTTTTTTTACCTTTTGTTTCATGTATAAAAATAAAATCCAGACCTACTGACCCTCTATTTTATTTGCTGGAGACCAGAAAACGGAACTATTTTTTTTTTTGCCCTATATAAGTTTAAGAATTTAAAAATTAATTAATTAACGCTAAGTATTGTTTGGTAAAATTTGAGCAAGGGTATTTTTCAAGAGTGGAACTTGAACAAAAATAGGATTTAAATTTAGAAAGCTATATCACACCATAGACATGTGGCATGATACCATACAGTTATATAAACCAACCTGTCCCAGAGTTACCTTACCAGTGGGTCACATTTCAATAATTTTGACATGTCATGGCTATCAAGGAGTTTGATGCATAACATCTGGTTCTGAAGTGACACTTGCACAACTAACAACCACTGGGGACTCAGGACCACTGAATTTTTTTATCTAACACTTACAGTGTGCATCACCATACAGCTGACGTCGTGTTTTGTATAAAAAAAATGCATAATCGTTTTGCAAGGCATAAAAAGCTTAACCACAATTGCATATATGATGCTCTTTAAAGCTCCATCATATATCTTCACTGCCATCAAAAAAGAAAAAAAAAAAAAGTATTAACAATGGATGTGCATTATGAGTATAAAAATTTACGGGGCATTCTGACTCGCTGAGGGCACCTAGTTCTTGGAGAACAATATCATACTCACATAAAAATTTTAGTGAATTGTATTGGGAGAAATGCAAGAGATGTTCTCTGTAGTAAATAGTGAGCTTGCATATCATACAGGAACAAACATTCCTCATAAAAAAGTGTTCAGCTGTCCCAGGTGAAAATTTGTTAGCACCCAAAGCACCTGTATACACTGATGTACGGGTCAGTGTCGGATAGGAGTGTTTTGTGCCTGGTCTGCGGACATGTTTGTTCTCTCAGTCGGGTTTCCCTTCCAATTCTAATCTCTTACAATCAAATATGTCATTTTACACCGAGTGGTCTAACAAAAAAAAGCCTGTCAGATAAGCATAGGAACAAAAAATATATGTCATCAGAAGGGAAATTTGGACAAAACAAGCTGGAATCTATATACTTAGTACCGGTATATTTAATGGTGTATTGTTTGATCAAATTTTATGCTTATTCAATTTAATTGACTTCATGTGATTTTAAATATATATCTCGTGTGCATGAAAAAAAAAATCAGAAAAAAAAAATTAAAGGTAAAGGCCACATTTACATTAAACAAGGTTTTCTGTTTAAAAGAATATTTTTTTTAATAATTTTAAACATTTACTTGACTATTTGATTTTTCCATGGCTTTCGACAGTATTTCCTTCATAAAGCGACGCCAGCTAATTACAGGTGGAGGAAGACCCAAATGCACGAGCATCCTGGTAGAAACCACCGACCTACCGCAAGCCAGCTGGAAGGTTTCCCTTTCAAAATGAAAATCCGAATGACCCGTCGGGATTCAAACCCAACGGTGAGGGGCTGAGTGAGTGTTAAAGTCAGCGACTTTACCCTCTGGCCACGGAGGCCCCTTTAAAGATATTAATACAGGCCTAAGATATTTATGCAGACATTAATGGCACATCTGATTTTGCAGAGAAATTTACATTTTTAATTAATTAGTTATTTTTATGTAACAATAAGTAATGATATTACTTCATTACCCATTCTCCATTTTACTTCACCAGTCTAAGTTTGAAATCAGGACACTTTAAATGTCAATTTACTCTGAAAAAATAGAACAATAGAAGGAGGGCATTAAAAAAAACATTCTCATGAATACTTGATTATGTTTTGATCATTTTTTGAAGTGCGGTGTTGACAAAATTTGGAACACCTGTGTTTGATAGAGCAAGTGTTGGGTGTAAAAGCACAATTCGGGATGAGTGTATGTAGAAATATCAGGTGGTTTTTTTCCTCCACTGTCCGTGGGATCCAAGTTTATCCCATCAAACTTCCCTGATGAGATAGCTTCGCTACATAATTAGTGAAGTTAAATTTTAAATTTTGAGGCCCATTTTGTGAAACTCATTAAGGGATCATTTTGTGAAGTTTATTCAGTGAAAACAATTAATGCATACAAATATATATATCTGTAAAATGGCAGACTTATCTTGTTAATCAAAAAGGGAAGCCCAATTTAAATTTGTGATTTACAAGTATTGGCAGTTTAAATGGGGTTTAGAAGGGTTCTGACATTTAGATAGACAAGTTGTACATTTAAGATTGGATGAATTTAAGTTACGAGCGATTTAGAAGTTTTTTCACTGAAAATGGATTGATTGACACATCATTAGCACCTCTTAGAGAAACAAACTATTTAGGTCAATGTGTTTCTGGGGAAAAGCTGACTCAAGTTTTGAATTAGCTGGAATATTATATATATGTGGACTGGCATTGATTCTTAAAAAAGGTAATCTAGATTTTGTATAATTATATCATTTTGTTTTTTTTCACATTATTTTAACTTTCATCATAGCTGCTTTTTTTTTGTACTATACTGGATTGGGTTGGAATCTGTGTCCTTGTTGTTATTTTTATTGTTGTTTTTTTTTTTATGCAGTTAACAAATAATTGCATACCCGTGTAGAATGTTTGGGTTTAAGACTGTAGAACGGTTAGTTTCCATTTAACTCTTTACTTCATATCTTCATTTAGACTCATTTTCACACGGCAAACAGAGCAATCCAATCAGACAGCTCCTATAGGATAAGAATCTGATCAGGGTCTCCTCTGTTTGCTCATACAATACTGCAAACTCCACATAGTGATCTCCCTTGAAGCGAAAAAGTCACTGCCATCACAAATGTATGTGAGGATGGTAAATAACAAAATGGCGATTCCGTCTATTCACAACAAAAAAAAATTTTTTTTAAAATGATTTTTTTTTTACCACAAGGCGATATTTGATGTTTTTAAAGAAAACATATTTGGGGGGAAATGACACTCGCAGTAAAAATATTTTTTTTTTGGAAAAAGAAGATTAGCTAAATTCTGTTAAGTTTTACTTGTGGTGACGGGGTATCTAAAACGAAGGGGAGGTAACTACTGCGTGGAGTTTGACTATACTGAAGCTCAGATTTTACACATGGCAAATAGAATACATTGTAAAATTCAATCATTAATATTCATCAAGTCATACTATTGAACATGAATATTAATGAGATAAAGGGATATAAACCTGTACTTCAGATAACTTTTGGCAAACAAGCAGCGTTGGAAACCCACAAGCACTCATTCCTTACCCATACATCGCCCAGTGGATTTTTAAATTATTTTTGCTTGTTATCTTTTTTTTTTTAAAAAGCCGCATTACAATTTTCAGCCCAACTAGGTAATGTGAATTTTGGACCCAATAAAAAACTCGTATTATGGCAGTTTGGGACAAATCTTTTACAACTTATGAATTTTAGATTCCAACTGATGATATTCATTTGTGTAAGCAGCTTTTTTGATTGGTTGATGTACCTTTTATGCTATTATATAACGATGAAGTGCTAGCCAAGTATCCCATGGCTGACAGATGAATAGACAGCCGTGGGTAACCGCGCGCAAACGAGTGGACCATAATCAGATGCTTGTAGCGTAGTCGCGGGAGATCCCAAAGCCTAACTACGTTACAAGCTTCTTAGGATCAGGTTTTTCCTCTCTCCCCTTCATAAAATGTTATAGCTCAGGTGGGTGTGTTCTCGAAAAATACTTAAGTACTAATTCAAACTTACTCAAAATCTGCTCATATTTGACTTTAAGCCAGAGTATGATATTTGAGCTAAAGTCTTACTCAAAAACCACACTTAAGTTAAGTTTGAGTAGTACAGAATGTTTAGAACACAGATTCAAGCATAATTGTGTATGGAATTTAACATACTGAGATAGTTAAATTAATGACTTAAAAAAACTTTGTGAACACAGCTCATTGATCAATCTAAGTTAAGCATGATAATCATTTTAAGTCTGAGTTAAGATCGTGAGATGGATTTTTCATTATCCCCCAGGAACAAGGGCCAGATCTTACAAAGTCTGTTAATGGCACAGATAAAGAAATCAATTGTTTTATATACCAAATGATATTCAGATGTCATTAATTTGTACATAAATTTTTCAGAGGGAAAGGGTTAATAATATGTAACAACAGGAAGATGCCTGGAAAATTCACTTATAAACTTATTATGTGAACTGGTCAGCCAAAGTGACCCACACACTCAGATCAGGTTTCATTATCTGTCTGTTACTCTTCATACCTGGAGATAAGAAGATGTCGGCATGGGGAATTTCTTTCAGTTTGATTTGGGTTTCAATGGTTAAAAGTCATTGTGTGAAATGGTTTTTGCATTATGGGTAAAAACTGTTACTAGCAGTAATCTTATCCATGCAGCAGGAACTCAGTTTTTTTTCTAACGGCTGCTACCTTAGCAAATGGTTTCAAGATGTTTCCCCGCATGCTTACAATTTATGCTCCATGACACGGGTGCAAGCATTTTTTGGTAGTGACGTTATTGTATATAAAAATTGTAAATATGTAAATGTCTCCAGGGCTGTATGTCACCTTCAGTTAAGGTAAAACCTTCCATCATTGAATTTGATCCTAGCCTTCAAAAGCTTAAAAAAAAAAAACATTGACTTGCAGTTAAAGCTCTTTTCCACAAAGTCAAAAGAGGCTTTGCATTTACTCTGAAAAATTTTCAAGATCACTTTTTATAGACCTTGATCACAGTTTAATGATGGTTACCTTAACTGGATATCGCTATTTGACGAAATATCGAGCAGCATACAAACCCCCAACATGTTTTATTAGAAACCAGCTTTCTGGTTCCTAAAGTTCATACTTCCAGTTAGATCCGGCTCAAAATTTAAATTGGATAACAACTTTAAAACAAACCAAAAAACTTGAGAGTAAATGATGCATGTTCTTATATAAGCAAAATTTTTGGCTCAACTTTTTGTGGTGAACCTGTGAAACACTTACTCTTCAGTTCCTATATCAAGCACATGGAGAAAAAAAAAAATTCATCATTTAATGTTTTTCTTAAAATGACAGCAGGGATCTGGGGAAAACGTTCAACGTTTTAAACAAAAACCACAGGATTCTAGCTTTAGATAAACAGACAGCATGTGGCATGTGACTTCCTGAAATCAAGTTACCTGTAGACATTAATTAAAATGGAGCTCCTGTAAATTGGTAAATTCCAGGGGATTTATACACATCTTGTTCTTAGTAAATCCAGGTTTGTTTAATTTTTGAATCTAAGACTGCTTTTAGTGTGGGAATCTTGTATACTTGAAAAACAATGTTGATTCACTCGAGCAACGGAACTATTTTTTTTTGTAATTCAGTTTTTAAGGAAGTTTGATTTTTTTTTACTTTTAATGGAGCACTGCTTATAGTTCAGGATGTTATTTTAATTGCCTGATGTTGAATTCACTGGGGTTGATAGAACCACTTTTTATACTCTTTATAAAACCGTTGCTTTTAAGCTCGCAGCCCTCCATTGTTTTACAATATGTCATGGTGTATTGGGCAAGGGTGTTTGAATCAACTCTAATTTTGCTTTGTATTTACGGTAGCTTAAGGTTTGTTTTTTAAAGAAAATTGGAAAATAATTTTTAGTTTAATTCCCCACAGTCGCCTTCATTATAGTAACTTTTGAATCACTTTATTTTGCCTTCATAATTTCTTTAAATTTTGTACTAAACTTACTAATTAAATTTTGTTTTTTCTTCAAAGCCTGGGGGGTTTTATCATTTTGGAATGCAATGTTCAATATGCTCTTCACATCTGAAGTTAAAAAATCAGATTTGTTAAGCGCGCATCAGTAACTGTAACTTTTTTTTAGAAAAGGAATGAGTAAGGCTTGCATGTATTTTGGGATTGAAAATATTGGACTGGGGGTTGAGATTGAATCAATTTAAAATTTGGGATTCATCCAAGAATTTGGCTCCAGCGTAACAATGTTCAATGGAACAGTGCAAGAAAGGCAATTCTGGGGATATTTTGGTTGGCAATTTATAGAAAAACTTGTTACCACTGAAGATTTTTTAAAAACCCTTTTTTTGGATTAGAATAGTTGCAAACAATGAGACCCATTATGAGCTGCATTTTGGGATCCATTAACTACATACTGTGATATAGATGATGTATTTATCACATTTTTTTTTTTAAATAGAACATTTCATAGTAGAGAATTTGGTTACGCTGTAAATTGAACCCTGTTATATTGCCACTTTCATTATAAGAAGAGCATAGTAATAAATAACCCTTTCGCTCATAGAGGATTATACCATGAAAAGACCTATGCGAACAGCATAAAACCAGATCAGCTGAGAGTAACTCGCAGGCTGATCAGGTTTTATGCTGTTCGCTGCTTCTTAGTGGTCTGGAAATGAGTATTTTGTAATTAAATTTGGTAAGGAAACTGTGGTTTTTGAGATCAGGCTTTATGTGATACCTTTTGAGGGGTCAAAATGATATATATGAGGGAATGGGTTAAACCAAAATTGTAACTCAGTTTCTACACAATCTGCATTGCAAAAGAAAAAGCCATTGTTTTATATGCCATTTAAAGTTCAGTTAATTAAATCAATATTCATCAAGTTATAAATTTGTACATGAATATTCATGAGGTAAAGGTTAATGACAAAATTTGAATGTCTTAAGAAAATGCCTAAAAATATTCCTATCATGGGATGCTATATTCTCAAGTTGGCCACAAAGCTGTGAAACATTCGTCTTGTTGCTATATAATATAGATGTATTTCAGAGCTCTCTTTATGATTTTTCAGAAAAATTTAGCAGTGGAGCTATTTCTAGCTAATTGTCCGTAGTAAACTTCATTTACATGGCCGGAGACTGTTCCAAGGGAGGGTTCTGTAATTAAATAGATTATTCTCCTGGTTTCCATCTAAAATAAACTGTAATCAGTGCTGCGTCCCACTGGAGTTTCTAACCGTTGGAACTTGACAGAATGGGAGGGGTATCACAGAGGGACAGTAAGTTAAAAACTTAGTGGATAACGTATTATTAGTATAGAGCTTTCAGAGTTACAGAAAACTGATATAAATAAATGGGTAAGACTGATAAAGCCGCAGACAGGCATATTTCAGGATAAGAAATTACACTTTTAAATAATGATGGAATTTGACTACAGTGCAATTATTCTCTTCTGTGTAATTCATTATGAAGTGATTGCTGGTAATCAAGTCGAGCGATGAACCTCCAATGTATAATTTGTTCATTAACCCTTTCCCTCATATAGACTCATTTTGACGCACTCAGTAGGTACCACATAAAGCCTGATCTGCAGAAAACCACAGTTAAACCTTACCAAATTTAATTATAAAATCCTCATTTCCAGACCACTGAGGAGCAGCGAACAGCATAAAACCTGATCAGCCTCAAAGTCATAAAGCCTGATCTGCAGAAAACCACAGTTAAGTGTTGTTTTTCATGGCTTTTCATGGTTTCCTCTATGAGGGAAAGGGTTAAGTGCAATACAATTAAAATGTGTCCCATTCTGTGGTGCATCAAGGTTGATAAGTCAAAGACATATTCAACAGAGATATGAAACTGTCTGAAATACAAAATTTTTTTTTTTTTGACAAAAAAAAAAAAGAAAGAAAAATGCTTGAACAAGATCTTCTGAGATGGTTTTATTCCTTTAGGCACTTAAAAGACAGGGGCTTTACAGTAACACTTATGAAAGAGATCTAATGAGAGGCATGCATATTTGGTTTAATTGGCAATAATTTGAACTTGAAAGCTTCTCTTGACTTGCTCTTTATCTATATAAGAGTTGTGGATCTCCCTCTGTACATGTGGTTTAAGTTGCTATCCTATGAGTGCTCACCAACCACATTGAACATTAAAAACCCTCAGTCACAATGGACAAGCTTCAGCTAAAACTCTTCCTGCACCCCACCCCCTGCTGTGGGGTCAAAACCTACGGGGGGCACTGAATTTTTTTAAAGTGAGGAGACTTCCCCATGCTTGTGGTTGTCGGGGGGCCTGACGGATGTTTTTTTTTCACTTGGGAAAAAAACTTTTAAATTTCACTAAGTTTGGTTCACTTTGTGTGTCAAATCCGTTGGACCTGAGCCCTTAACCCCTGGACACAATTGTGTTTTTTGCTTTTGGGCGGAATAGGCAGTAAATTCAGGATACAAAACATTTTCTAATGGGGGGGAAAAGTGTGGGGGCATGTAAAATTATGTAACCAAGTAAATTCCCCCTGCCCCCGCAGGGGAAACAAATCGGTATGCAAATAAACACCTGTACAAATCGCCACAAAAGACCTTGGCAAGGTACTACAAACCAAATTTTTCTCCTGCATGTAAGCCAAAAAAAAAATTTTGCTCTCAGGTATGTGAAAATTACACACTTTTTTAGCTAAGATTTAGGATGCGATTTGAGCCATTTTTTCCATCGCCCGTTTTTGCAGGCCTAATGTGCCGTTTTTTGGGGGGGGGGGGGGGGGGGGGCATTTTTTTTTGTCAGTGGCCTTAGAGGTGCTGTAAACCCCGGTTATCTTGCTTTTTTGACAAGTTATTAACGTTTTTCTACCGTTCTATTATGTACAGGAAATTTTTTATACATATTTTTTTTCATAAGGTGGGGCAATTTTTTTTCGACGGATATTGGTAAACATCAGATAAGGTGTGCAGTTGTTTTTTGCATTAATGTTTAATTTTATAAAGTCAACCTCTCTTTCATCTTAAAAGACATGATTTGGGCACCATCCGGGGAAAATGTCAATCGGGTTCCCTGTTTACTCATACAATATTGACTCGATTCTACACATCAATCGGGGGTCCCTTTTACTCAAAAATTTTTAAAGCTATTCAAAACAATCGATCAGGGTCCCTCGTTTGCATACAATATGAGCTCAATTCTACACAGTTGATCGGGCTTCTCGTTTACTCATACAATATGTGCCAAATTTACAAAAGAATCGGGGCTCCTCGTTTCCAACAAAATTTTAACCGTTTTACCAACTGATCGGTCTCCTCTTTTACCAAACAATATTTTTGAAATTCTAACAGTCTGCATGGCAAAGAAAAAAAAAACAACAAAGCCCAAAAATTCAATAAAAAATTTTTATAAAGTATAAATTAATGCAGAATATTCTGAGGTAAGGGTTAAAAATTCAGATAAGACTAAAAAACGTGTGCGTCTTCTCATTCCTTAACTACGATGATAATTAAATTAAAAAACCCGATCACCAGGATAAAAAACAAGCACAAGACCTTTTTTTTTTTAAAGAGGCTTGAAAAGGGCACTTCCGAATTGAAAAAAACCTCATTGACCTTAAAAAAACAATGTGAAATTCCCGTATTTACATAATTTTTTCCCCCCAAGTCATTATATGATTTTGGCTAATATAATAACTATTTCTGATGAAGAAAATGAAAGCAGGCTTTGTATTGGCTTACCGAATTAATTATGTCCGTTCAGAATGACTCACCACTGCAATTATGAAATTGAATCAACTTTCTATTTACTGCCATTTATTTTATTGATGTATCTTTAAAGTCAGTCTACCTTTTCCCAATTTGGCCCAAAATGTAAAGCTTAGGCCCCTTCCCAAAAAACACCCTAATGCAGACTGATCAGGTTTTATATCGATCATATCGGCCATTTCCTTTAAGACTGACTTACCGGGGTATGCAATTATGAGTTCTTATTCCAAAGTAATTTCTGCATAGACTGCTTCAAATATATTTTGTTTTGACTACCTGTTATTGCCTGTACTTTCTCAAATGTCAGCAGTAATTGGTTCCGGCGTTTTTCAATTAGTGAAGTCATGAAATGTTAAGTCCACATCCTAGCTTTAACCTGTGATTTGTGATGTAACACTTGGTTCCATGGATACCATCAACATTAACATTAATCAATATGTGTATATATAAGAACTTGTATGCTGATCAGATTCATATCTTGTGTAGACTTTAATTGTGGAAGTTTTACTTTCATTAAAAAGATTAAGGGTTACTTAAGTATATATTCAAGGAAAACCAAGCCCTGTGTTTCAAAAGTACAATATCAGACTCAAATTTGAGTATCGTACTCAAATCACTATTATAACTTAAAGGCAAAGTTTGAGTATAAGTATGAAAAACATACTTAAGTACCAATTTTATTTTTTAAACACGGGGCCGGCCTTGGGCCATGTTTTTCAAAAAATAATTAAGGACTTAAAACTCGGCTTTATACATGTTACAATACTCAAATTGAGTTTAAGCCTGAATATATATTTGAGCATGTTCTCAAAAAAGGAAATCTAACTGCTTACTGATCAGAATGAAAATGTTTTACATCTGTCCCGGTTTATTTTGTTCTCTTTACGGGTTAAGTTTTCCCTTTTCCTCATAGAGGCACCATGAAAAAACTATGCGAACAGCATAAAACCAATCAGCCTGCGAGTAATCGCAGGCTGATCAGGTTTTTTGCGTTCGCTGCTCCTCAGTGGTCTAGAAATGGGATTTTGTAATTAAATTTGGTAAGGTTTAACTGTGGTTTTCTGCAGATCAGGCTTTTTTTGGGGGTACCTATTAGTGCGTCAAAATGATCTATATGGGGAAAGGGTTAAGTTAGAATTCTGACTGTTTTTGCAGTGCCTTGCTGCTTTCTAGCCCGCATGGACCTTTTTATATCCGCTACTTCTTCTCAGATCTTTCTACTAGCAACCACTTTTTTGCTTTCCCGCATGTCCTGCTACTTTTATTCCCCGGTCAGGACATGACTTGGTTTAACCTGGGAGATGATGGGTCAAAAATTAGACCTTGAATTAATGGAGAGGGTATAGCGGCCATGGCTGGTTCAGTGGGAGGATTTGGATAATTAATTGTTTACCTCGATATACCCTGACATTTGAGAGATCAGTAGATTTTGTTAGCAAAGCTCTGTTATATCACATTGTCAGAATAAGGTCACCTAATAATGGAGAACAAAATGTTTATTTTGTAATTTGATCAAGTTGTTGACTTAATTGATATGAATTCTTATTATCATCATTATGATCCAACAACTTGGACCCCAACGCTGATGGCATTTGTTGCATTATTATTTCATGATGTAAATCACTTCAAATTGCATGGTTGGCAGTAACTGTGTTTGTAATTGTGGTAAGAAGCTAGGAAAACTCTTACGTATTAATAGGTGGTTGGCAATCTTACTTATTTCTGTGTGTGACCAGGCATAATACTTGGAGTCAGAAAAAGGGTAGTGTGTTGGTAGCATGCCAGAATTTGTCAATAGTTTCATTGGAGTGGTATAAAAAGTAAAGGCATTTTATTGTCCTAAGTTTCATGCAGTGGGCATGTTCACAGACTTTACATCTTTTTCTTTGGTCATCCGGGTACTGGTATCCATCTATCAATCTCCCTCGGGAGCATTTCAGTCCACTTATGGTAGCCTACATTATGACATCATGGAATCATACCACCCTCCCATTCACACCTGGGTGAAGTGCAGCAATGTGGGTGAATTTCTGGCTCATGGAAATTAGCAGTGTTCCTCACAGGACTCAAACCCGGGACCACTCGATCACGAAGCGCATGTCCTTCTGCTCTCCACATATTATATCTCCTTTCAGAAAATTATTTGTTTTGAATTGAGAGTATTTTTCTCTTTTAGAAAAACAAAGGAAATATGATGGTTTAGAATTTGGTTGGGATGGAAGTTACCAAAACTTTTAAGGTGAGCTTTGAAAGACATATCATCAAATAGATGAAAAATATAACTGAAATATTTCTTTTTTTATATTTTCCATTTATCCTTTAATTTTCATGTCTAGTAATATGACAAGCTCATTATGAAATGGATCCTTATACACTTAAAAATAGATAAAAACATCTCCACAATTTCAAGACTGTGAGCATGAAGTTTTTTGGCTTTTAGCATGACTCATTCATCAAAATTCAGAATTAATCATAAGCTACAGTTTTTGAAGCAAATTGCTGCAGTCATATCACAGGGGGCATCTCTTGAAATACCATTTAGTGCACTTTCTCAAAAGACTTGCTGTGGCGCCTTGATCAGACAATTTCAGAAGCTATCAGATTCAAGTCTCCTCTCTTCTTTTTTTTTTATATAATATGCTATAGTTCATATTCTACACAACCTCCATTGTAAATAACAATGTTGTAAATTGATATTCATCAAGTCACAGTTCATAAATATTCATGAGGTGATTGGTTGAAATTACCTGTGCAACATGTGTATAACCAAATTTATTTACAGGCTGATCTGGTTTTATACTGTTAGCTGTTCACTAAATAGATCCTGACCAGAGCACCCTTTCCCTCATATAGACTTATTTTGACGCACTCAGTAGGTACCACATAAGCCTGATCTGCAGAAAACCACAGTTAAACCTTACCAAATTTAATTATAAAGTCCTCATTTCCAGACCACTGAGGAGCAGCGAACAGCATAAAACCTGATCAGCCTGCGAGTTACTCGCAGGCTGATCTGGTTTTATGTTATTTGCATAGGTCTTTTCATGGTTTCCTCTATGAGGGAAAGGGTTAAATTGTCATTCTGGCTGATTTGGAGTCAACAAGGCGTGTTCATCAGTAAATATGATATTTAGACACAAGTCACAAAGAGATATTGATTGATCTCAACCATTAGGTCTAGAAACCAATGACCTATAAGTCAAAGTTATCACACTAAATGTCATAAGGTCCCCATCTCCCAAGGATCAATATTGCGCAATAGTTCTGTAGAGGGGAGATAACTCATACTGGCATGTGGCTGTATCGGGCATGCCAGAGTGAATTATTGGTTCATTATTGGTTCACTTGGTGATACAGGCATATTGAGGTTGGGAGAATTGATCCAGGACAGGTAGCACACGCTCTCTTATCAAAGATTATCATAATTGGTAGGATACTTATTGTCTAATTGGGGAGGGTGGAATTTGGAGTTACAGGTGTCAGTGAATTACTTTTTTGTGGGATGGGGGAATGAGGGGGTATTATGGTTATAAAAATGGAATGTAGGATATATTGTAGCTGTCTTTGGGAAGAATTTTTACCTATTAACTGTATAAATGGGGAGCCATTAGGACCAATGATGGTGTTTATTGATTACAGATTGGAAGGTTAGGAGTTTGAGCCAATTCATACAAGACCTTCCCAGTCACAAAGTACTGGTCCAACCCAAGAACTATTGAAAAGGGATTAATATAAATTGTTTATACATTCATTAATTTTGAACTCAACAACTTATACTCTGAAATACAGATATATATTAAGATGAGTGTAAAGGAATTAGATATCAGTGCACATTAGCATGTTGCTCTTGCTTTCTGAAGGTGCGCTCAAATACAAAAAGTTAAAAGTAAAAGTGAAGTGCATTCCCATTGTATTGTTTTTCATCCCCTGCTGTTTTAACTGAATTAATGATACTATTTCACAGATGTGGAATCCCATCAGCACTGATATAACCACATATATGTGGTATTTTTCCTACAAGATGCATCATTTTAGCACCTGGAAACATTTGATATACCTGTATATCTTCCTACCTGATTCTCAGATAGACATTTTTATCTGCTCATCAGCACCTGGGGTGTTCGGCAATTAAAATCTAATAACAGTGGAATCCCCACTCCCACCTGCCATTATATCTTGCTACTTACAACCTGATAATTTGAGATAAGGCTGAGATTGCAATCTGACTGAGATACAGTCTATGTAGTTGGCCTGTGACTTGATCTGTCTCTTAACTTTGAAGATTGGAAGTATTACACTTGTCTCAGCTAATTGAAATACTTTAATTTTGATTAACTAAAATAATTTGGGCCCACCCCACCTCCACTCAGTGAGTTTTGGAATTTTAAGAAGTTAGCCACAAAACACTTTCTTTAATCCTTTCCTCATAGAGGAAACCATGAAAAGACCTATGCGAACAGCATAGAACCAGATCAGCCTGCGAGTAACTCCCAGGCTGATCAGGTTTATGCTGTTTGCTGCTCCTCAGTGGTCTGGAAATGAGGATTTTACAATTAAATTTGGTAAGGTTTTAACTGTGGTTTTCTGCAGATCAGGCTTTATGTGGTACCCATTGAGTGTGTTAAAATGAGTCTATATGAGGGAAAGGGTTAAAATAAGAAGAGTTTAAACTGGTTTGAGGGGCCATGTGGTAAGATCATCCACCCTGGAATTGGGAGGTTGTGGGTTCGATCCCCTGCTGCAATATACCAAAGTCTTTCAAAAAATGATACTGGTGTAGCTCCCTTGCTTGGTGCTCAGGTTTGAATTTCACCAACAATACTTAGGGCTAAGTAATAATTAAATTCTTGAATTAGGTTGATACACATTCCACCATTGCTATTTTGTGAAATATTCAAGTACAAGACTTAGCTGAGATAAATTATTATTAAATTATAACTAACAAATAATTATTAAGAAATGAAATATATTAATAAGAGAATCAAAATTAATGAAACTCATCCTTAAGTATTTAATTTTAACTTAGCGCTAAGATTTTTTGGTGGAATTCAAACCCTGGATATATAATGGTATGGATAGTTCCAGGACTTGTTTTTTTTTTTGGGGGGGGGGGGGTATCATTCACTTGATAAGGTACCTAGGTGATTACCAGCATTGTCTTACCGGGTCACCTGTCTAAACCACATTCCCACCTGGAATCTTGTGAGGGAGAGAGAGGGGGTGGGGGAGATAAGCAGACAGTAGGGAGAGTCAGGCAGGTGGGCTGTCACTCATACAGATCTGTAAAAATAATTTGAATCCTTCAGTTGTTGAAAGCATTATCTTTATCATATCTATATACAGTTATGCAAAACTTACACAGTCTAACTAAGGGAGAAAGGCCGAAACTGACCAATACTTTATAGAAACGACACATCGAGGCTCATGGGTCCAAGATGTCTAATGTAATGTTAGCAGAAGTTAGTTAATTTATAATCAGAAAATTATGACCACTTGATTATCTTGCGGTTTGTTGTTGATTCTACACATTAGCACTTGGACTGCTGCAGCGATGCTAAACTTCACCACAACAACAACAACACCTGAATGTCAACCACCAGCCCATAAAGGTCAAGAAACAAATTCTCTAGAATTGAAAATAATGTTGTTGTTTTTTTTCTTTTTAAAAAGAAGATTAATATTAGAATAATGACTACCCAACTAAACACTGTTGTCAGTTCCTATTGCATTATTTGTCCCTCATTGCAGGTCTAAATGATTGGATAAGTTTGGTTTGAATGTTTATAGGAATAATTATGATAATGATGTCATTTGAAAATAAATGTTGTCAAACCACTAGTACTAAAACAGACTCAGTTTTGTGTCACCTGCTGTAAGAAGAGGTGACACATAGGGATTACTTTTCTGTCGTCTGTCCTTCTGTCACACTTTCCCTGTCACTTAACTTGTCCGTCACACTTTTTCCGTCACGCTTCAGCAGGTGACACATGTGTTCCAAAAACGCTCTTGTTAAAAACAGAGGAGGTCCATATCAAACAGCTTCATTCAGAAGTTATCTGATCCGCGCTCGAAATCCAACAACAATACTTTGAGCTAAGTAGTATTTAAATTCTTAAACTAAGCAGATACACATTCCACTATAACTATATTCTATGAAATATTTAAGTACATGACTTACCTGAAATTAATTATTACCTTAATAACTAACAATAATTGTAAAAAAATGCAATATTTGGGTATTTTTATGAGAGAAACAAGACTAATGAAATTCACCCCTAAGTATTTAAGTTTTACTTAGCGCTAAGTATTGTTGGGTGGAATTCGAGCCTGGTCTCATCTCATACAAAACAGAAGCTAAGATTTTACAATGTCTGTAGTACTGCATCTATGCTTTGGAAACTGGAACAGTTTGATCCAGAATACAAGCAGGGTAGCTCAAAAATTGTTCTTGCTTGGCACCAAGCCTAAAACGTTAAGTTCCAGGACTGGTTGGGTCAGCGTCTGGATAATGTGACTGGTATGGTATCATGCCACATGTCTAGAGAGTGAAATTGCGGCAGTGCTACAAGTGTCTGAAGAGGCAGAGTCTCCAAATTACTGAAGCTATAGAAGTGAGACCATCCTTTGGCAGTTTTATATCTGTCTCAAGTAGACAAAAATGACGTGAAGTGTCTTGATGGTTCCTGTATAGGACCTGTATAGGACCTGTATAGGACCTGTATAGGACCTGTATAGGACCTGTATAGGACCATATCGTTTTGTGTAGAAATACACTGACAGAGACTGTGCCTAGCTAGCGTAGCATCTTAAATAATGTATTCACAAATTGTCATTTGAACGCCAGAAGAGCATTCCTGAATATTGTTATTCTAAACAGAAGAATGAAAGGAACTTACAACTTAACCCTTTCCCTCATATAGACTCATTTTGACGCACTCAACAGGTACCACATAAAGCCTGATCTGCAGAAAGCCAGACTCAAATCTTACCAAATTTAATTGTAAAATCCTCATTACCAGACCACTGAGCAGCAGCGAACAGCATAAAACCTGATCAGCCTGCGAGTTACTCGCAGGCTGATCTGGTTTTATGCTGTTCGCATAGGTCTTTTCATAGTATCCTCTATGAGGGAAGGGGTTAAACAAATCCACTGCGACGGTTTTCTGGGTTGGACCAGTACTCTGTGCCTGGGAAGGTCATGAAAAATCCTTGCCCTAACATGGTACAAACCCACAACCTTGGACTCTACAGTAAGGTATGTTTCCACTAGATCATGGTGCCCTCAATTTTCTTGAGTCTGAATGGAGTTACTGTTAAATCATTAATTTCGTTTACATAAATTATTGTTGATTATGTACTTAAGGGAATTTCATAGGTACCTTTATTTGTGGATTTATGTTCTTGGAAATGTGATGTCTACACAAAGAATGGTTTTCGGGGGGATTAATATTCATGGATAAAACCCTCCACGAAATCAGCGAAAAATTGTGCCGTACGAAAAGTAGTGATTTCCTAGTATACGGAATCTCAAAATAATGAAGGAAAACAAAAGGAAGTTCATTCTGTCTAGTAAATGATTTGTTATTTAATAAAAACAAAAAAAAAATTAACATACTAAACAATAACAACAACAACAAAAATAGTATCACGTAAAAACATATTTTTTACTGCATTCATAATAGATTATATACTGTAAAACCTTTCATCTGTATATTAGCTTGAGACAGTGTTTAAAAGCTTGCCAACTCTGATAATATAAGAAAGCAATTATGATGAAAAGAGGCCATGAAAGCCAGGTTAATAGAAGAATTGCCTTTTTGTGGGAGTTTTAATAAAAAATATTGTTTACAGATTTTCAGTGCTTAGAAGTTCTACTGCTATGTGTGAGAGAGAGAGACATGTGAAGTTGATTGTACCAAACTCTGATCAATAAAACCTGTTAGATTTTTAGTTGCTTAGCAACTATTACATCCTCATATTCTCTGTATATATTCACCCTCACAGAATGCAAGATTTGGCAGAAGAACTGCAATAGGGGGAAAAAAGAGATAGAATAATGGCACAGGAATAGTGCTGTCAGAAATTTCTGCAAGTCCTATGTGTGATAAGAGTGATGATCTAGCATCGCTTATGAATCCAATGGCTGTGTCACTACTAGATATTTCTCGGTTATCGATTGGGTAAAAAGTCGAGTGGGGAAACGTATTGATCCGGCACTTGCTTAGGAATTGCGTTGCGGGTTTAATTATTCATTCACAGAGTAGCACATACATTAACCTAGGGAGGATGAGGACAGAGAGATTCCAAAGGGTCTTCATATTGCGTCACTGCGATGAAAACAGAGGATTTCCAAATTGATGGGCATCCTGAAATATGGATGATTTCAAGGGTTTTCTGATTGCTCCGATCAACTGGAAAAATTTGGATTTACTTACGTGCCTGTGAGAATTGTTTTCGATGGATATAATTTTCAAGTTCTAGAGTGGTCAGCAGACCCAGTTTTGTTTGTGATTGTTAAAATTTGGATAAACTGAGTCAAAAATGGTAAGTATAATTAATATGATAGTATTTAATAATGGAATTAATGATAATTGGATATTGATTATACTGTTATAGAAATGTTAGCAGGTTTGTGGGTTTTGAGATAAATATTTAGAGGATAAGAAAGGTTTTATGCTATAATTTACGGCAGGAATGGGCAGACCCTAGCTCTATCAGGTATTAATTTGGATCAGAAGTAATAGCTTGGTCAACACATCTTGCAGGTAATTAAATGGGTCTAGTGAATAATTGCAGGTCTTGACAATGGAGCTGAAATCTCTCATTTCCACACCTGTCTTTAATATGATGGATGCCACAGGATTTAAATGAGGGAAGGAGCAGTATTTGTTCATATTTCCTGGCAGGGTCTGGGGAACTCCCTCTTTACCCATAATGCATCACCTGTTCTTAATGATAGAAGATTGCATGAAGATCAAGCACTTTGATCCAGTGGTTACGTACATGACTGAGGATTCAAATGATGTGGGTACAAATCTCATCTTGGGCATGAGTCTTTTATGACACAAAGTACTGGTCCAACCCAGAAATTGGGGAAAGGCATTTTTATAAGTTGTAAATTTTTTTTATTTCTAATTCGACGTTAAAACAAGTAAGTTAAAACTAATAGTAGATAATTCAGACATAAAACAAGTTAAAGAGGAAATATTGGGTAGATAATGGAATTATTCTTTAGCTGTAACTCGACCACTGAACCATGTGCGATGAAAATGACCACGAAATGACCCATGGTCTTAGTAATATAAAACCTGATCAAACCTGGTCATCAGAGTCTGTATGGTTGACCAATCCTCCACATCTTTTTCAGACCAATTATGGCTTCTTAGAGTTTGATCTGGCTTTTTATGGTAACTTGCATCATCATACTCTGATATAGTCCCATCAATGAGCCGCTCGGCGCGACATGATATTTTGGGACTGGTTGTCACGCCGAAGGGGATATCGCCAAATCAAAAGTAGAACGATATCACAAATTATGGGTACACATATGTGGACTTACTCTGATATAACCAAGAGAGGTTGTAGTTTGGATCCTTTTTTGTTATACATGTATATCAAAGTTATTGAAATTAGGATGCTATTGTATTTAAAGTATAGTATTTCAGGGCAAGACTTAAAATTCTTTTGCGACTTGCATTTTTTGCCGTGGTAGACAAAATTTCGATAAGCAAGACCAGCATTTCACTGGCAGTTTGCTAGTGTTTGAGCCTTGTATTTTCCTTGCTTGGTGATCAGCTGGTGGTTTCAGGAGTGCTTGGCCCCGTATCAGGATAATATATGAAACTGGGTGTGGTATCATGCCTCTTGTCTATGTTAAGGTTTAGTTTAAACATTTCTTTTACGTCAATTGCGAAACAAGTTCTTACAACTTACACTAATAACTCTCAATGGTTCCTGGGTTGGACCAGTACTTTGCACCTGGGAAGGTCATGAAGAGTTCTTGCCTCCAACGGGGTTCAAAACCACAACCTTCGGATCCTTAATCGGATACATTACCACTGGACCACAGTGCCCTATGTTAAGGTGAGGCAGGCACTATAATTATGTCTGACTAACGTAGACAGAGCCCAAAATGACTGAAATACTGTTGAAGGGATGTTAAAATCAAACAGTATGGCTCGAGCATATCGCATTTAAGTTGTAAAGGGTAAAAAATGAAGATATAGAGACAGGTAGACCCACAGCTCACTTCATTTCTAAATTTTGTTTTGCATTTTGTACTTTCATATAATAAATGATAAATCTGTATGATTTATTCTTGAGCTATTTTTGTTTTCTGCGTAGTTAACAGCTTCTACATTAATGACTTGGCACAGACCTGGAAACTTGAATCATATTACACGGTTTGTTGTTGTTCAATTTCACATTTTATCGCCAGGTATTTCTGTATTCCCACAGAATAAACAGATTTCTCCCCTAAGATCACATACAGACAGGGAGAAACCATTGTCATTAAATCTAGACATGCGTATGTGAATCTAAAAAAAAAAGAAAAAAAGAGCGAATCACTTAACTGGAGATAATATGCTTAAAATTATGGAATGCATTATTTTTAAGTTCTTTTAGTTATATATTTTAATCTATATGGATAGTTTAATTAACTGCAAAGTGGATGATACATTTGTATATAATTATATGCTACCAATTATGCCTGTGATTTTTATTTGCTACTTATTGATAGGTATAATTAAGATTTCTTTGATCTATTCTGTAAAAATTAAAACTACTTTAAAACTAAAGAGTACTGGTAAAAATGGTTTTATTTCTTAACTATTCAAGCATAAATGGAGTTTCAGCTACATGTTTATTACTCATTAAAGAATGTCTGAGATAATTCTATAGATTGTTGAACTATTTTCAGAATTTTGACTCAAGTTTAAAACTTTATGATTCAGACATTTGAAGCAACTGTACATAATGTGTATCTTATAGGGCACATCATAATGGGGTATGCAGTAGCAACATTTTGGTCTGACCATGGTCAGATGACTATGGTCAAACCATTGTCAGACATGGTATGGTATGTAATCATGCAGTTGGGTCAAAGATGATCAGCCTGAATTTCTATGATTGACCATAATTGGGTCAAAGATGATCAGCCTGAATTTCTCTTAAAACCTTAACTATAGTTAAACCATGATTGGGGATCATTTAACCCTTTCCCTCATATAGACTCATTTTGACGCACTCAATAGGTACCACATAAAGCCTGATCTGCAGAAAACCACAGTTAAACCTTACCAAATTTAATTACAAAATCCTCATTTCCAGACCACTGAGGAGCAGCGAACAGCATAAAACCTGATCAGCCTACGAGTTACTCGTAGGCTGATCTGGTTTTATGCTGTTCGCATAGGTCTTTTCATGGTTTCCTCTATGAGGGAAAGGGTTAACAGGGTTTGACCATGGACAAATATGGTTAGCTGTGACCATTTTTCTTAGGGGTAAGTAATAGCGCATGTAAAATGGGAGATGGGCAAATGTTATCTTCCATATTTTATATTGTACCCCCAATTTCCTTCAACTTCTGAATACCAAGGTCACATTTTTTTTCTCATTAGACAAGCAAAACATTCAAAATAGGTACTTAACATTCCTATAAAAACAATTTTCAGACCAAAAATCTTGTCAGTTAGGAGCCACTGTATATTTCTCTGCTAAATGAGGGAACAAAAATATTAAGTGTCTTATGAAGAGGTTATGTTTTTATCTGCGTCTGCCTGTTGTTGTTTTTTTTGTCTTTTAGCTACCAAGATATTATTAATAATTAAAATAATATCACCAATTATCTTTTAAAGGAGAAGTATATGGGATGCGACAAGGAAAATATCAGGGCCAAGCCCCTGCGAAAAAGTTCATGAATTTTTCATGAATGTTCATGATCCAATTTGGCAGGGGTAGTGTTCAATTTAACGATGAATCTGAAGGCTCAAGGTTTGATCCCTAATTTGAGCCAATAATTATTCGGGACATTCCCAGGAGCAAAGTACTGGTCCAACCCAAAAGTCCTCATTAGGGTTTATTATAAACAGTGACACAACTTGTTTTCAATTAGATGTTGAAGAAATTTGAAATGAAATTAAAGAACAGGTGAATAGATTATGAGGTGAATAAAACCCTCATAGAACCAGTTGAATTGGTAATAAAGATAATTATTTAGAGTTTAAACTTGATTTATTTTACATCAATTACGAAACAAGTTCTCACAACTTATATTAATCATTCTCGATGGCTCTGATGGTGCCGATTGTGGTCATTATTGTTGGAGGAAACTGGAGAACCCTGAGAAAACCCACGTGTCTGGACGGGTGACCACTGTACCCCCTCACATACATGACCAGGAATCGAACCTGGGACGCATTGGTGAAAAGCAAAGCGTGTTACCACTATGCTATCCAGGCATGATAGAAAAAAACGCTCCAGGAAAACAGAAACAATTCAAAATAATTGCTTTTTGAATGGGTGACTTTTTTCTATACAATGAGAGTCTGGCCCAGATATTCTTTCACCTATATAGATTTAAACTGACAGCAAAATGCTGCTGAACCTTCTTTCTATAGGTATGGAAACAGGTTTCGGTACCTGGAATGCTTAATTGCTTTCCCATACACTTAATTAGGTAGACAGCCATTCTGCATAGAGTAAATATATATCTTAGACATGTTAGCTTTTATAGACTTCTTAGTGGAGAGTCTTGAAAAATGCATGTGCTTTTAATCAAATTTGGAATTTTTATGCTTATTGTACAGTTGTTTAGAATACTTTGGAGGTGTTTAACTTGTTCAAAATTGTTGTTGACATTATCACTAGCAGTATTAGATAAAGCAGAGGCAAGATTTTTAAAATTATTTTATTATTTCTGTCTGATATAGCTAAGGGTCTTTTTTTTTCAGAGAGTATGTAGTGTAGTAGAGTATGTGAAGTGTCTGTTAGTTGAAAGCGTAACATACTTAAAATAACTGAAACCAGGGTTAACTGAAACACTTCAGCTTTTCACCAATGTAACCTTGGTTCAATCCTTGGTTGGTTTAATTGAAGGCATGCAGTACGTTGCTTTGACCAAAAAACTGCCGCATTAAAAAAAAAAAATAATTAATGCCGCAGTTTTTCAGTCAAAGCAAAGTACTGGATACTCGTACCTTTGGGTTTAACGGAATTTGGTATAAATTTCAGACTAATTGGTTCCCTCTCGCATCAACAATCGCATGAATTAGTACCACTGAGAAGTGCTTGTCATTTGACTTTCACCTAGATGGGGATTTATTTTTTTTAAACAAAAAGGTTGTTCCTAAATTTTTATTGTTTTTGAACAGTCAGATTCTTTCAATATGGGGAATAATGGTCAAGTTAAATGTTAAACGTAATTTATAGCAATAAAAGAAAAATAATTTACAGACAGATGCTTCGCTAACTCTAAAGCTGATCAGGTTTTATGCTGTCCAGTTAACCCTATACATCATGCCTATTCATATACAAATTTACAACCCTATTGATATGAACTGACATAACTTTAAATGATATATGAAAAAGTAGTTCAGACTGCAGTATCTGATCTTCAATAATGTATGAGCAAACAGAGCAGACCCTGATCAGACTTCTCTGTTCGCCATGATGTCTAAATGTAGTAAAGGGTTAATACTATTGTGATGAAAAGGTACAATTTCAGTCAGATCGGGCTTTATGATGGTCAGTTGTCATGCCAATGACATAACTACCTGGTTCAGGATTTGGAAATGTTTTCTGTATTACCGACAAGAGAGTAACTGTAGATATAGAAGATGTAGCAGAATACAAAGATAAATATTACAGAACCAGTCTGCAGGAGGACTGGTACCTACAGTAACTGTAGATATAGAAGATGTAGCAGAATACAAAGATAAATATTACAGAACCAGTCTGCAGGAGGACTGGTACCTACAGTAACTGTAGATATAGAAGATGTAGCAGAATACAAAAGTAGCAGAATACAAAGATAAATATTACAGAACCAGTCTGCAGGAGGACTGGTACCTACAGGATTGTTTACGCCTGGTGCCATTTCTGAGTAAACTATTGAATGTGTTTAGTTTTATTGAAGCCACTGGAATTTCAATCAATATACTACATGTCATATGCAATGTTGTACCAGGTAGAGATGCGGTGTGGTGCAGTCTTTACATTTGCATGTCAAAGGCTGGGTTCAAGATGCAGTGTGGTACAGACTCTACCACTATGTGTCTAGGGGGTGACATGATGGTAACATTCCAGCTATTACAAGTTGGAGTTGTAGAAGAGGTAGTGGGGATCAGTATATAGTAGTAACATCATTAGTATTTTTAGTATTAACCCTTTCCCTCATAGAGGAAACCATGAAAAGACCTATGCGAATAGCATAAAACCAGATCAGCCTGCGAGTAACTCGCAGGCTGATCAGGTTTTATGCTGTTCGCTGCTCCTCAGTGGTCTGGGAATGAGGATTTTATAATTAAATTTGGTAAGGCTTAACTGTGGTTTTCTGCAGATCAGGCTTTATGTGGTACCTACTGAGTGCGTCAAAATGAGTCTATATGAGGGAAAGGGTTAAAGTAATCCAGTGAAAGCCAGTTCCAGTTAATGTCCCAAGGATGTCATTCCAGTCTCCTCTAATAGTTAGTTTAACCCCAGGGAGGTTCAGCGTAGCTCACCCTCTGTAATAAGGAATAATTGCCGTCATGTTGAATTAGATATAATTTCCAGTGAGTATTCTGTTATAGACAGATCAATTTGTGTGTACATGGCACAGCTGTTTATATAATGATGCAGGTTTTTGTTTTTTTCTGTATTTACATATAATATTTTCAAGGCCACTTTGGAAGAAGATGTTCAAGCGTGTGGCTTCACACGGTTAAAGATGTGGTATGCCATCTTCTATTAGTATGTTGAAATGTTAGTTTGGCAGCACTCTTTGTACCTTCTCACCAAACATGGTGTGGGGAATACTCCTAGACTTTAAATGGTGGAAAGGTGGGGGTATGTTCCTAGGATTTAGGTGGGGCTTAGCCAAGGGATTAAGGTGGGGTTATGTTCCTGTGATTTAGGTGGGGGCTAAGCTGACTCCAGGATTAAGGTGGGGGTATGTTCCTGTGATTTAAGTTGGGCTTAGCCAAGGGATTCTGGTGTGGGTTGTTCCTGTGATTGAGGTGGGGCATAGCCGAGGGTTGAAGTTAGGGTATGTTCCTGTGATTAAGATGGGTCATACCCAAGGGATTACGGTGGGGTTATGATCCTGCAATTTAGGTTGGGCATAGCCAAAGATTAAGGTAGGAGTATGTTCCTGTGATTTAGATGGGGTTTAGCCAGGGATTGGGGTTTAGCTGATGGATTAAGGTGGGGGTATGTACCTGTGATTTAGGTGGAGCAAACCTAAGGATTAAGGTGGGGCAAATGGGGTTTCCATTTGGGATTATTTCTCTGATTTAGGTGGGGCAAACCCAAGCAATTATTCCTTAATTTTCAGTGGAGGAGACACTTAAAAATGGCCTCTGATCAGAGGAAGGGAAAAAGAGACCAGTTAAGTTTGATCAGTAAATCAAGCCTTCTATTAATTCAACAAAATCATCTTCAGTGTAATTATTCATATACCCTCCGTTGTTGGTGTAGCAGCCTTGTTAATCAGTCCTATTATAACCACACTATCATTTAATTAAGTTTGATCAATTTTCTGACACATAAATCTGTCTGTCTCCCACAAGTGTTCACGCCTGACTAAATCTCTGTATGTATCGATCAAG
>CM037777.1:25867699-25887469 GCA_021229015.1 Solen grandis
ATATTTGGACTCCAAATGTAGGGGCACTTTTTGGGACCATGTTATAGAATGTTGTGAGTGTGAGTTCTATATTTGAACTCCAAATGTAGATGGCACATTTTATTGGACCATGTTATAGAATGATGTGTGAGTGTGGGTGCTATATTTGGATTCCAAATGTAGATGGCACATTTTATTGGACCATGTTATAGAATGATTTGTGAGTGTGAGTTCTATATTTGGATTCCAAATGTAGATGGCACATTTTATTGGACAATGTTATAGAATGATGTGCAAGTGTGAGTGCTATATTTGGATTTCAAATGTAGATGGCACATTTTATTGGACCATGTTATAGAATGATGTGAGTGCTATATTTGGACTCCAAATGTAGATAGCACATTTTATTGGACCATGTTATAGAATGATGTGTGAGTATGAGTTCTATATTTGGATTCCAAATGTAGATGGCACATTTTATTGGACCATGTTATAGAATGATGTGAGAACGTGAGTTCTATATTTGGACTCCAAATGTAGATGGCATATTTTATTGGACCGTGTTATAGAATGATGTGAGAGTGTGAGTGCTATATTTGGACTCCAAATTTAGATGGCACATTTTATTGGACCATGTTATAGAATGATGTGTGAGTGTGAGTGCTATATTTAGATTCTAAATTTAGATGGCACATTTTATTGGACCATGTTATAGAATGATGTGAGAGTGTGAGTGTTATATTTGGACTCCAAATTTAGATGGCACATTTTATTGGACCATGTTATAGAATGATGTGTGAGTGTTATATTTGAACTCCAAATGTAGATGGCACATTTTATTGGACCATGTTATAGAATGATGTGAGTGCTATATTTGGACTCCAAATGTAGATGGCATATTTTATTGGACCATGTTATAGAATGATGTGAGAGTGTGAGTGCTATATTTGGACTCCAAATTTAGATGGCACATGTTATAGAATGATGTGAGAACGTGAGTTCTATATTTGGACTCCAAATGTAGATGGCACATTTTATTGGACCATGTTATAGAATGATGTGTAAGTGCTTTATTTGGACTCCAAATGTAGATGGCACATTTTATTTGACCATGTTATAGAATGATGTGAGAGTGTGAGTTTTATATTTGGACTCCAAATGTAGATGGCACATTTTATTGGACCATGTTATAGAATGATGTGAGAGTGTGCGTTTTATATTTGGACTCCAAATGTAGATGGCACATTTTATTGGACCATGTTATAGAATGATGTTAGAGTGCTATATTGGGACTCCAAATGTAGATGGCACATTTTATTGGACCATGTTATTAGAATGATGTGTGTCTGATTAATCTTATAGATACATGTATTTTGAAATTCCTCTTTCAATCGTGCTAGATGCTTTCTTTGATTTGATGCTGTCACTCATTTGAGCAATATCTACGTATTGTTGATAATTTACGTTGATTTAGTTTCAGTAACAATTTTAACATATTAAGATGATGCTGATTTAAAATAGTCTCAATTTAAGCTCTTAAAACATAGTTTTGCTTAATCCTTTTCTTTCTAACTTAATTCTCTTTAAGTTCTACAAAATGTATAATTACATGTGTATATATTTTTTTGAAATTTCATTCATTTGAATAAATAGTATTAATGACTAGTATTTAATTATAAACAAATTACAATGTTAAAACAGCCATAAAATAATAACTAATCAATATTAATAATACAATGTAGTAACCATATTAAATTGTCATTATGTTGATCTATTTGATATATTGCAGTAAAGATAATATTGTAATCTGTATAATGTTATATTATCAATGTGTCTTATAGACTCAGTCTGCTTTGATGGGAAGGTCCGTAGTAAATTATCATAACCTAATTACAATGTAAACCAAGAGTAAAAACTACACATGTACTTCTATTTATGGATGCCTTATTTTCCCAGTGATGTACGGCAGTGCCGTTGTGGCTATTTCTGGATCAAAGAACTTTCAAATGGTTTGACAGTAAGATTTTCCTTAGTGAGTGATGTGTGGCACTAAAGTGTTGAGTCCCTAGCTCCATGGTCAAGGTCTCACTTAGAGGGTGAAAGTTGCATCTTAGTTCGCAGGCTCTACATGTCGCCCTTAGGCTTCTAGTTTTACTGAACCTTTAAGGAATTGCTTTGAAACTTGTAACACTTGTTTATGACCATCAAACTTCTTATATATGTGTCATGAATTGTGACCAAATTATGCCGCTCTTGACTTTTGATTTGAATCTAGAATAAGATTTTAGTAACACCTCACCTTTTCACTGAACCCTGTCATGGCTTTTTACAAAAATTATGCCCCTTTTGCCTATGGTAATTCAGAGATTCTTGTTTAGCTAATACTTCCTAACATTCTTTTTGGCAAAGCACTTAAATAGTCGAGTGCACTGTTTTACAGACGCTTTGGTTTATTATTTTGGAAAAGAAGATTTCCAAAGCTGTATACAAAATTATTTTTTGTGTATGTATTTTTATGATATGTTAAGCTATGTTTACTATGATAGATGCTCTGGGGGTGATTGTCAAAGGAATTGGAGGAGTTTTCTTTTTCTTTTGCCTCTATAAAAGGCCTATATTATGTCACATCTTAATTGCCAAAATGGCTGTATCTTCCCAATTTGGAGATAAAAACTTAACAATATCATGGATTTAAGAACTTAACTATATCATGTTTTTCCCCAAAGATGGGTTAAAACTTTCTGACATTTTCTTATAATATAAATCATTTAAAAAATTACACTGTAAAAGCTATTTAATCACTAGCTAAATAGTTTCAGTGTATTTGATCTTCCCAATTTCTACGTTTTTGGTAAACATTTCCCAAAATGAGGGAGTTAGCAATGCTACCATGACAAGAATTTGTTATTGGTATTTAGGGCAGTTATAAATGTGCCTAGATGGATTTTTAAGAGTTTTAGGCACATTATATACATGTATCTATTCAAACTTCAATATGCTGATCATCTTTTCTGATTAAAAAAAAATATTTCATGTGGGAACGTTCCTGGTTAATGTAAACTATTTAAAAGTAGGTAAGTAGGTTGAATGGATTTTGTGTCATAACATATTGGACCTCAGGAAACAATATTGGTTTCTTGTTTTATGTATGATATGGCTTTTCTTCATCAACCTGATATCAGTAATCAGAGGGAAAATATGCTAGTAATTTATATTTGAATTGTTGTTTATACCTGAATGAACAATATATGAATGTTCATGCATATAACCTATAAAATATATTTTGTTCTTTAAATAAATAAACCAAAAGCATTGGTATGTATAATTTATTATGAGTAGTGTTTTATTTAAGTCCTGCAATGGTTCAACTATTTTGGAGATGTGTTTTGGATATTGATATGATGTTCTTTTTCATTTGGAAAGAACCAATCCAAGGTGTACTGGTTAATGTGGCTGCATAGAAATCATCTATCAAAAGGTTGTTGGTTTGATCCTTAGCTACCACAAACCTAAGCTGAAAATAATGATATGTCTTTCTAGTAGTTTTGATTTCCTGTCCGCTCCATAACTTTTTAGCTCACCTGAGCACTTGTGCTCGGGTGAGCTTTTGTGATCGCCTTTTGTCCGTCGTGCGTCGTCAGTCGTCCGTCGTCAACAATTGCTTGTGAACAATCTAGAGGCCACGGGTTTTGGCCCAATCTTCGTGAAACTTGGTCAGGATGTTTGTCTACATGATATCTCGGATGAGTTCGAAATTGGGTCATGTGGGGTCAAAAACTAGGTCACCAGGTCAATCTTAGAAAAACCTTGTGAACACTCTAGAGGCCACAGTTTTGGCCCAATGTTCATAAACTTGGTCAGGATGTTTGTCTACATGATATCTCGGATGAGTTTGAAATTGGGTCATGTGGGGTCAAAAACTAGGTCACCAGGTCAATCTTAGAAAAACCTTGTGAACACTCTAGAGGCCACAGTTTTGGCCCAATCTTCATGAAACTTGGTCAGGATGTTTGTCTACATGATATCTCGGATGAGATTGAAATTGGGTCATTAGGGGTCAAAAACTAGGTCACCAGGTCAAGTCTTAGAAAAACCTTGTGAACACTCTAGAGGCCACAGTTTTGGCCCAATCTTCATGAAACTTGGTCAGGATGTTTGTCTACATGATATCTTGTATGAGTTCGAAATTGGGTCCTGTGGGGTCAAAAACTAGGTCACCAGGTCAAGTCTTAGAAAAACATTGTGAATACACTAGAGGCCACAGTTTTGGCCAATCTTCATGAACTTGGTCAGGATGTTTGTCTACATAATATCTCGGATGGGTTTGAAAATGGGTCAGGTAGGATAAAAATGTAGGCCACTTAGTCAAATGTTAGAAAAACACCTTAGATGCCAGATTTTTGTCATTTTGCCTAACACAGCCATCTTAATCAGGTGAGCGACACAGGGCCATCTTGGCCCTTTGTTTCATTCGTTGATGAATTTTGAAAATAATTGTCAGAAATTTAAACTATCAGAAAGTCAATAAAGAATGTGTCATGTGCAAGACCCAGGTCTAGCTTTTAGGTCAAGGTCACATAGTTCAAGGTCAAAAACGGGGCTGCGGTAGGTCGGTGGTTCTATCCGGGTACCTCTGTGTACTCGGGGTCTTCCTCCACCTGTAATTAGCTGGACGTCGCTATATGATTGATATACTATCGCAGCGACGGTAAACCCCAATACAACAACAAATAGTTCATGGAATTAGCTTTCTGATCTTTGCGCGAAATGTCAAAGTAGGTCAACGTCGCTATATGACTGAAATCTGTCGAAGCGACGGTAACCTCAATTTGTCAAGTCAAGTCAGAGTGTATGGGTAGTGATCCGGTGCCACAGTGATTTTTTTCCAGCCTATTGGAATGGGTCCTGTACCTTTCAAATTGGGAGTTTTTGAATGGCAAAAATAAGTTAATTGGGGACTTGTACACAACTATTTATGAGGTAAAAGTATAGTTTTTTTTTAGATGACGAATAAAGGATTCCTCTATATTAAGTTTCATTTGGAGGTTTGAAAGGGGTTAGTACTCTTTACCATCCATCACACCACGTGACCATGACGTAACCGACTCCAGGAATCGTGCTTGACACCAGGACATTTAGCCCGTCTCCTCCCCGCCCCCTCCACACACACACACACACACACACACTATTGTAGTGTGTGTTGAGAGAAATGAAGTGTCTCGGTGTCGAGTGGTAAAAGGTATCATTTTGTCAAAACACAAATTAACAACTAAACACAGCAAGGCATTTGTTCTGCTTTCAATTTGTTGCGCAACAGTGCACAAAGTGCTCAGTATGAGCTATTCTGATCGCCCTGTGTTCGTCATCTGTTGTCAACATTTTATCTCCTAATCAACAACTGAAAACCACATGACAGAAATGGGTGAAACTGGTAAAACTTAGCGAATGGCTTATTTCCATGTATAATGTACAGAACATTTCAAAATGCTTCTTCTATGAAAGCAATAGTTAAAATTAACTTTTAAATTGGCACATATGGTCACTTCAAGTCCCACTACTGTCTACCATGATACTAAAATGATCCCAAGAAATATTAGGCCACTAGGGTTTCACTAGTTTACTTATGTATACTATATATAGAAAACTTAAAAAATCCTCCATGGAACTAATGGTCAGAATTTTATATTTCTTTTTGCACAAATGGTCACACCATGGCCCTCTTCAATAATTGCTACTTTAACACTCACTCAGCCCCTCACCGCGTGGGTTCGAATCCCGACAGGGGAAGAATGCCAGTCGTCCGCCGTATGTTGTCAACATTCAACTTAAAACAACTACTGGGCCAATTTTCAAAAAACTAAAAAAATCTAGCAAGATTGTAAATAATAGTTGGATCTGTTGAAAAACATGGCCGCCAAAAGGCAGAGTCCGTTTTCTTTATACATGTATGTATATAGAACACATTTGAAAAATCCCCTTGTCCAAAAGTAATGGCTAGATTTCAATGTTGTTGTTTTTGTTGTTGTTGTTGGTGGTGGTGTTTTTTTAGCACAAATGTTTCTGGGTCACTCTATCAAAATTATTTGGGTGCGTCGAAACATATGGCTGCCAGGGGGCAGAGCCCATTTTCCATAATATCATAAGATATGTGTTGTTTCTTTTCCTCCCACTTATATCTGGTTCTAAGTTGAGCGATTCCAGGGTCTTCATGGCGATCTTGGTTTCTAAAATTTGAAATCTGGTTGCTGCTGAATGTAACAAGGTAAAATCAAGTTACCTGAACTGCTTAAATTCGGCTTATTGTACTCTGATGAGCAGTCCCCTCACCGCATGGGTTCGAATCCCGGCAGGGTCATTCGGATAACTCATGTGAGGAAGCCTTCCAGCTGGCTTGCGGAAGGTCGATGGTTCTACCCGGATGCCTCCGTGCATTCGGGGTCTTCCTCCACCTGTAATTAGCTGGACGACGCTATATGACTGAAATATTGTCGAAGCGACGGTAAACTCAAATAGTCTATTCTAGTCTGATGAGCAGATTAGCATTTAGGACCACTATGACCCTCTTGTTCTATTTTGATATTGTACAGTATCTAGTTCGATACAGTTCTTAAATACCCGCCGAATGACCGGACCTAATATTGATTCACGTGCGGACTGCATTCAGGTTGTCCGCTCTCCAACTCAACAATCATGAACCAACCTTTTCCAAACTTGGTTCCAATGTGTAATAGCGCAATAGCTAGCCAGAATGTAACAGACACCCAGAGTTACGACCCTTGACTTGATAAAGAGTGTCCGCTCTCTAAACATTGCAGGACGGACGGATTTTACGATTACCAGTTTGGAGAAAAGAGGTTTTCGTTTTGCGTGATATATCACAGAATAATTCAGATGCTCATTACTCGTAATCTAATTACGAAGACCGTAAGCCTAAGTGATTAATTATACACAATACATCTGAACGCAACGGCGTGCATATTTGGCGATTCATCAAAGCAAAATCTATTCTAACATGTTCCGAACTGCAGCGAAGGTTTAAAAGGGATACACGTGTGTCGGATTTTTTTTTCTCATTTGTTCAATTCATGTGACCACTATTATGTCATGTAATTTCGTTCTCAAATAATAAAGATAAGGTTTCAATGGTTTGTTCTTACTTATTGAGTAAAGATTATAAATACAGTCACAAGAAATAAATTTGAACGAAAATTATTTTATTACGCATGGGCGTAGCTTGGCCTAAATTGATGTGCATGTCCGGGCTAGGGAAGTAGGGGGCGGGTGATCTTCGAGAGATTTTATTTATTCAAGGATGAGCGGAGGTACGTTTCCAGGCATACTTCTAAACTTGTCCGGGCCTGAAATGGTAACACGGATCGAGCTAGGCTGGTCATTGATAGTACAAAACTGAATAACTGTTAAAATTTTACTTAAACGTGTGTGTGTGGGGGGGGGGGGGGGGGAATTAATACTCACAGACAAAATAGTTCATTGTCTTTAGCGTGTAAATATTGAAAATAATGCAAGCCACATATTAGCATAGCATACTTTGCTGATACAGGCACGATTCGTATTTTAATATACATGTATTTCTTATCATTTAGAAGGGTAACAGGTTCTTCAAACTTAAATATCCCGCTCAACCGTTTCCAAAATCCACGCCCCAATGGGGTTCGAACCTACAACCCTCGGATCCACATTAACGCTCACTATCACTGGCATATGACGTCATGTCCTTGTGACGTCAATAGATGGGGTGGCAACTGTACGATGGGTCACAGTGAGACCATATTTCTGTTTCGTGTAGACAAAGTTCACGGAAGGAAGAAATACTGTCGGTGAGGTTTTGTCCTACCCATAAAAATAGAATATAAAAATTAACCAAAACAAAAATGTTACATTTGACCCTGAGTTGAAAGTATTGACACTTGCTGGTCCTTTGGAAGAAAGACATTTTAATTTCATGTTTGCACATGTTTCAGCATTTTCAGTAACACTACATACAGAATATTCATATTTTGTTCCATAGCATAGTTAACGCACATGCTATTACTGGGATATCAGGCACACTTTCGGTCATGTTATGACGTCAGTGTTGTCACCAGTGTGACTCACCACTAGTGCGTCAGCCTTTTGATCGGGAGGTTGTGGGATCGATCGTTTGGAACTCAGTATATAAGGGAAGCGCCAGGACTGGTTGACATGGCGGTACCGGAATGGCACTTGTTTTGCGGCGTGATACTTTGTGATAGTTCTCGAAAATATCGAATGCTTAAAGAAGCTTGTTCACAGATGATCGGCAGAAATAAAATAAAGATTTTTGTTCCCAATCTCCCTCGTTAATGCCTGGTAAAGTCATTGTTTCCTGACAAAACTCGGCAAATGTAGACCATATTGCACGGGAAAACGCTATTTTCGTATACTCCACTTCGGGGAAATAGGTCAAGAATATGGTATCCCCGAAGCAGGTGCTTATGATACCACGTGGCATGTTCCGCAACATGGTGTCTTCACATGTTCTGAGTAGCGAATTCGTAAGTTTAGCCTGCTAAGTGAGCGCATGCGCGAAAAGTGAATGTGATCAGTCCAGAAACGGCAAATGAAAATAAATTATCTAAATAAAGGTTTTATCAAAATAATTCTAAATACAGGTTCAATACCGTTCGTAACGCTACTGGCGGTGATTGAGAAACCACTTGTTTTTTTTATTTATTAGTATTACTTTTTTCTAATCACATATGGATGCATTGGGTTACGATGCGCCTGTAGATGGGTATTGGTAAACGTAATAACACATAGTTTGATTCATGAAGTTTGTTATCTAATCATGTTTGTAACAAAATATTAACACAAGCATTGATTTATTGGAATAATTATTTTTCGAAATAAAAAAAAAAAATGAAATTGACATAGAAGTTTGCTATTCAACAGTTCATTATTTTCAAAATCATTCAAGGCTAAGGACAATATGTCAACCCTTTCCCTCATATAGACTCATTTTGACACACTCAATAGGTACCACATAAAGCCTGATCTGCAGAAAACCACAGTTAGACCTTACCAAATTTAATTATAAAGTCCTCATTTCCAGACCACAGAGGAGCAGCGAACAGCATAAAACCTGATCAGCCTGCAAGTTACTCGCAGGCTGATCTGGTTTTATGTTGTTCGCATAGGTCTTTTCATGGTTTCCTCTATGAGGGAAAGGGTTAATATTATTAGAGGACGGCCTCGATCAAATTGGAGAGAAAGTTCCTCCTCTATGTGTGAGATAGCGAGAGAGAGAAAGAGAGAGGGAGCTTGAAAATCAGTGTGTACGCGCATGCGCATGCGCGCTTACAAAGAGTGATAGTGAGGAACTTTCACGCAAATTTACACACCACAAGAAAAGGAGAGAGAAGGGGGTGAGAGAAAGAGTTGCATACACCCTTTTTGCATGTATTGAGTAGATAATTTGTCGTATTCGATTTCTTGATTTGCAGAGGTACAAGGTATTTATGTGCTGTTTCGATGCTATACCTGGTGGCGGACTCTTGAAATACATTTGTACTTACAATTATGATGTATGTTACCCAGTTGATTTAACAGAAACTTTTTTTCTCGTGAAGCTTTTTCTAATCAATGTAATATATTATTAAAGTGTTTACTAACCACCCATAGAACAGAATGTTTTAAAGACCTATGAATGATCCTTAACAACTTTAGTATACAGGTATGAAAAACGACGATATCGTTATTCAATTCGTCTATTTAGGCTAGGCATTTGCAATGTTTATCGATTTAACAGACGATAAAACACACATGCAATTCAATTATTTTATTAGCATAAACACATTCCCCAAATAAATAAAGTGCAATCATGGCAGGTATTCATACTTTTCATATCAAACATTAGAAAAATATTTAAAATAATCATTTGAAATGTGGAAACATATCACATGATCTTATATAACACAATTAATCTAGTGGAAAGTTGTATTTTTTGCTGATTCTCTTTTACAATTTGCAAGATATACAAGTTAAGATATTTCTTATTGATACCTGACTGTTTATTTTGCATTAATGTAACAATTTATGTAATGTTGGCCAAGAACAATAGTAACGTGGTAAAATCAGATTGCGTAATTCCCTATAAAATGGAAAAACTTAAACAAAATGATACTCATTTTCAACAACGTTTATATTACAAAAAAGGACAAATTCTTTTTTCTCTTTCAATATTTCTTATACGCCTTTCTTCTATAGCTAATCTATGAGAAGAAACTCTTATTCGAGTTAATGCTATCATATGAGAATGATTATCAATTTGCATTAAAAAAAGGCTGCAGTAACAATCACACAGAACTGAAAAAATCTACACTGAATAGAAAAAGATACAATGCAGATGGTATTTATGCATTATAAAGACATGGTAAGGCACACAATGGTGCATACTTTGTCTATTTTATTAACGTGTTGAATTTATTGATGGTCGTTTTGAAACAGGTAAAGCTATTACAAAATATAATCATTTGAATTTTTATGTCCAAGTGTACTAAATTGGAGAGCGGAAATACCAAATTAATATTTTTTTGATGTTAAAGTATACCCAATACTGAATTCACAACCCTGCAACACTGGTAAGCCATTTCTTCCAATTTATCTGTAGTCCTGTTCTTAAAATTTTGGTTTGTTTATCCTCAATTATATTTGGAAATTGAATTATTTATATAAGTCAATAGTTTAGCTTTTTTCTCATTTTTTGGTATCCTACCTTAATCAGTTTGTCTCAGCCACTTTATATATATTCTTTCTCTATCATTGATAAGTGTAACGCCATTTCCATGGCATATTTACCGGTTTGCATACAACCGATTTCAAAAACCGGTCCCGTGGTTTGACTGTCACCTTGCCCTGGGTGGACGAGACGAACTATTAGCACTGGGTATCTCATAATACGCCCGTCCTTAAATTTCATCAATTCAACGCAATTTCTCTAGAGTATCTGAGACTTACAGACTGGATATGGAACTTGGTCGAGATATTTAGCTAATTCATATTGTGGCCAAATTGGGGGAAAGATTGAGTAATGTTTGTCATTAGGGCTTTCTGCCTCAAGCAGAAAGACCTATTGGGTTTGTTATGTTTTTAGGACTTTCTGCCTAAAGCAGAAAGTCCTATTGGGTTTGTTATGTTTATTAGGGCTTTCTGCCTCAAGCAGAAAGACCTTTTGGGTTTGTTCTGTCTTTTATTATTATTATTCTTTTTTTCCAACCTTTTCATGTTGTTATTTCATTAAGTTGCTGAAGGTCTAGGACAAAGAAATTCTATCAACAGACACCTGAAGCAATGGCATTTTGGAATATATTATTTTTATCTTCACATGACGTCACATGACGTCAGAACTAAAAATAGCTACCAAATTTTGTACGCGCTGTACAGCCGTCATTTATGGACGGATTGTAATGGAATTTTCACAGAAGTTATATATTAAGACCTCATTGTGCAGGATTATATAGGTTTGCCAAGATTCGAAAGAACTAAGGTTCTATGGCGAATCCAAGATTCGAACCAAGGACGTCAAATTTCAAATCCATATAAAATCGATTCTAGATGAGATAGAAAGTTGATATTTGGCGAGATTATATGTCTCTGTGTTTCCTTTGCATTTTGTAAAGATGAACGTTATATGACGTCATATGACGTCATCAAGTTGTAAAGAATTTCCGATTACTTGATGTCAATTTACTCATGTTGCAAAGGCTCATAGACAATGAAAATTTAATGTCCTATGTAGGTAATCATGAACATTTAGATTCAATGTTTAAAATTTTCATATGACGTCACATGACGTCAGAACTAAAAATAGCTACCAAAGTTTGTACGCGCTGTACAGCCGTCATTTATGGACGGATTGGCATGGAATTTTTCACAGAAATTATATATTACGACCTCATTGTGCAGGATTATATAGGTTTGCCAAGATTCGAAAGAATTAAGGTTCTATGGCGAATCCAAGATTCGAACCAAGGACGTCAAATTTCAAATCCATATAAAAAACGTTTCTAGATGAGATAGAAAGTTAATATTTGGCGAGATTATACGTCTCTGTGTTTCCTTTGCATTTTGTAAAGATGAACGTCATATGACGTCATTTGACGTCATCAAGTTGTATAGAATTTCCGATTTCTTGATGTCAATTTACTCATGTTGCAAGGGTTCATAAACAATGGAAAATGAAAGTCCTTTGTAGGTAATGATATTCATTTTGATCCAATGTTTAAAATTTTCATATGACGTCACATGACGTCAGAACTAAAAATAGCTACCACAGTTTGTACGCGCTGTACAGCCGTCATTTATGGACGGATTGGCATGGAATTTTCACAGAAGTTATATATTAAGACCTCATTGTGCAGGATTATATAGGTTTGTAAAGATTCGAAAAAGCAAAGGTTCTATGGCGAATCCAAGATTCGAACCAAGGACGTCAAATTTCAAATACGTATAAAATCGTTTCTAGATGATATAGAAAGTTGATATTTGGCGAGATATATATCTCTGTGTTTCCTTTGCATTTTGTAAAGATGAACGTCATATGACGTCATATGACGTCATCAAGTTGTATAGAATTTCCGATTTCTTGATGTCAATTTTCCTCATGTTCCAAAGCTTCATAGACAATGCAAATTAAATGTCCTTTGTACATAATCAGGAACATTTAGATTCAATGTTTAAAATTTTCATATGACGTCTCATGACGTCAGAACTATAAATAACTACCAAAGTTTGTCCGCTCTGTACAGCCGTCATTTATTGATAGATTGGCATGGAATCTTCACAGAAGTTATATATTACGACCTCATTGTGCAGGATTCTATAGGTTTGCCAAGATTTGAAAGAACTAAGGTTCTTTGACGAATCAAAGATTCGAACCAAGGACGTCAAATTTTAAATACGTATAAAATCGTTTCTAGATGAGATAGAAATTTGATATTTAGCGAGCTTATACGTCTCTGTGTTTCCTTTGCATTTTGTAAAGATGAACGTCATATGTCATCAAATTGTAATTTTTTCTCATGTTGCAAAGGCTCATAGACAATGAAAATTTAATGTCCTACGTAGGTAATCATGAACATTAAGATTTAATGAGTAAAATTTTCATATGACGTCACATGACATCAAAACTTAAAAAAGCTACCAAAGTTCATTCGCGCTGCACAGCCGTCATTTATGGACGGATTGGCATGGAATTTTCACAGAAGTTATATATTACGACTTAATTGTGCAGGATTATATAGGTTTGCCAAAATTCGAAAAACACCAGGTTTGTCATGGTTTGCAGTGCAGAAAGCCCTATCTTTTGTTCAAAACAAAAGAAGTCTAGTTATTATTATTCTACTTTTTTCTTCCTTTTGAGGTTCAAATTAAAACAGGTTACCGACAAGGCAGCAACATGAAATTTTAACAGTATGCACAGTGACTTTGGCGCTTTTGATTGCAGCATTTATTTCTTCATGTGATGTCACGTGACCTCAGGGTTGAAAAAAGCTACCAAAGCTTGTACGCGCTCTACAGCCGTCATTTCTTGACCAATTGAATTGATTTTTTCACAGAATGTATGGATTAAGACTTAGTTGTGCAGGATTATGTACATTTTGCAACATTCAAAAAGACCAAGGATCTTTGGCTGAACCAAGTTTCGAACTTTGGACCTGAAAATTTATTTAAGTCTTACGAAGCTTTCAGAAATGCTAGAAACTTAAAAATTTAGACAGAACACGTGTCTTAACATTTTCTTACAGCTCTGAAAAGACTGACATCGTATGACGTAAAATGACGTCATGACGCGTTAACAAACTTTTATTCCAAAATGTA
Organism: Solen grandis; assembly: GCA_021229015.1. NCBI lineage: Eukaryota > Metazoa > Mollusca > Bivalvia > Adapedonta > Solenidae > Solen > Solen grandis. The sequence goes on from CM037777.1 coordinate 25,881,536, forward strand.
GGATTTTTTAGCCCTACATGCCTTAACTTTTGACCGATTTGCATAAAATTTTCACTGAATGTGCAACATATCATCTCATTTACCTTAGTTACTTCTGTTTCCGGAAAATCGTAAAGGTCAAGGTCATATGTCAGTTATTGGTGTTTTTATTCGACAAGGTGTATCTCAAAAACGAAAAAAATTCTACATGGACACTGTGGGTAAAATCTGTAGTGCTTTGAAAGACCTTTCAGGTGATATTTAGTTTTTGAAGATCGGGGTTGAATTGGTTGAGTTATGGCAGAAAGGCGAACAGTGTACTTTTAACGAAATTGAAACGCTGTAGTTTCATGAACTTTGAATAAAAAATTATGATTTCTTCAAGATTACCACTTAGAGCTTTCTTACAATACCAAGTTTAGTAATACGCCCTTATTTTGATAAGGCGCTTGTCCATCTGTCCATCCGTTAGCCATATCAATGTCCACTCAATAACTTGATAACTAATATGTGTGCTGTCTTCATACGTAGATGAAAGGTTGACATGGATAGTAGATTATCAATATTGATTTTGAGGTCATTATGTCAAAGGTCAAGGTCACGTTGACACTTTGTGTAAAGTCCTTGTCCGCACAATAAATTGAGAAGGAATAAGCATAGATTTTTGAAATTGGTAGGGAAATTGCCCATTGTCAGTTGAAGACCCTTATTGATTTCATTTTCCCTGAATTCATTGAGAATGAATAATCCTAAGTTTGTGAAACTTGTTAGGGACATTGTCCATGTCCACTTCGCGATCTTTTTTTTTAAATTTTCAAGTCATTTGGTCAAAGGTCAGGATCAAAGTGACACAGAGATAGTAGTTTCAGAAGCGACATGTGTTGTTATGAGTTTTAATGCTACGAGTAGATACAGTTGTTCATTAATGTAACAGATATACATTAGTTGCAACAGTAGAGACCAGACAGTTATTATTTTGGTAGCAGAAGTAGTAGTTGTTTGTTTGCTTGGGATGAACGTCCTTGCGATCATAGCACATTTCAGTATAATGGGGACTTTTGCCAACATGAGAGATATATATGCTGCCTCACTCCGACATTATGTCGTAAAAAATAAGTGGTTTGATACCACACAAAGTCACATTATCCTAACACTAGGTCAGCCAGTCCTGGAACTCGCTTAAATGTGCTGGGGGCCAAGCGAAATGGGGATATACCAGTATGTACCATTATAACCACTGTGGTATGTCGTAACCCGAGGATCGAATCCACGACCCTGGTTACGGAACGGATGCTCTGCTCTAACCACTCCGTCACTCAGTTGGACTGTTTGTCGTTGAAGTTGAAACAGTATTTTTTGTAGCTGTGATTAATTCGGCTGTGATTACTATTTTATTATTGTTTTCCGTGAACTTGAAATAATAGTTTTGAAAAACAAACTTGGTCAAGCCCAATGCTACGGTGGCATGGACGGTATTTTTCTTATATTGCGTGGCGACGAAATATAAAAAATATCTTCCGTGTCTGTTTTAAGCCACCGTACATTACAGAACATAAAAGTGTTCGTTTTATTTTATAACCGTGCTCTCCCACCAAACGTTTTCCTAGTGCACCGCAGCACGACGTTTTTAATTCGACGCTGTAAACATCGATTGCATTTTAGATATCGCATACCCTACACTAGATATAAGATTATGATTTATTTTGTCTAAAAAGTATTCTACATTGGTTACCGCGCATACTGGATTCTGAAATTATGTTAGATGTTTTTCAATTCGGCAATGATTGCCAAATCAAAGAAATACACATATGCTTTATTGTATACGCCCAGTGTAACGAAGTAAAGTGACCCCCATAGAATAATGACCCCCGGCCATAATTTTTCAGAAAAAGTGACCCCCTTTCTATAAAATGATAACTTTGAAATAAATTACCCTCGATGATATCTATAAGATATTGACTCGGGTCATCCTTCTCCTGCATCGATATGTATCAGATATTGATCCCGGTCATTATTCTTCAGAAAATGTGACCACCCTTCATACGGAATTCCGTTAGGGCCATCTTCATATTCGCCTGTGTGTGAAAAAAATCTGAAACGCGAAAACACGAAAGTACGATGACGAAAACGCGAAAGTACGATGATGAAAACGCGACAGTACGATAACGAAAACGCGAAAACACGAAATTACGATGACGAAAACGCGAAATAATTTCGCGTTTTCATCATCGTAACTTCGCGCTTTCGTCATTGTGTTTTCGCGTTTTCGTCATCGAAATTTCGCGTTTTCGTGTGTTCGCGTTTTCGTCATCGTGTTTTCGCGTTTTCGTACTTTCGCCTTCCGGTATGCATGTGCAGTACCAGAACTAAGTAAGTCATTTTTCGGGGCTTTACCTAACAAAGAGTCTATCTTTACCGGTGTGATTATTTTATTCATTTTAAATAGGTTTCAGCGAAAAGCGTACTGATATTTAGTAATGGACACTTTTAAAAACGAAACTACCTCAGCGCTCACCAATTAAAGTACTCTCTTACCCGTTTTCTAATTTGAAACATACCAAAGCAGCTAAAGGGGTTCTTTATATCTTCCTTGTACCTAGCGCTCAGTAAACAAAGATAGCTGGTTGGCCCAGAGTCAGGTTCATGTAACTGGGTGTGGTTCCGGTTTCATGCCTCTTGTCTACGGCATGATAGACAAGACCAAAAATGTCTAAATTACAGACAACACGTCATGATTATTGGGCAACGAATTATGTGCTCGGTCATAACCGGAGACACGGATATTTTAATCGTGCGTCTTCGGCATTTTTTAGTTGTTATTAGTTTATTGTTGTTGTTCTTGTAGTAGTAGTTGTTGTTGTTGTTGTTTGCCGAAGGTAAGAGTCGTAGAGGACGTAAAAGACGCTTTAATTCAACTACTCAGCCACCAAGGAAGGCCCCTATCTCATTTGTGAACTTAGCATAATTAAACTTCATTTGTAACGGTTATATCGATTTCGCTCTTTTAAAATTAATTGGTGCCTAAAACAGTGTTGTTGTTTTTTTTGCTATATATATATATATATATATATATATATATATATATATATATCTACAGGTGGGGGAAGACCTCTGCTTACACTGATGCGCTGGACCTACCACAAGACCGCTGCATGGCTTCCTCACATTAAACCTACCGAAACTCGAACCAACAGCGGTGCGGGGCTATGTGGTATTCTATCTGTGGCTATAACCACTATGCCACATTTTCATTCCTCAAAACGACTTAATCTGCCATTGATTAAGGCATTAAAACAAATGTTTAATTAATACGAAAATTTTCCTTTTTTCAGAACTGACGTGCGTTCCCAAGTCATCATTTCTGTACTACATATCTATCTATTTTGTTCTATCAACTATATTATCATTTTGATGCCACAATGTTAATCTGTTAGGTTCTAATTTACCGACATATTTTTTGAAAATGGCTTTTTCAATGTGGGCATACTTTTAACAGATCTATAACGCTTAATGTATTGTTATGTCATAAAATGGCAGTTGAAAGACATGTACAAATTACTCGTTGTACATTTCAAATTCAGTCTTCTCACTTAGGTATGCTTTTTTACACGCTGTAGAAATATACATTACTATAATAATTGAATGCAAAATACGCCTCACTCCATGCAGCAGGTGATTTTATCAGTTTCAAATAACTCCCGAACAGCTACGTTTACATAAATTGCATGTTCGTCATTGTATTACTTGCAACATGTTTGCATGCTTGAGAAGATTATAATAATGTTTTACTTTTCGTTGATGTGAAGCAAATCGTCATAACTCTGATCACCCAGCAAGCTATATAGGGTATTATTGTATCTAAGGAAATGGCTGGGAAGGTCCAACCTGGATATATATTTTCCCAGGTAGTGATCAGTCTGCACTTTATAACTCTACCTTTGTTTTGCAGAGCAATCCTGCACCCGGACATGACAATATCCAGCCAATCTACTCTAGCTTTGAATGCATGTATAGAGAACCTCAACCTGTAGCGTTTCATGGCTTGGTGCAAAAATAGTGTTACTTCAAATTAATAAAAATCCCTTACAATAGTTTGGCACTAAACTCAATTTGTAATTTTGCAAGGACATTGTTACATGTTGTATTCTTTAGGCGATGTTTACTGGATTGAAAGAAATGTTAAACCATTAATTTTGTTGAGAGTATTACTGAGTAAAACGAACGAGATGAAAAATAAACATGATGATTTTGCAATATTCGAACCTAAAATTGCGATATTTAGCAATATATAAATCCTTAATTCAAAACATATGCACAAGATGTGGACACTTCTTTTATTCATTTTCATATTTTGGGCTTTTGTGTTAGGTACCAACTCAACTTTTCAACAGATGTTTTAATTTCAAGTTTCCTTTCTTACTTATAATACATGTAGTAACCATAACCACTTAATCATATTAGCTTCACAAGGCTTCGGGACATACCCTTGTCGCTATGAGTTTTGAGTAAGCATTCCAATCTGTATGGTACATGTACTCGTTCAGGTCCTTGGTTCGAGTCTGATCTGGCTGCACATGTTTCTCATATGGTTACATTGGGCACTAAACGTAGGGCTTGTACAGTATAGTTCTCAAGTATAATCACCCTTGGATTTGTCATGAACATATCAATTTGTTCTGTCCGGTGAATTTTGGACAAATCCAAAGAGGCGAGGGAGTATGTAATGGCCTATAAGTAACACTTTTAGTGTTATATTTGTGTAAAGGGTCTGGTAGCTCAGTTTGTATAGCACTTGCTCCGTAATAAAGGGGTCCCCACTCTAACCCCTAGGGTCCCCCAGTCGTGTGTGTACATTTTACTCACCTTGTTACATTTGGCTAAAAATATGGGACGTTAGAGAAAAGTTCTTCTGTATATATCACACTTGAGTTTGGCAAGAACAAAGTAGTTTTTATACATGTATATTACTTGAGAAGGAATAAGCCTATGTCTGTGAAACTTGTTAGGGACATTGCCCACGGCCTGTATATTGTGACCTATGACTTTGAGGTAATAAAGTCAATTGTGATTGTGATAACGTGGTTGTGACGATATGCATATTTAAGCAAGAATTATTAAAAAATCATAAATTGAAATTTGTACGAATGCCGAGGCCTACGATGTGCAAAAAGTCCTAAAAAATTCAAGTGATTCCGTCAAAAAACATGGCAGTTATTCAAGCAGAAAGTCCTATTGGGTTTGTTATGTTTTTTTTATTATTATTCTTTGTCCTCCTTTTGAGGTTCAAATTAAAACAGGTTGCCAGTAAACCAGCAGCATGAAATTTTAACAGTAATCAGAGTGACTTTGGCCCTTTTGAATGCAACAATTTTCATCTTCGGATAAACGTCATTTGACGTCACAGTTCAAACATGCTACCAAATTTGTTTCGCGCTCTGCAGCCGTCAAAGTTGGGATGTAGATGTGTATACATTCTTGAATTTTCAAAATTCCAAAAGTTCGAGATTTTATGTCAAAATCGAGATTCGAACTTAGGTCACAAATATATAATTTCGTGTTACAAAGGCACCTGATGAGTTAGAAGCTTGAAAATTGGATAGCCTATGTATCCTGAGGTCTTCTTTGTATAATTTGACATCTGACGTCGTGTGACGGCATTTGACGTCACACGGTGATAAGAAATTTTGCTTTCGAAATTAGTGGCTCTTGGGACCTGCAGGCTTGATTTTTTGACAGATTGGCATGTTACTTTCAATAAATGTGCAACCGCGTGTCCCACCGTGCATGGTACCTCCGTTTTCGGAAAATCGCAAAGATCAAGGTCATATGTCGGTTTTAGGTGTTTTTATTCGGCCATCAGTATCTCAAAAACGAAAAATATTCTAGCTAGACACTATGAGTAAATTTTCTAGTGCTTTGAAAGGCCTCTCATGTGATATTTAGTTTTTGAAGATC
>CM037777.1:25887569-25929414 GCA_021229015.1 Solen grandis
CCAATATACAAAATAAACATATGATTATTTCAGGGTTGAAATATAAATTTTATGAGTGGAATTTTGTCTGCTGTGTAAAAAGAAGGAAAAAATGAAGAGAGAGAGAGAGATAAATCTAATCTACATGTATATTTATCATAATGATAAAGCAAAATAAACTAGTAGGTACGATTAGATCCAAAAGATTTTCAAGAAGAACCTTAGAGGTCTATGCATGTTTTTTTAAATCATAAATGTCACATTGATTGACACATAATTATATATGTTGCCCGTCTCGAGCTGCGCTCGCTATAAACAAAGCAGACGAATGGTTTTGACAAGGGCAAGGTCGCACGAGTAACCAGACTTTGCAACGTCATTGGAATATGCGTATCTTCTTTTTACTGTAACATAAAATGTTTTTGTTAGGAAACTTTCAGTGCGTTTATCATGTATATATATATATATATATATATATATATATATATATATAATTGTAATGTCAAAGTCAATATTTCACCAATCATAGGCACGTAAATTCGTAAACCTGATATCTTTTCTGTCACGCATTACCCAGAAGGCCTTTGCTTTGCAAGAGTTGTCTGTTCTTTTACTTACCACTAAGTTGAATTTATCGAGGGAGATAATCCATGCATGTACGATTTCTCCAGTGGTAACCATTCAAGATGGCGACTGACGAAAGTTTTCAAAGCGTTAGTATTTGAACAAAAAAATACAACTACGCGTTACCGCTTCGCGAGAAGGCCCGTCTCGAGCTGCGCTCGCTATTATGTAATTCATATTTGACAATCTAATGACTAGATAAATGGTTACAAATTTTAGAAAAGTATAAAAAATCATTTTTGTAATACAATGGAAGGAAAATGGTAGTTGCTAATGACCTATATATAATCAAAGACTATAATTAATAGATGACAGCTTATATATCGTCGAAATAGATCTACTTCATTAAACTAAATGGCATTAATGATAACATGATTAACATTTTGTAACAGTTGTGAATTTATGATTGATTCCTTCAACAAAAATATTGGTAAAATTTAATAAAGTTTAATTCACATATATATAGGCAGTTTGATAACTTGTTATTAAAATGTAAGTCCCATTGTACGGAAAAACGCTTTAAATTTTTTCGTTTGCGCAACTTCGGGAAAATTTGTTACATATAGAATATGGTATTCCCGAAGCAGGTGCTTGCTGTACCAAGTGACATGTTCCGTAACAGGGCATCTTCACAAGTTCCGGGTAGCGAATATGTACTTTTTAGCCCGTGAAATAAGCGCATGCGCGAAGAATGAATCTGATAATTCATGTGACGGCACACGGAAAAAGAAAATCTTAATATATGTTTCATCATTCTAAACACAGAATCAATGCCGTTCGTAACGGAGAGAGAAAGACTGACCATGCGCCTGTAGATGGGTATCGATAGACACAATACACACAAATAATTAAACATTTAATTCTTAGCCAATGACCATCTGAGAATGAGCTGCTTATCAATTGAAATTCAGTTAACAGTGGGGAATTTTAAATTTTTTTTAACAAAAGTGTTCTCATTTGAGTACAATCTAAAATACTGACGAAGATTCCTGATGATGTCAGGTAGTTAAACATTCGAACCGCATTTCCAGGGTCCGGCGAGCCAGTCCTTGCCACGACACATTACCATCGCTGATTAATAAAACTTACCATAATGTTGAAATATGTAATGCAATAACTCTCTCTCTCTCTCTTTCTCTCTCTTTACATAAGAAAAATATATTTGATAACACAGAGACAGTAAGCTCATATATGAATCCACTCAAATATCAGGGATTTTGGTAGGGATTGATATCGTAAAACTTTTCGTATCGCGATATATCGCGATGTTCTCCAAGCATATCGCGATACTTATCACGATATTTTATGACTATAAATATATCTGTTTTAATTAAAATGCATGATTTTTTTTCTCACGAAATTAAGGTTGAAAATGAAAAAAAAATATGTGAGAAGCTTTAAATGTTTTAATGTCTGTGAATTTAATGTCTGTGAATGGTTTATATAAAATACATGTTAATGTGAATGTAGTGGACAATTTAACATTCTGGCAATCTATTTGATTTTGTAGAAGGAATGCATAAATGTCATGAATAGACTGATAATGTATGTTTGTTATCATCCATAATTATGTTTCAAGGTTAAAACATTAAGATTTGCATTGTTTTATTTTCTTTTATCATATCGCTGACTTTAACACTTACTCAGCCCCTCACCGCGTGGGTTCGAATCCCGGCTGGGTCATTCGGATTTTCATGTGGGGAAGCCTTCCAGCTGGCTTGCGGTAGGTCGGTGGTTCTACCCGGATGCCTCCGTGCATTCGGGGTCTTCCTCCACCTGTAATTAGCTGGACCTCGCTATATGACTGAAATACTGTCGAAGCGACGGTACACTCAAATAGTCAAATCAAGTCAAGTTCTTTTATCATAACTAGATACGGTATGCTTCAATATTTACAGCGACCTTGCACAAAATGCATGCTTGCCGTGAGTGCAATTGCGGACGACAATGTCCAAATGCGGATGATGTCGGTGAGTGTGACTTGTTATATCTGAATGTCTTTTCGCTGACAAATATGCCATAGAATCGCTTTTTTATTGCATTTTATTTCCCTCTATAATATCATTTTTTTTATTCTTCTGGGTCCCAGAATTTCACAATACGACCGATCTCGTCCATTCTGTTTTATAAATAAACCGGATGATACAGTATATTAGGATAACGAGCAATAAAAGGTGGATTGCGATCACAAATGCAGATGCATTTTTTTTATAGATGTAATTAAAGAATCTCTCCATGTATCACATATTACGCAAATGATGTTTATCTACTCTCGCAGTTGACATACACCCAGATCGGCGAATATGATTCTGCTTAAAAACCCGTAATGTGATCTTAATCCAGATTACACAAATGAAGTTCTAAGTGTGAGTGTTTGTATTTAAAAAGATAAATTGATGGCAAATAGAAAGAATTAATGACGTTATATAGGAAAAAAAAGCAAGTGCATGAAATATCGGGTTTGCCCCAACAATGTATCGATACTATCGTACCTGGCCAGAACCGCGATATGCCGATATATCGGTAATACGCGCATCCCTATATTCTGGGAGAAGGAACACCGCCTCCGACCTCGAGTATATCCTCTAAAATATGACATTTTTGCCTTCTAAAACTTTTCTAATCATTCCTATAAACTAAAATAATTCAAATTGATGCAATAGGTCAGTCTAGCACAAGGGTTTTACTATGTATATATGTTTTATTGCATTGCAGTTATAACTGAAATTAAAAGGAAGTTGTTTAAAAGATTAAACGTTTATATTTCCCCTGGCATGGCTTATTTTCATTTCTCTTCAATGCATCCTTCTGGAGGTGGTTGACCATAGCTACGTGATTGACCATTGCCGGAATTGCACTTTCCCAAACTACTGGTTTTGTCTTGGACTTCACAACAATAAACAATGAAAACATCCAGTCTTTATTCAGCTATCAATTAGGTCTCGTATACATGGGCTATCAGATCTGGATTTAACAGGAAAATCGAATAAAATTTCCGTTTTCTTTATGTATGCATTTCTTTCGTTGTTTTAGAATCATTTTATTTATATAGGTAACTCAATTTCTAGCGTTTCATAAGCAATATAAATGCCATTTAGTTGTTGTTGGACGGAAAAGTAAATAATATGACAGGAGCCCAATAATAAATTACAAATGCTTTGCAAGGGAATAGTATAAATTCTCTGTTGTTTAGTTACCATTTTAATTAGTAATGGCTGTACCCGTTACTTTCTGATGGAAAAAGGAATTTATCTTGGTTGAATACATAGAAATATCGGAGATTTCTGGACAAGAAAAAGTCAAGTAAGACTGAACGCATATCTTTCATTCCTTTATTTTCATGCTTTTAATAATGTAACATTTTTTTGAAATTTATCTAAATATATATCTCCATTTTCCATAACAGTTTATTAACGAATCAAAATATTGCTATCACTATTAAGTTAACTTAATTTTATATTAAAAAAAGACCAGACATTTCAAAAACTCAGAAAGGAAAAGATACTCGTATATGCATAAAAATAGCAGTGATCTCTCTTATAATAAGTCTTCATGTTCATATGAAAATATAAAATTATATGCAATGATTTTATGTTGTAACTATAAACCCTTCTAAATATTGATTTTTAATGAAAGCAATACAATACTTATCGACAAATGCATTTGATAATTTTAATTTTTAAATTCTATATTCTTGCTAGAAAAAGTTTTGACATTTACACGAATCATAGAAACACTTCATCCTTTAAAATTTAGGTTGTCTGATGAAATTTCAATTTACCAACAGATGTGTCGCTGGATTCCGAAACCTGGATGATAAATATAATCTCTAACACTTAGTATAATGAAATTTACTATTGTACTATTGCTCTGTGGATAAACTAACAGAAAAAAAAACTTCTGAAAGTCAAAATAAAGACATTTATAAGAGGTCATGTGATTTTTAAAATAATAATATCAGTTTGATAGACCGAAAACAAAATATGGTAATGAACCTACTTCAAAAGAAACAAACATTGATATTTTTGTCAAGTAAAAAAGATACTTCTTGTTTCGAGCTATTCAGTCTTTTAATTAAATAATTAGAATAAAATAATAATAGTTTTACCAGATGAATTCGCCAATTCTAAATCCTGTCTGCTTGTCTACCTTTAAGTATATTTGAATACATAACTGTTAGCTTATCACATTAGGTGGGGATCTTAACGTGCGTTAACAAATAGTTATGTATACCCACCACACTATGACGAAAATGTTAATATTCTAACTGAAACACTAAACATCACACATGAAAATGAGCTTCTAAATTAATATATTTAACATTTAACAACCTTGCAGCGAAGACGACAGTAAGTGAGATGCTAAAATGTATCACTTTAAGGCAATTCCTACAGTTTCAGATAAAGCTAATTTGACTCACACAACCTTAAAATTCACATTCAATAGTGATATATATTGCATGGCTTTCACGAGATGCGCTTGATTAATGCACAATATACATGAGTGCGCGCATGCGCACTAATGTATGTGGGCGGGTTAATCAAGATCACGAGCTCTGAAGACTTTCCCAAATGTTGGAAATCCTGTACATCTGAGAATGTGTAGAGAGCAATTTTCCGCTTTTTGGCAAAATATGCTACCTGTGACAGCTTAAAATGATGTTACATACCACACCGTTTGTCCACATTGCTAATTCATCACTTCTTTTTTGTCTTAATATAGAAAATAACGAAATGATTTGAAAAAAACAAAACAAAAACACAGTGGAGAATTTTTTTAAAAAAAACCCACACTACTTTTATTAAAAATAGTTAAAAGTTCTTGCTGTATTATAAAACGGGGTTCATTTAATCTGAATATACAGACACCATGGTCTGCGTTAAGACAGCGGATTCAATTTAACTGGGCAATAATCCATTCGATGTAATGCCATTTTGAAAAAAAAAAAAAACAAAAAAAAAAAACAAAAAAAAACGAACCTATAAATCACACCAGTTCGGGTCTTTAGAACATGTTATCTCATGTAGGTAACATGGGTTGGAATACATGGGTGATAAATTATTTTGAAGCCATGTAGGTTTTCACATTGTATCTCTATCTTTATCTATTCGTGTCACGGGCACCTGGGCCATCAATAGACAGAAAATGATCATTTACAGACCCTTGTTATCAGTTCTACCTCGCTCACACGTTAAGTGTTGAAAACACGATTTTATCATTTGATGACACACCAATCGAATCACAAAAATAATTATTATACATGGCATTTAAAAGGATGAAAGAGTACTGACACGTCATAAATTTTTTTCAACATATCACCATACATGTTTTCATAAATATCAAAACTACAACCCTGTATGCTATATCTAGCACAGGTATAATATTGCAATATTGTAACACGGTAGACCACGAGACGTTAATGTCAAACCAGCAGTTATGGGCATATCTATAGTTCTTATCATCCTGAGTGGATGTGGATGGTAAATTGGATTGCATTTTACAAAACCAGCAACTCCAGTTTAGAAAAACAAAACTAATTTTTAACGTGAGTGGTTATGAAGGCAATGATTGTATTAACATGTGATGAACTATGCATTTTCTCTAACGAATGTATATGCATATAAACTGTGTTTAATGTTTTATATCAAAATGTCTATATTGTAAATTCCCATTCTACTGATTCAGTTAGAACATAAATAAAAAACATATTTAAGAGTTTCAGAAATGATGAGTTGATAACTCAAGAAATCAACGTATTTTAGAAAAGAAGTAGAAAAAGATTTACGACCGACTGATAGTTACCAGTTTTAATTATACCTTAATTTCCCATTTTTTTAATATTTTCTTTATCTTTTTGGAATCACCAATTGGTAATCCTTTTATTTTCTAAAATAACACAATGAATAACATACTTATACATTAAAAGAAGAAACAGAAAATTGACATAATGTTAATTATATAATATAGGCATTGGGAATATATATTATTTAATATGCTTCTTTTTGAGTGAAGTCTTTAACTGAATTAACAATTGCCTTTAAATTCCATTAAGAATTTATTCAAAAATGAAAAGTTGACTCCTTTTTTTATATAGACTTTGAATTGCCAAAAAGATCATAATATAGTATAGAAATTATTTTAGTATACTTTTGTCTTCTTTCAGAGAGAAAGTAGGACTTATAAATGCAGAATCCAATTTGACTTAATTCCAGATTATTTATGAGTTATTATATTACATGTTTTAAACGTTACATTTATATTTGACCAAAAGTGAGTAAGATATGGGCAATTTATCAAAAGTGGTTATAATCTTCTACTTGATGACAATGATTACAGATGGTAATGGTTAATTTGCACACTATGTAGGGGTGAAAACTAAGTGTCATCTGAAGGAATCGTATCGAGAAAACAATTATATTTGGTGGTCACAAGATAAATCGAGAGTCCGACAGTACTGTGCGGCTATCTGGATAACTGCATGGTTTTGTATCAGCTATTGCATGGGCGGGGAAACTCCACCCCCTATAAAGTGTGCGGTATCTAATTTATGACCCAGGTCGTGTTACAATATACATGTATATATAATTTTCAAGGCATTGTTAAGCCTTTACCTCATGAATATTCATGTACAATGTTACTACTGATGAATATCCATTAACATAACTTTAAATGGTGTATGAAACAATAATTTTTCTTTTTGCTGTAAAGACTGTATATAATCTAAACTACAATATTGTATAAGTAAACAAAGAAGGAGCTGTCTGATCTGGGTTTTCTATGTTTGCCAAGGCAATAAAACATTATATATGACGTAAATAGTTTAACTAAACACTACACAGTAATCTGGAATGATTCCCAAATGTTAGCATAATTATAACTTATGTTGTGATAGCACTCTGACCTTGTATTTTAAAGGTCATGGAAATCTAGAATAAGTTTTCATGAGAAAATCATTGTAAGTATTCTTTTACAAATTAAACATGTAAAATTAACGCTGATTGAACTATAAAAGAAGGGTTTACCTTTTGAAATGTTAAGTCAACAAATCAATGCACGAAGTCATTTAAAACTATGTTTCATTCGTTGATACGAATGATAGGACTTTCTGTTACCTTTGTCGAACGTAAAAACTTAGAATATCAAAGTCCCTACCTTTCATTTGCTTTTATATTGGCTTATCTTACATGAACTTAGCGAAATAAGCCGTTAAAACTGAAGGATATGGCAAACGTAATCAAAAGTCAACTCCTTTTCTGATATCACTTAAAACACTTATAGCCGGAAACGGAAGTGACATTGGTCCATAGAATCTAATGCTGCACCTTCAGAAAAAAATAAGGCATACAGGCCTTAAAAACGTTTAATTTCAATAAAAAACGTTTTTGGCGTTATGATGTCAGATGACGTCATACGACGTTTATCCTCTCAGAATGTAAAGAAGACTAGGAGACTTATATACAGTCCAAACATCAATTTTTGTAACTCATCAAGGAGCGGTTTTACACGTACTTTAAATTTGACGTCAATGGTTTGAATCTTGGATTCGCATTAGAACCTTTGCCTTTTCTAATTTGGTAAAACGGACACCGGGATACACAACTAGAACGTAACATATACATTCTGTTAAAGTAAGATGAAAATCGGTCCAGAAATAATGGCTATAGACCGCGTACAGACTTTTCTATACAACGTCAAGTGTGGCATCATATGACGTCATAAGCATATGAACATCATTGAAATGGAAATATCAGTATCTGAAGTATATTCCAACATATAGAAATTTACGCGTAGAAATAAGATATTCTTTTTGACCTTTTGGTGTCACATGACGTCAGATGACATTCTCCTTCACAGAATGTAAAAAAAAATATCTTAGAAACTGATATTCTGTCCAAATATCAGCTTTCTAACACATCTGGGAGCGATTTTATACGTATTTGATATTTGACGTCGATGGTTCGAATCTTGGATTCGCAATAGCAATAGAAACTTTGCCTATTCGAATTTGGTAAAACGGACACCAGGATGCACAACTAGAAATTTTTCATGAAAATCGGTCCAGAAATAATGGCTGTAGACTGCGTACAAACGTTTTGACCTGACGTCAAATCTGCCGTCTTATGACGTCATGAATATGAAAATCATTGCATTCGAAACCTCATGGTCTGAAATATTAGTAACACATCGAAATTAACACATATATAAGAGGAAGAAAAAAACAGAATAAGGAAGAATTAAAAAAATTGGATATGGGATGGGACACAACACATCAATGCCCATAATTTCCTTATAGCTCTTATCTCTCTTTGTGAAGTAGGGATATAATAATTCAAAATACAGCTCTATCTCAATTTTGTGGTTTAGAAGATTGTCCCTCCCACTCTCTAGATTTATAAAGAGAATCAATCCAACCTTTTCAGAATTCACAGCATATAAGTTTCATTTATAGATGGCCAACATTTGCAGCAATCAATGAAATGATTAATCAAATACTTAATATCTACCATAGTAGATGCTCGATTTACGATATGGCACATATAAAGTACATATAATGTATTTGATCTTCGAAAACAGTTTACCTGTATTGTTTGAACAATTATTTGTAATTTCCATCATTGTGTTATACAGTGGTCTCGCGATTTCTCAATGTGGCGATTCATTGAATACCGGCGATGGCTCGAGCTACAAGCCCGGTCCCTTGACTTAGCCCTTCTTACTCTATATAAATTTATGGGCGATTCTTCAAACATGCGATTTTGGATTCCTCGAGTTCCGTCCTTGGTCCTATATTATTTCTATGCGATTCTTCGAAGTCGATATCAAAACCTACCTATATCTCCCTGACAACCATACTCCAGCCCTATGACCACCTGTAAATAACACCTTGGTCGAGATGGTTTTCTTTTCGTTTTCACACATTGTCAAACCTCTTAGAGTACACTGCCATGTAGAAATTATTTTCGCACCTACTGATCATGTAATAAACTGTGATGTAATCATTAATTTGAAGAACCACGGGTATAAGTGTTAATTACAAGAATGTAAAAAAAAAAAACGCAACGCCGCCATATACACAAACTAAAACAAAGGGTTTGAATCATATTATCGGTAGAATAAAAGAACTTATTTCTGACTTAATTCTCACAATGAAAGCTATGATCGTGTTATTTTTGTATTTTTAAACATATGTTATGATTATAAAGTATTATTAAAGGCTAAACGTAACAAAATGATTAATGAAAAGACGACGTTAAGGTATCAACACATGTAAATGTATTGAATTTTGACACATAATGATTCTACGAATTTTGCGATTCTTCGAGTTTTTTTTTTGCAGATCCCGTCCGACCTCGAGGAATTCGTGACCACTGCACATGAATATTCAAGTCTTGAATGCTTTTTCATTGATGATTTCATCATCCAAACTATTTACGTGTGATAATTAACTCTGGCTCATGTTAGGCGGTGAGAGACAATGGCTTAATCTTCCCAAAGACTGTTGAGAATCAATAAATTTCCTTTGAGTATCAAATCTAGTACGTACTTGTTTGACCATAATGAGGTGATTTGCTCCTTTTTGAATGTGAATATCTGGGTGAATATTCATTCTGGCTGTAAGAATGTGGCTGATCATAACCAGCTGATCTTCCCCAATTTTTTTGTGAAGATAATATGCTACTCATAGTTGTCCTATCCGCTTTTTTTGAACAGTTCTGAGTTTGGTTGGCTGGATTTGCAAACTTTGGAATGCTCTTTGTTTTTTCCATCTGCACACATTTTTGGAGCATAACATTTACAACAGATTCAAAATCTTCAGTTTTAATACTATATTCATTAGAAGTTGAGGATCTCTGCAGTGTGTAGAGGGTATCTCCTAGTGATTTAAGTTCTTTTTTTTGTTCATATGCAGTCAAAAACGCATGTACATCCTCACCTAATTCATGAACTAGTTTCATTTGGGCTTTTGACTTTTCTAAGCATGTTTTAAAATCATTGATAATTTCTTTTTGGTGTGTTATCCTTGAAAACGTGTCTGTTTGTATGCTATTGGCTCTCCCAAGCATTGAGGAGCGGAATGTTTGATAGGCGTCATCCATGGCCACTTTAAGGTTGTCGAGATGTTTAGTAAGTGTCATATGTGAAGAAATGACATCATCATTTTTCTTCTTCTCATGCCTTAACAGTATGTCTGCATGCTGCACTAACTGATCATATTTTGTCTCAACTTCTTTAATTCCTTGCTTACCTTTGTTAATCCTTTCCGTTACTGATATGATACGCTCACATCGCCTGTGATCAACAATAGCACAGTCATTACAGCAGGGAACATCATGGTCCTCACAGAAAAATCTGACTTCATTCATGGGATGTTTCTTGCATTTTGTGATAGCGCTCAGCTGGCGGAGATGGGACAATGTTGAGTTCTTTCCACGTAAATCCGCAACCTTATGATCACGTGTGTACTTATTCCTAGCATGATGTGTATTACATGTTTCACAAAATATTTCGTCACAGACTGAACAGTAAAACCTTGCTTCTTTTAACTGCTTGCCATTTAAACACAAGTCGCAGTTAGCAACATTGTCCGACATTTTACATTCATCGGACATTTTCAAAAAACGAAAGTCCAAATTAGCTTAACCCGTCAACCAGTCCAGATACGGGGTCACTACACGATATGTGTTCGAGAGGAACCACACTCCTTAAAAGCAACGTCAGAAGAAAATCACAGTAATTTGTTTGGAATGCATTCCGTTTACACTACATACGTTATCTACTGAACAAAACTACGTATATGATTGGCCTCGGATTTTCAGAAAATGGGCTCTGAAGTCATTATCGATTATTACCGTATCAATACAGTTTATTATCTCCCTTGATTCGTCCTGAGCACGAAGCTTTCCTTCTAATTTTTTCAAATTGTCTAGCAATAATAACCTGAGACATCTAAATTGACCTTTATTCGGCAATTGTCGGTTTCCGAAGTAAAACAGGTATAACACGTATATGTATTACTTTGATTCACAATTACGTGATTATAAGACCGCTAAGCTTCCAACTGGGCCATCCGAACTTATTTATACTGAGATACAGAGCAAACCATACTAATGTTTGGATCGTTATAAGCACGGTAACTAACGAAGAGCATCCCGGAGATTAATCAGTCTCAGGCAAATCTTTCCAGACAATGCTACATAGTTTACAATAGTGTATAAAGATAACATATACTTGCTGGAGGTAACTAAATACGAACCCAAATCAATAAACTAATCAGGCTTGACACGTTCCTGAATGGCATTTGTTTATTGAATTTGAACTTTAACAATGCATGTAAAATAAAATTTAAAAATGTATTTAAAAAATACGACTTTTGATGCTAGCTATTACTTACTAGAAATTGATATATTGTTTACCATTATATTTATGCCATGATAATGTTTTTATTTTTTCTCTTTCTTTTGTTGAAGGTAGCAATTATTATTAACTCACAGTTTAATTAAAAGTGTAATCTGCACACTTGACAATGACACTATTAGACAGAATGAATAACTCAATGAATAAGCTGTTGTTTTCCGGTTTAATGATTTTCATAAAGAATTTTAGAATATAGAACTTAAGTAACAGCAGTTGTGTTTTTGATAATAATTGTAAATGTCGCCGATTCTTTTTCCGCTGATGACTTATGTGGCTTTAATCATTGTTTCATTTGCTGTACAAAGTCAACAGCGCAGCATTTTCACCATTAATTTGCTTATATACATGTATTTTTACAACCTCAAAAATAGAAGTAGGCATGTACTATCTATCTATTTTGACAAGTAATATGATCGAGCTCACACATACTTAAGAGCATTAAGATCATATATGAAAATAAAATCATATATCCGTGAGAAAGGGCCTCCAGGAAAATTTCATCTACGTCGTCCCAGGACCTGGCATAGTATATTGGGCTACCTTTCTGGACAAGACTGTCAATAAGTTTAATGAAAATTGCATATTATCCCATCCTTCTCATCATCGCATCTAATTTTTTCTTCATCAAGGTATCTAATTTTCCAAAATTCCTTCAATTTCCATTTCTTATTCATCAATGTATCTAAGATCTTCATCAACGTATCTTATTTTATCCTCATAAACGTATCTAGTTTCTTCTTCATCAATGTATCTAATCTCTTCTCCATCAACGTATGTAATTTATTATCCATCAATATATCTAATTTCTTCTACATCAACGTATGTAATTTATTATCCATCAATATATCTAATTTCTTCTCCATCAACGTATGTAATTTATTATCCATCAACATATCTAATTTCTTCTCCATCAACGTATGTAATTTATTATCCATCACTATATCTAATTTCTTCTCCATCAACGTATGTAATTTATTATCCATCAATATATCTAATTTCTTCTCCATCAACGTATGTAATTTCTTCTCCATCAACGTATGTAATTTATTATCCATCAACATATCTAATTTCTTCTCCATCAACGTATGTAATTTATTATCCATCAATATATCTAATTTCTTCTCCATCAACGTATGTAATTTCGGAAACTATCTAGCGTGATGGTATAAGAAGTAAGGATTTTTTTCCCGAAACAGCATAAATCTTAACAAGTTAATCCAAATGAAACCTGCCTTAGAGATACATTTCCAAAGTTGTAAATTTGATAGTCAGTAAATCAAAGAGATTGATATCAGATCAAATGCATTATTTCCTTTGCTCTGGTTTGGTGATTAAATTGTTTAAACATGTTTTAGCACTAACTTACACAATATAATGGTCGAAATTGAAAGTAGTTGAGGCTTCTTTCAGTTTGATATGGGTTTACTGTGTTATTGTGTTGTGTAACGTGGTGAAATGGTGTTTCATACTATTTTTATTATTTATTTTTCATTTACTATTTTATACTATTTATTCAACGGTTGCTTTTAACGTACAGGATAAAGCATTCTACGCTAGTCAATCCGCAATCTAGAATCAATTTGTTTGTTTTAATATTTTACCTTATAAATGCTCATATTACATATGAATATCAATTTGCTGACCTTTAAATGGTATATTTAGTGGCAATATTCGACTGTGTAGAATCTGAGCTACAATACAGGATGAGCAAACATAGGAGATCTATTTGTCAAGGTTTCTATAGAATATAGCATTAAAATTATTTCAATCCTTTGGAGAGTTCGATTACAATAGACTGATATATTATTATCTCACTGCGGTATCACACTGTTTATCTTTATTTTCAACTTTGGTATGCCGTAGCTGAGGTTTAAACCAACCACCTTATGTTTACAAAGGATTTCTACTGCGCCATCATGGCCAGTGCACCTTGGATTGGTTTGTTCCAAACGGTCAGTAGAACAGCATATCAAATATCCACAACATCCCAATAATTTTGAACCAATGCCGAACTTAAATAAAATACCAACGCATACATAACAATGATTTTGGTTTATTATCAGGAAGAAGAAAAACATTTTAAAGGATATGAGCATGTACATATCAGCATTTTTTGATCAGGTATAAGGAACAGTTAAAACATACATGTTTTCTTCCGAATAAGGAAAAATCAAGATTCCTTTGACAATTAGGATGTAACTTTGGTCATACAAGCAGAACACTGCTCCTTCTCCGTTAAATACAATTAAGACATTCAGCTTCAGTTCAGGGGAGCATAAAATACAAGGTACATTGTCTTCTATCACACAAGAGCCAGGGTCACTGCATAGCATATTACAAATCTAACTACCTCTCATAAAAATACAAACAAATATCTATTTCACCATGAATTGATTTTGTATATGACTAAAAAAAATCTTTACCAAAATAAAATAATTTCACCACAGACAGGAATATAAAATGAAATGAGAAATTCAATAGAATAACATTTTGATCTCATGCCAGAATTTATAAAAAGTGATTGTATAGCAATATTTTGAACATAATACCTTTCCAAATAGGCAGTTGATTATAAAGTATAATTCAAATATGATTTATGGGTAACCGTCTAAGTAAATTTAAAGACACTTTCCTTCATTATATTTTACATGAATGTTCAAAAAACTAGATTTGGTAATTTATCAAAAAGAATTTTAGGCCCAAGTTCGTTACATGTGTAAACTATTCAGGGTTTATCCCTTTTCTAAAAAAGTTTAGTTAAAAATAGAAATTTAGGCCTGTATTAACAACACGTGCTAAAAATAGATTGTCAGCGAAGCCGGGTCCATGAATGGCATCTGTGTTGTCTCATGTAATCCATATTGTGTATTATGTTTATACAAGTACAGAAACTGAGCTTTCCCTTGAAACTTTCACTTGTGAGCTGATGCTACCAAAAAGGTAACGGTTTAAAATATCCAGTGCTTTTTTTCGTTGTGAACTTTCGGAAGAGAATTTTTTTTGTTTTGTTTTCATCCTCCGTATCTTCCCTTGCAGTTGTTTAATTCCAAGGAAAGCACATATCTCTAGGCGAGAATTAATTCAGCTTTATAATTACCTTCTGATTAATCTCTTTTGAGTGTATTTTACAATTCACGTGTGCACACAGTGATGTTTACACATACATGTACATTTTTATGAGTAACAGTATGGAGCAATGTTGTTTGTTTTTTATAATTGCACATAATTATAAGAGAAATTCATGTTTAGGAAGTAAAAGCTTTATTTTTTATCATTGCATATAATTATAAGAGAAATTCATGTATAGGAAGTAAAAGCTTTTTTATCATTGCATATAATTATAAGAGAAATTCATGTATAGGAAGTAAAAGCTTTAAGGTAATCCCCTGTTCAGTTATAAGATATGAGATGGCATGTACAAACAATACAAACATGCTAGGTTAACATATTAGTATTTATATTTTATATAAGCACTTCTTTCTGTTTATTTAATGAATAGTTTGATGGAGTGATGATATTGCTATGTGTTTATATGTTAATACCTTTGACTTGTACACGTATGGTTATTCACATATAAAGACATGAGGTGACTTTCCGTAATTAAACTTTATTATTTTCCAGTGTCTCGGAACGTAATTAAACTCACATGAAATAACTTATGGCTGATAAAAAAAATATTCTATGAATTGTCAAGGACTAGGTGACAGAAATAAAGGGTTAGATGTTTTTGACTTTTTGGAAGAAAAGAAAGGTTCTATTTTCTTCCTCCAAGACACACATTTTACAGATGAAGTAAGTGATAGAGTATTCAATGAATTTGATTTTGAATGTTTCTTTAATAATTCCAGTAGTCAGTCAAGAGGAGTGGCCATTTTCATAAGTAAAAATATAGATTTTCATAGTCAGTCTGTTTATAGAGACCCACAGGGAATATACTAATTTTGGACTGTTCCATTTGTAAAAAGAAATTAACTCTTATAAACATTTATGGCCAAAATCAGGATAAACTTGAATTCTATCAGTTATTCACGGAAAAAAATAAGACATTTAATAATCACTGTATTATTGCAGGAGATTTTAATGTGTTAAATCCTGATATGGATGCTTTTGACTATGTTAATTTAAACAATCCAAAAGCACGTGATGTTTTGTTAGAAACAATTCTAGAAAATGATTTAAAAGACTGTTGGAGAGAAATCAATCAAGATAAAAAAGAATTTACATGGTATAAGAAGAATACGCAAAAGAATAGTAGATTAGATTTCTTTTTGACTTCTAATGATTTATTTATGGATGTGTGAAGTAAAAATTTCTCCAGGGTATAGAACAGATCATTCTCTTATTAAATTTCAAATGTATATAGATAAATTTAAAAAAGGATCAATTTAAAATTAAAAAAAAAATCAATTATCTCTTACAGACATTTCAGAAATATGTAATAAGGATATTGAATTTAAAATAAATGACCAATTATTTTTTGAAGCTTTACTGTGTGACATAAGAGGCGAAACAATATCCTATAGCTTTAGACTAAAGAAACAAACGATTAGAAGAGAGGATGCTTTAATAAAGGAAATACATGAAGTTTAAAAAAAATGATGGAAGGAGTAATAATAAGATCAAGAGCCAGGTGGATAGAAGAAGGAGAAAAACCTACGAAATGGTTCAGTTATCTTGAAAATCAAAACTTTGTCTCTAAAACTATGAACAGGCTTTTCACAAATAATAATGTTCTAATAGACACACAATCAGAAATAATTCAGGAAGTTAATTTCTTTTCATAAAACATTATATAATAATAAGGACACTATTGATATTGATATTGGAAATATTATAAACACCAAGAAAATAGATAAATTATCAGAAAAAGACAAAGCTATATTAGAAGGAAAATTAACTCATGAAGATTGTTTAGAGAGCTTAAAAAATGAAAAATAACAAAAGTTCAGGACCTTCAGGCTAAACTGTAGAGTTTTTAATTTTTTAATATTTTTATTTTTTTATTTATTTTTTTTTTTGGGGGGGGGGGGCGGTCAGACATTGGATATCTCTTAGTAAGGTCTTTAAATTTTAATTCCTGGTCTACTCTTACTGACAGATTTTAGAAGGCCTTTGATTCAGTCTCTTGGTCCTTCATAAATAAAGTACTAAATGTTTTTAATTTTGGTCCAGATTTAAAAAAATGATAAATATTTTTTATAAAAATATTGAATCCTGTTGTGTAGTCAATGGGCATTTATCTGACTGGTTCTATCCTGGACGAGGCTGTCGTAAGAGGAACCGATATCGTCATATATATTTATTTAATGTGCCGAGATACTGGCAATTATGATTCGTCCAAACTTTTATATTAAAAGAATAAACATAAATGATAGAGAATTAGGCAGTGAAAAATCTCTCAAAAACTCCCTAAATACTTTAAAGCTATATGCTCAAAAAATCTCCGGCCTGAATATTAACATTGAGAAAACTAAATTGATATGGATTGGTAGCAACAAAAACAATAATTATAAGCTACTACCCGACTTAAATATGCGTTGGGATAAACAGTTTATTTGGCATAAAATTTAGTATTGATTTAGAGGACATGGAAGATTGAACTATGATGGAAAAATCGAGGAAATAAAATTTTACTTAAGTCATGGTCCAGAAGATTACTTACTCCAATCGGAAAAATAATTGTGATAATTGTGTTAGTCTTGCTTTAGCAAAAATAGTTCTTTTGATTTTAGTACTACCAACACCAAAACAGGAAACATTAATGAAATTAGAAAATATATTTTTTAACTTCTTATGGGATGGAAAACCAGATAAAATAAAAAGAAACATAATATACACTTACTATTCCCATGGTGGATTAAGAATGATAAATATTTTCTCATTCTGTATCTCATTAAAGACCACATAGATTAGAAAAATGATTACTGGAAATAAGAAATATCTAGAAATTGAAAACTGTAGTATTTCAATCCCTGAATTGTTGAGATTAGGATAAAAAAATATTGTAAAAAAATTAATCAAGTTGAAAACCCATTTTGGAGAGACGTATACAAATCATACAGTTCATTTTGTTCAAAATTAATACCAAAAACCAAGAAGAATTTAAATGTGACTTTTTTTGGCACAATAAGATTATAAAGGCCCGAGAAAAGACTATCTTTAAGGAGAAATTACTTAATCTAGGTATATATACCATTAATGATATTATTAACAATGAATGATTTTTCTTTACTTTTGAAAGTTTTTGTCAAATGTTTGATAGGGTTTGCTATTGTCTAGAATATGCTACCCTTATTTCAGCAGCAAAAGAATATCTGAAAAAAGCAAATATTAAGTTAGATACATCATTAGAACAACCATTCATACCTTTACCACTATCCATTGTACTAAGTTCTAAAAAGGGCTGTAGAAAAATCTATGATAGGTTGATGAATACACAATTTTATCCTACATCTGTTAAAAAATGGCAAAAGAACTTTGAAATGGTATTTGATAAAAAAATATTTTAAAAGAACTCATGTTTCCATTTATTTGTACAAAGGACACAGACCTTCAATGGTTTCAATTTCGTATTTATCAAAGAATTATTGGAACAAATTACTTACTAAAAAAGATGAATATTAAACTTTGCAATAAATGTGCTTACTGCAAACAAGAACCAGAAACAATTACACACTTATTCTTTACCTGTCATAATATAAAAAAAATCTTAAATTTTAAATTGGAAAAAATTTTTTTTTAAATTAAAATTTGGGGGAAAATTTTGAACACTTTTCTGATTATGGCAAAACAGTATATTTTCAGAAATGAAGAAATTGAACATAAACCAAACCTGCCATCTTTTAAACATAAGATTATCAAACAATATAATATAGATAAAGTCAACTGAGTTAAAAATATGGAATTAAGTCACTGTGAGCATCTAAAGTTATGGGCCCCTTTTATTAACCTTTTAAATTAAACAATAGGCAACTCAGATGTGAATACACCTAATTTACATGTTGAAACTGAAATAATTTATTTGCATAATTATGATTTCTAAGATTTGTGTTTCAAAACTAACACAATGTAAATATATAACTATAAAATTAGGAACACAATTTTAGTCATTAGTTAACTGTTTCCGTGTTTCATTGAATGGGGATTATAAAATTATAGTTTTACATTATTTATGTACATTTGAAATGTATTGCTACAAAATAGTTAACCTTATCTTAAAAATATTGTTTACATTTTTTTCTCTCTTCTATTTTTGTTTCTTCTCTCTAAAACAGCAATCTAGTTTATTTAAAGTAAAACACTGTATGGATACTATCGTATTATACTTGTTGATATATACAATAATTATGTACGTTATCCAAGTGAGAAAAATGAAACTAACCCGTTGTAGAGTAGCATAACCAATTCATCTGTCTATGTACAATCAGAATAATATTCATGTTGCAAATAATTTGATTTGAAGTAATATTAGATTTCAATATTCCTATCTATGTATACTTACGGCATTGTCTTGATTTTCACAATATATTATTAATTTTGAGGGAAAAAATCATATTTGTTAAAACTTGTAATAATTATACATATCACAAGGTTTCAAAATTATAATAAATAATAAATTTAATCTTCATGACAATATATGTTCTAATGTTTGTATATAAGAATTTTGTATAACGGGTTTGCAGTTGCAATTCCAAAACAAACAAAACAACAACAAAAAACAACAACAAACAAACAAAAAATCAGTTATATCCTCACCACCAAAAATCTTTAGAAGCTTCAACATCATGAATAGCCGCCCTCGTCATCAACGTTTCTAAGATCCTTCTCTTCAGCATTTCGTCTTATTTTCCAATGCAAAGCTTGCGTCTGACTTATGTAAGGCCATGGCTGAGATACGCGTTTAAGAGAGAGAGAATTTGCCTCTCCGTTTAGCTTTCTTTTTGGAAAAGCACTATTTTGGTAAGGTTGTGTTAACATGTTTGAAGCGCTCTCTGCCTTTAAAATCTGCACACACCTTTGTAGCATAGCATTTACGGCAGGTTCAAACCTTTCAGTTTTGATACTGTACTCATCAGATGTTGCGGATTTCTGTAGGGTGTTGAGAGTAACTTCAAATGCTTTGAGTTCTTTTTCTTGTTCAAATGCAGTCAAAAACACATGTAAATCCTCACCTAAATCATGAACTAGTTTCATTTTGGCTTTTGACTTTTCTAAGCATGTTTTAAAATCATTGATAATTTCTTTTTGATGTGTTATCCTTGAATACATGTCTGTTTGCATGCTATTGGCTCTCCCAAGCATTGAGGAGCGGAATGTTTGATAGGCGTCATCCATGGCCACTTTAAGGTTGTCAAGATGTTTAGTAAGAGTCATATGTGAAGAAATTACATCATCATTTTTCTTCTTCTCATGCCTTAACAGTATGTCTGCATGCTGCACTAACTGATCATATTTAGTCTTAACTGCTTTGATATCTTGCTTACCTTTGATAATCTTTTCCGTTACTGATGTGATACGCTCACACCGCCTATGATCAACAATTGCACAGTCATTACAGCAGGGAACATCATGGTCCTCACAGAAAAATCTGACTTCATTCATGGGATGTTTCTTGCATTTTGTAATAGCGCTCAACTGGCGGAGATGGGACAAGTTTGTGTCCTTTCCACGTAAATTCACAACCCTATGATCGCGAGTGTACTTATTTCTAGCATGGTGTGTATTGCATGTTTCACAAAACTTTTCGTCACAGACTGAACAGTAAAATTTTGCTTCAGTCAATTGTTTGCCTTTCAAACACAAATCACAGTCAGCAACACTGTCCGACATTTTACTCTGAGAAGACATCCTCAAAAACGAATGTCCAAATTAGCTTAATCCGTCAAACAGTCCCGATACAGGGTCACTACACGACACCTGTTAGTGAGGAACCCCACTCCCTAAAAGCAACGTCGGAAGAAAATCTTAGTAAGTTGTCTGGAGTTCCGTCCGTTTATAATACGTTATCTCCTAAACCAGACCACGTATATGATTGCCTCGCCTGTTTTTCATTTTTCTTTTTCAGAAAATGGACTCTTACGTCATAAGCGATTATGTACGTATTGATCACAGTACATTATCTCCCTTGATTCGTCCTGATTACGAAGATATCCAATCATTTATTTCATATTACAGTGCATAAAGATAGCATCTACTTGCTGTAGGTAACTAAATACGTGCCCGATCCAGGTGTACCAAATTATGCGTTAGAATCAATGAACTAATCAGGCACTTGCCTGAATGACACTTGTTTTTTTATATTTGAATTTTAAAGCCTCAGTGCGTTTTAGCTGGGAAAAATATATTTTTCAAAATTTCTAATTAGCAAAGCCTCAAATGATGTTTGATTAACCTCTAAATGTTAAGCCCACATAATGAAATATTCGCCTGGAAGTTTTAGTTGTTTAGACAGGGCAAAATAGTGAGAAAATTGGGCGGAGCTTGTTCTGAAACACACCGATCAGTAAACCACGGATGTCTCGGTGTACATGGGTTGTTTCAGAAGTTCATGGACGTTTGCTATAGGCTGAATAAATATTGATACACGGTAGTAAAGGAGATAGGAAGAAAATCCACGAACTTCTGTAAAAACCCTTGTATGTTAATTTTATGCTGTCATTGTTTTGAGATAAATATAGAACAAGACAGCCACAATTTGCAATTTTTCTAAAAGAATCTTTCCTGTAAATTAGGCATTTCTCAAGGTCTTTCAGTGATGAAATTAAAATTGAATTATATATGTTGTAAGTGCATTCGGATTTAGGACTAACATCTATAAGATACTGGGACTTTAACAATACATGCTCTAAATAATAATATAACAACATGTTTTTCAGAGAAATAAGCTATTACATTTACTAACTAGAAACTGATATATTGTTAATCATTATATTTTCTCAATGATAACGTTTTTATGCTGTTTTACTCTTTCTTTTGTCAAAGGTAGTATTAATAACCTAACGCACTGTTTACTTATATGATTAATCCGCACACTCGACAATGACACTATTAGACGAAATTGATGACTCAATAAAAGAGGTTTAGAGTTTCATATATTTATTGAATTTAAGTAAAAGCAAGTGCGTATCTGATAATGATTATAAATGTCACCATTTTCTATTTCCGCTGATGACTATTGTTTGTTTCATTCAACAGCACTGCATTTTCTTTATTTATTTACTTATATTGTATAAATGTATATTTATAACAACATTCATCCATCCATCCATCCATCCGTCCATCCATCCATCCATCCATCCATCTTAACAAGTAATATGATCGATTACACACATACGGTAGAACATTAAGCTCATATATTAAAGCATTAAGATTATATATGAAAATAAACTCATACATCCTACATCCGTGACAAAGGGCTTCCGAGAAAATATCATATTCGTCGTCCCAGGAGCTGGCAAAGTTTTTTTGGCCACATTTCTGGACAGGAATTTCAATATGTTTAATGAAGATTACATATCACCTATTCAAAGTTACATTCGGGTAATTATGAATTGTTTTGCAGTATAATTATACTGTATACAGACGGAATCCAATACACCTTTCGTCGTAAACGGTCACGGTGCCACTGTTTAAACCTGCCATATATTTTTCCTTGGTCTTCGACCTCACACTAGAAAACCATAATCTATTTAGTATGTCTCCTATATATAAACTAGGTCTCTGCGCTTCAAAGCAAAAGCACGTATTGAATATATCTTTTAAAGCCTAAAATTATGAAAATCATTGAATTCTTAGAAATACACAGTTCGGCGATCCAGGACAAAATAAAGTCAAGGAAGAAAGTTAACTTATCTTTTATACATTTACTGTCATGACTCATAGGAACATGTACTGCTTTGAAGTTTATTTAACATAATATCAGTAAGGTGAAGTTATATTTGCTGTATATCGTGCTTAAATATAACAGTGGCCACTCTTATTATAAGGGGAGACAAAAGGTGCACAATAGTTTTATACATGTAAACCATTCTTAATATTGACCTTTTATTTCGAAGCTTCACACTAGAATTTTTTAAAAAACCTTCTAAATATCAACTTTTCTTACGAAGCTTCAAACTGAATTATTTAATTTTATACATAAAAACCCCACTTTGTTATTACTATGAAAAACTATAAAGAATTACACGTACTATATAAAAACTTCATTATATAAATATCTATCTAGCGGGATAGTATAAGAAGTAAGAAACTATTTCCCAAACGGCTTAGATCTTAATAATGAAATAATAATCCAAATGAAACCTATCTTGGAGATACATTTTCAAAGTGGTAAATTTGATAGATAGTGTATCAAAGAGATTGATATCAGATCAAATGCATTATTTCCTTGCTAAAATCCTGCTCTGGTTTGGTGGTTAAATTGTATTAACAAGACTTGGCACTCACTTTCACAATATAATGGTCGAAATTGAAAGTAGTTGAGGCTTCTTTCAGTTTGATATGGGTTTACTGTGCTATGGTGTAGTGTCACGTGGTGTAATGGAGTGGTAAAGATTTTATACTAATTATTCATATAACCAAATCCTCCAAATGCAACTTGACACGGAATGTCCTTTAACTTATAAGACAAAGCATCGTACGCTAATCAGCCCGCAATCTAGAATCAGTTTGTTTGATTGTTTTAATATTTTACCTTATAAATCTGCATAAACAAATGAATATAAATTTGCTTAATTTTAAATGGTATAATTAGTAGCAGTATTCTACAAACACAGGAGATCTATTTGTCAAGGCGTCAAAATAAGTCTATAGGAGGTAAGAAGTTAATATAGCATGTTTCTCGGCCGCTAGACTACTGTCAAAACAAGTCTATAGGAGGTAAGAAGTTAATATAGCATGTTTCTCGGCCGTTAGACTACTGTCAAAACAAGTCTATACGAGGTAAGAAGTTAATATAGCATGTTTCTCGGCCGTTAGACTACTGTCAAAACAAGTCTATAGGAGGTAAGAAGTTAATATAGCATGTTTTCCGGCCGTAAGACTACGGTCAAATTAGGTATAAACGCTGGTGAATTCTTTTTCAACACAAGATATGGAGGGTCGTACACGAGTATTTATTTGATATAAAAATGAAACAAGTAGATCTAATATGATTTCATATTTTGCAATCCTCCGTCTTTTATATCAAATAAATACGAGTTTAAGATTCTTATATCCCATAATCCGAAAACGCACATTTGCATGTCATCTGCATGTGACCAATTTAAACCTGTAGCACATTTGAAGCGAGTAAAAAGTATTTCCACTAAAACTTTTAATATCTTTATTTACATGTTAATAGAACATAATGTTCTTTTGATAACAACACGAATAGAATTTACTGAAACCAACCGGCTTAATTTTATAGGAAATGGGTCAGCCATGTTTTTGCTTACATATGTGCGCAAGAATACATTCGACTTGCGACGCATAGTTTCCAGTTTCCAAAAATAGTATCTTCAAGAAAATCCATCCATAAATAAAAAAAGATACAGCGATTTAAAAATCAACATCTCCGATCGGAATTCGCTCTGACAACGAAAAAATCGATCGGTACCTGTCCGTTGTCGGAAATTTCCGATCGAATTTCAACAGTCCGACCGGAGAAAAACGATCGTTTTTTCTCGATGCCTTCTTTATTTTTCAGAAAAATTGGGTGGTTGTTTATTGTTATCACCTGAACTTAGAATGCAAAATAGTTATTGATTTTGATGACATTATTTGCGTGAATTTATTCGTGTGATTAATTATAGTGTAATCGGGGTAAAAACAAAAACAGAGGTAGAGCGTCTACCGATACTGAAGTAACATACTGTTTTTAACGGAAAATAACTAAACATTTTCTTATTTTTGACTTAAACAGTAACCTATTTTTACTTTTTAATGTATCTCACTGCCTCTCCTCTTCTCTCTCCCCACTTTCTCTCTTTCTCTGTTTTGTTGCATATAAAATAATGTATACAGTATAAAGTAGAAAAGTCGATTGTTTTTCCCCGGTCGCTTTTCTCCGATCGGAGAAAAACAATCGATTTTTTCTCTCAATAGATCGTTAGTTGATGTTATTTTTCATATGCAAGACGTTACTTTGTTCTTCTCTCTATCTATCTCTTGAAATCAGTCTTGTTTCTCTCTTTCTCTCCCTCTCTCTCTGCGAGAGCATTTGCGGAATTTATCCATAAATACATCAGTTATTGTTTGTTAGATTCAAAACAGTAATGTTATTGTTTCTTCTGTAATTTAGTTGTCTAGATCTACATCTACTTATTTATACATCTTACTCTCCAT
Organism: Solen grandis; assembly: GCA_021229015.1. NCBI lineage: Eukaryota > Metazoa > Mollusca > Bivalvia > Adapedonta > Solenidae > Solen > Solen grandis. The sequence goes on from CM037777.1 coordinate 25,912,911, forward strand.
ATTTTAGTCTACAAGTGTTACCAAATTCCGATTTAGATGACTCTCATGCTTTTGAGTCCATTTCTTATCTATAGATTTCTTTTTGCTGATTGTTTACTAGAGCTTGTCAAGAATGAAACCTACTTGTCACAGGGTGAAAAAAAGTGCAGCCTGTCTGAGACTCAAACACGGAGCCTTCACTTACCAAATGAGCTACCAGTGGTGGCATCTTACACATGATTCTCATCTATTGTGAGTTATTGGTACCGTGACATACTTCCCCACCAAACTGGAATTTGTCCTTGAATTTCCAAATGGACCAAGAGAACCTCACAGCACTTAAGCCATTGCTCAAATTTTGTTCCAAATGTGAGCCTGACTGAGAGGCTTTACTGGGACCTTTCCCAGGCAACCCTATCAGATGAGCCTCCTGACCTCATAGACATGATTCTCTTCTATTGTGAGTTATTGCTAATGATTCAAATGAGATGTAACAGACCACACCAGGATTTGAATCTGAGATCCTTGATCAAAGGGATGGGTAAGCTACAGGACCACATACAGAAATCTACCATAGGTAAATGTTATGGTGTGAAAAATGTACCTCCTGTCTGGGAACTGAACACGGGGCCTTACCCTTAAAAGGTAATACCTGTACTGACTGAACTACCTGATCGTTTACACATAGTGTAATGATTTCTTCCCTGTTGTGAGTTATTGGGTACCAAATATGTCATAATCCCTGCCAAACTGAACAAGATGAATATGATCTCTGATCACATGCAGCCCGGTGATGTTGGGCTTCATATGTCACAAGTTAAGAAAAATTTGCAGTCTGACCAAGACATGAACCCAGGACCTTTGGATATCAGGAATGCTTTACCAATAGAGCTACCCAGCCACTTATGCATAGTTTTCTCCTATTATGAGTTATTTGTACCATGACAAAGAGTTTCTTATATGAGTAGGCTATAGTTTCTCCCTCCTGAATTCACAGGACAATGCGGACATTAATAATATCCAATTCGACATGATTGCATGGAAAATAGAATGCTGGTTTTCCACATGCGCAGATCTAGAGGGCAGGGGGGCGGGGGGGGGGACTGGGGGTCCATACAGACCCCTCCTGAGAATTAGCTATTATGCATAAAAGAATAAGAGACATGACCCCTTGGACATGGTAATTATTGCTGTTATAACCCCCCCCCCTTAATGAGTCAAATTGCTGAATCTGTGCATCCAGATAACACCTCAGTGGACATTACCAATCTCAGATCGACAGTATGTGCTTTCACTCTCCTGGGATATGATATTTATATAGTGTACCAGAGCAGGATTTGAACCCAAAATCCCTGGCTTATAAGGGGTTGAGCTAAAAGACTGTTCACACAAATCTCTTTCTAATAATGGTTACCAGTACTTAAATATTTAGGCCTTTATATATGCCTTTGCATATTTTGATTTTCCTCAGGCCAGAATTCATAGAACAGCACAAATTACTATGTTCTTGACAAACCCAAGGGTGATATATTTGAGAGAAATACGGTACTCTAACCACTTGGCCACTGCAGCCGGTTTCTCTTCTTTATTGCTCTGTATATATAAGACAGTTCACCAATATCATGCCACTTATCTAATGGCATGACATCACAGACATGTTTGTATCATGTGATGTTGACAATATGAATTTCAGACATGATGAAATTTCCCTGATTGAGATTACTTTAATGACATATTAACTTTTGACTTCAAATACACTGTATTTGTTAAAAAGAACTTGTATAGACTGATTGATGGATTTGTAAATTCAGAGAGTATTGTGCATGTGCACCCCAAGCACTCTAAGGGGAAATCTAAATGTTTTGTGCCCATAAAGACCTTGTGCACTAGAAAAAGTTCCAACAGACAGCAGATCTTTGAAAAAAAAATGTTTAAAAAGTGCTTTTGCAAGTTATATATATGGAATGATACAATACTGTTAATTAATACCCATCCAGACTGCTTGCAAATGTTTAATATTTTTAAGGTCTGTCTTAGTGCACCTATCAATATTTTGCCCCAGGAGGGGTATAGGCTAACCTGACAGGGGAACTTGACTTTTTTTCTTTCATCACCAAAGAGCAATAGAAATTTGTCAAATGGATATGCTTTGCAGTTTGCACAGGATTCCGGTCTGTTGAGAACATTTTTCTGTCAAAAGTCCCATGTATGCCCCTTCCCCACAAACCCTGGGGCAAAATATTGATAGGTGCATTGGAAACTCTGAATTCCAAGAGTTACATAATTACTTTAAAGCAGCATAACACAGGCCTATGTCATAGTCCAATAGCAATATGTTTGATGCTAAATGTTTTTTGGGAAAAAATGTTCAGCAGCCATGGGAGTCAAACACAAGAACCCTGGTATACTCTAGGAATTGCAGTGAATTGTACTGTGACACTATATTCATATTATAAATCCTCCTTGAGCAACAGATTCAAAGAGATTGCAACATGAATTCTTTCACCTGTTTTTCTGGTGTAAGTTGATTGTTTATATATGGCAAATTAATGGAATGAAAGATGAATTTGCTGAAAATTTTATTGTTCTCTTTTTGTAACCTGACTGAAAAATGAATCTTTTATAATTGTGCATACTTATATACTGTAGTTTATAGTTTTATGCAACTTGGTTCTCATTTTTGTCAGGCACTTCTGTAGACTATTCATTGAGTTTGTGCTATGGCTTTTCCATTTAGAAATGTTCTGGTTCCTGCAGTTTCAGATATGTAGTGAAGCAAACTGTGCTGGACAAATTGGTGAATTTGCTTTGTTTATGAAATGATTTCTTGTTGTATGTTGTGGTATGTATTCATGATCAAAGACTGGTTACTTTCAAGGCATTGTTTACATACCATTTTTACTATTGTGATGCAACATCTTTAATTTTTGCCTCAGATGCATAGGTAAACAGAGGAGGTATCTTCTGTTTGTTCATGTGCATACAACAATGTAAATCATATTCTAAAAAATATGTTTTCATAGACCATTTTAAGTTGGATAAATGAATACTCATGAAGTAAAAAAAATGTAAATGAATATCTATGAGGTACATACAGTTTTAATGGAGGAGTTCCTATGACACATAAGTTACATGTACTTACAAACATATTTTTGATGATCTATCTCCCTCTCCATCAGGCACGCAACAAAACATACGCGCAAGTTTTACTTAGTTTATTGACAACTTTTCATTTTAATGACATAACAAAATTGAAATTATAATTTTATGACAGCTTTTGTATTATATAGGTTTCTCTCTGACTTGGAACCTTAGCAAGGTCCCTATTACAGATATAAATTCCTTTTTTCCTCACCATGGAAATCATTTGAAAGGGAACAACTTTATGTTCATGTAATGTGCAGCTCCCAAAGTTGTTACATTGAAGTGTACCATTATGATTTTTGTAATGCATCAAAAGAGGGTCAGTGATAGACTTTTACCTTGTAGGACAGCCCTCTTTATGGGGAATGAGGTTCATTTTAAAATAGTTACTTGAAGAGCTAGCAACATAAAATTTTAACAATAAGCAAAGCTACCCCACCCCCTCGAGAAAAAAAAGTTGAGGTCATCAATCTGATTTCGGTGTCATTGGCGTTGTCGTCAGAAAAAACTTTAACCTTGGCCATAACTTCTAAACTATTAAAGCTTCTGTCATCAAACTTCACATATACTTGTTCACTATAACAAGGGGTATATTTCCGTAAAGGGTCATAACTCTTAAGTCCTTTTTGACCAATTTATCTCTTTTTTTTAAATGTATACAGTGAAAAACTTTAACCCTGACCATAACTTCTAAACAAATAAACCATCTTCTCACATAATTGTTGTCGAGCCCGCTTGGGGAGATAGTCAAAAATGTGTACGCCTTGGGGAATTTCAGATGTCAAGGTCAAAGGTCACAGCTGAATTTGATTTTCATGGATCACTGGATGTTCAATAACTTGACATTATGTTAACATCAATGAGGCGGAGTGCTGCATGCAAGAGTTAGGTCAGCAGCTCTTAGGTCAAGGTCACACTTTGAGGTCAAAGGTCATTTGCTTGTCCGGACAAAATGCAGATAAATGTTTCGAACTAAGGTGTTTTGAATCTTACAGGATCATGAAATCTTGACCACAAATACACACTGACTTTTATTTTATACATTATGATGGTTTTTGTAATGTTTGTCGTAATTTAATTGACAGCATGACATTAACTAAATATTTGGCAAAATGAGACGGTTTTAAACTCTACAGGCCTTACTCTTTTTTTTTGACAGATTTGCATAAAATTTACACTAAAGGCGCAGAATTGGTCCATCTGTACAATTGGCCATTCTGGAGGACTGTCACTTCTGTTTCCAGAAAATCATAAATGCCATGGCCTTAAAGGCATACCTGCACAAAGCAGTGATTCATGCAAAGTTTTAGAAAATTCTCATGGATAGTCTTAATTTTCCTTCTTTGTCTATATAGAAAATAACTGCATTGTTCATGTTTGCCTTTAAATATCTCAATCAAAGCGCACAATGCGCTGAGAGACGGCGATGGGATTAACATTCTAAACCCAGTGTTTCTGAAGTTATTGAAGCAGTCACATGACGACAAAAACTCCATCCGCTGTTGCTACAGAAGTTCTGTTTGTAACATAATAATCCGGAGTAAAGGTCATGAACCTTTCATTCATAAAGAGCTGCATACCTAAGTAGGTCATTCTCTTTCTCTAGTGCTAGCGAATTCTATCTGTTGTTTTGTATGTGTAGAAATTGACCAGGTATTTGATTATTTAAGATACTAGAATGTTTGCCTATCTATTTCAAAGTTAAGAAATGCTCTGGGAGAACCCAACTCGCCATCATGCAAAATATTGTGCGGACTACTTTAGGTCAATTACATACATACGGAGCACTACTTTTTCTTTTTACAGGAGTCGATCTTCATGTACGTAAGATGGGTTGCTGTTCTGGTTAAGAAATGTCACGGATATTTTTTTCACGCTTAAAATTGATGCTTTCAGTGCAAAATAATGGCAAAAGTAAACATGTTAACAAACAATAACACACTAAAAGCGGTTACGGTAATGATTTAAACGTCTATGTAACATATTCCATTCGTATTCGTTAGTGCAGAATCGCATTGCATGGATCCGCACTAAGCGCGGAGAGGTACAGTTAAAAATGTTGTGGAAAATATGCAAATTAGCAAGGCCTGATTTCGAATTTCAGCATAAGACGGCTTATCGCCGTCTAAAAACAATGAATTTTCTATCAAAGTACTATGGGTGTAATTTGTAGTTCTTTAAAGGATCTTTCAAATGACATTAAGATTTTGAAGATAGGGGTTAAATCAGTTGAGTTATGGCAGAAAAAAAGAAAAAATTATGTTACCCCAAGTAAATCTAGCTGCTTTAATCTCAAAATTGATTTTTGTAGATAAGAGTATGAACATAATTAGAAGAACTATTCCTTGTTTATTTTATTTGTATTTAAATTTTAGCTTGATGCATTGCTTTTATAATGTTTTGTATGTTTAAATGATCAAGTTATTATTTCAAAGCTGTTGGTGGAGAAAAAGTATTTGACATAGGCATGTTTTTGCCGTTTTGTTTGGGTTTGACCATTCATATTTCAAAATCGGTCAAAGGTAGGTCAAACATAAAGCCATCGAAATGTTGGGAATCTGAAGACCTTTCTAATGGTACCTAGGTTTTTTTTTTAATAGGACCTAATATAAGCAAGTTACATGAAAAATAAGAATATCTGAATACTGTTTTATCAAATGCCTCTGCATTTAGTTCCATGCATTGTTCCAGCTTTTTTTCTTTTACATTGTAGTTATAATGTGCTGTTGTGATTTGTCCAAATGCCATATGCTCACTTTAAAGTTCAGGAAAAAAATATATGTAAAAAGACTTGTAGGAAAAGAACCCTTTTTTGCATGTAAAGAGGACTGGTGGTAGTTTACAGCCTTGTGGTACACCAATTTTGAGAATTATTGAGGTTCATTTTAAAGAGGGTTCCTTGTAGAGCCAGCATCATGAAATTGTAACATGGGACAAGCTCTTTATTTTCCTTTGATTACATTGATTTCCATTTATATATGACATCATTTGACGTCAAAATTTGCATCTGCTATCAAATTATTTTGTGCTCTACAGCTTTCAATTCTGGATGGATTTTGTTCAATTTTTACAGATAATGTATTGCAAGATGATTATGTAATGATTTTTTTTAAAGTTTGCTATGGTTTGCAGAGCAGAAAGCCCTATCGTTTGTTCAAACAAAATTTAGTTATTGGTTTTCATTCTTCTTCATTTTGAGGTTCAAATTAAAACAGGTTTCCTATGAGCCAATATAATGAAATTTCAACAGCAATTAACGTGACTTTGTCCCTTTTGAATGCAGTAAATTGCGTTCATATGTGACCTCATATGATATCAGGGTAAAAATTAGCTACCAAATATTGTTTCGCATTCTACAGCCATCATTTCTTCTATGTAATATTCACAGAATGAATTCAGTATATTGTAGATGTGCGCTTCCGCATACGTTTTTCCAGACTTGGAAAGACCTGGTTCTATGGTTGATCCAAGTTTCGAACTTTGGATCTTAAAAAGGATTTAAATTATTACCAAGCTTTGGATCTGAAAAAAGAATTAAATTGATGCAAAGCTTCCAGATAAGCTCATATTTTTACAGGATGTGTGCCTCAACATTTTCTATCGGTTTTGTAAAGATTGCCTGCATTTGATATGGAAAATATCTGTGTGTGTGTGTGTGTGTGTGTGTGTGTGCTGCCACGAAGCTACATTCAGATGTCTGGTGCTGCATTCCTTAGTTTTTGACTGATTCGCATGAACATTTCACTGAATATTGTATATTGTCGCATTGTCTTGGTCAATTCTGTTTTCGGAAAATCGCAAAGTTCAATGCAATTCAATGCAACATTTTTTTATGTCATTTATTTCTTTGGCTTTAAATATGCACTTTCGTTTGTTCAGAACAAACGAAAATCTTGTTTCTTATCGCATTCATTACATGTTAGTTACGATGTCGAAACGTCTTGTGGCGAAACGTCTTGTGGCGAGACACAAGGTAGTAACATTACTTCTGGTTACATGTATGTTGTAAATAGTTTGTTGCCATGTTCAAAGTGTATCTATTTAAAATTTACATTTGTGGAGGAAATAAAGGTATATTCATTGTATATATTTGGGTCACAAAATATCCGTCGTCCATAATGCATTTGAAGACGCGGCCTGGAGACCGGGGAATTCAATTTGATCGAGATATACCAAATTCATATATAAATTGGTATGATAAATGTCTCCCATTGTGGAAGAATATTTTCCGTGACCCGTGATTTATAGTGTACGGGAAGATCTGTCGCAGGTACCAGTTACATACTGTTACGTAATATTGAAGTTTACATCACGAGCAAGCGTTTCATTGACCCTGATCAAAATCATGCTCACTTGCAAGCTTCCAATCGATCATGATCTGGGTCAGTAAAATTACGTGTGCAATCATCTTGAAGAGCAGTCTATAAATAGACTGACGTGTTGACACATTGCGAGGGTCCGCCCACAGAGCCGAGCAGGCAGACGGACCCTAAAATAAACGTTATCAGTCAGTCAGACACATTGCGAGGTATTTTTTACCCTAGGTATTGGACGAGGTGTTCCGAATGTGTAATGGAGATCACACTCGGACTCAGGACAATTCTTTTCTACAATAATATGAATTTATTACAATATTTTCTACAGATGTCACTTTTTTCCAATCATTATGATTTGGATTTATGTAAATGCATTTAAATACTTAGGAAGTGTATGTGCCACAAGGTTCTATAAATCTATATGCCGTGTTTTGTAAATAAATCATTTGTGCCCATGAAAACTATAAACAAAGATGTGTGTGTGTGTGTGTGTGTGTGTGTGTAAATTGCGGAGGTAGTTCTAGATCACTTAGGAATGTTTGAATTTTGATAAAGCGATCCCGCCGTACATAATCTTTAAAGGCATTTATAAAAAGCTGTCCCAGGTGTGAAATTGTGTCAGAACCAGTCATAATAAGGAAATGGTAGTTAAATTTACAACAGCCTTAATTGGTAATGATTAGAAGGAGTATGTTAAAATAAAGTTTTGAATAAACTTTGCGCGTGTGTTGTATATATCCGATAATCGTGTGTTCAGATCTAATGCCCCCATCACAGTTTCTTGTGACTTTGTTGTGTCACATCTGCTTACAGCAGGTGACACATAGGGATCCCTTTTCCGTCGTCTGTCCGTCCGTCCTGAGACGGGTCTTTTTCCGCAACGCTTCAGCAAGTGGCACATGCACGTGTTCCAGAGAACAGTCTTGTTTACACATTTATTTGTTTATAAGGTGCTTAATGAGGGTCCGTCTACAGTATTAACTGTTTTATGGTTCGGACCCCGGAGTGTGACCCAAACTCATTAAAGATGAATTTGTGTGCCGAAATAGGTCGAATTTCGAAAAGCCTCACAGGTGTGAGGTTTAAGTACTTAATAAAATCAAGAATTTTGAAGCCTTTGAAGTGGGAATGACAAACTCGGCTGATTCAGCATCCCCTGTGACAAAGGTGAAGGGAGGAGGTGGTCCTGAAAAGGACCGTTTGGGTCAGCTGCCAGAGGCAGACTGGTTTACACATCTGACTGACTGATAACGTTGCTTAGTTAGGGTCCGTCTGTCTGCTCGGCTCTGCAGGCGGACCCCGGAGTGTGACCCTTCACTCCTATGTTTTACACATCTACTCGCTCCGTAGGGTTTCCATGCTGCAGGCCAATGACACGTGATAAGCACTACCTACACAAATATGCAACAGACAAAATAACCACGTAGATAAGCAGCTGATACTAGCGCACATGCATATTGAGAGACCAAAATTACTCATTTTGTTGCAGTATTATAAGTTTTGTAGAATAAAAACATTTTAAACTACTTCTTAAAAGTTTCGAAATTCCCTCTTTGAACTTTTTCAAAAACTTAATATTGTCTATCAGTAGATCCTACCTACAAGCACTGTTTTTCAATTGATTCAAATCTTAGAATTTTTATGAACCATTCTTTCATTTTAATTTTTAAAACTGAATTTAACTGATTAGGTTTTAAAGTGTACATTTGTCATTTGTTTACTATCACTCGATCTCAATATTTATCTTTGGAGATGAGAAGGGAAGATTCATCTGGGGTGCAAAATGCTAGCTATTAGTGAGTGTGATCAAGCATTTTTTTTTAATGCTGTATGTATAGAACTTGCTGATTATCAACCCTGTTACAGTGCAGAATGTAAATGTAATTTTATTGAGTTGTATCATATGTAATAATTTAAAAAATGATAATAAAATAAAATGACTTGATGATAACAATGTACTCATTGTTACATTTTCTTTTCATTTCAGTTAGTATTTATTGCAGAGTAAACAATAAATGGAACACACTACCACATTTTGACCAAGGGGATTTTGATTGTCCCCCAATTAACCCTTATTACTGAGAGATTTGTGCAAGTCATCCAGAAGATCAGTTAGTAGAGAATGTAACCCACTCTGAAAGCTTAAAACCTATAACATTATGAGCACAATGGCTAAACAGAATTCTGACTGACAGAAATGAAAGTTCTATGTAAGGGAGAAAACAATTTAACCATTATTTATTTTATATTGATTGCGAAATAAGTTCTCACAACTTATATCAATCACTCAAGATGGCTTTGATGGTGGCGTATGTGGTCATAATTGCGAGGAAAATTTACGTGCCTGGACGAGCGACCATTGTATACTTAGTGTACCCTCTCACGTACCTGAACAGGAATCGAACCAGGGACGCATTGGTGAGAAGTGAAGCGCGTTACCACTACGCTATCCAGGCACCCATGGGCGAAACATAGAAAAGACCCATAGGGCAGAGATGTGTCTTTCTAGGAAATGTTGGATGGATTGAGGCATTTCTTAGACATTGAAATCACACAATAAGCATAAGGAATGCTTTGCCTTGTTGAAGTATTAGGCAGAGCAGGGTCTCTTGATATGTACTATCTGTATATATGGAGACCCTGGGCAGAGATAAATGCTGGACTGAATACTTCTTTAATGATGGAGGATAGATATTTGATATTAATTTAACCTTTTGTTGACATTTTTTGTTTCAGACTGCATTCAATGTAGAATAAATAATCAAAAGAATGGATGTTCCCAGTGGCAGAGTGGTTAGAGCATCTGCCTTGGGAGTGGGAGCTAGGTTGTCGGTTTGATTCCTGGCTGCGACATACCAAAGTCATAAAAATTGGTACTGGTATAACTCTCTTCCTTGGCGCTCAGCATATAAGGATAGTTCCAGAACTGGTTAACCTTGTGTCAGGGTAATGTGACTAAGTGTGGTAACATTCTTAATGTCTACAGTGTTATACTGCAGTGTAGCAGCACTTTATCTGTCTCAAGTAGACATAGTCTCAAAATGACTGAAATACTGTTGGTTGGATGTTAAACCCAACAAACAGTTAAAAGAATGAGATCCATCTGTGTTGCAGCAAGCAACAGAATATCTGAATTTACTGAATCATTATAGTATGTATACATGACTTCAGATATCCAAAGGTAGTGAATTTTAACTTTTGTGTGTGTGTGTGTGGGGGGGGGGGGTGGAAAGCATACACAATTCAAATGAATGGTTCATTAACAGATTTGGATAATCATAACTTTTTTATTTTAAGTTACTTTGGGACATACAATCATATATGTGCATGTATTTTAAGATACTGCATTGTAACTAGAACTGTATTGATTAATTTATTTAGTTAATCTTATTGGTTATGTGAAATCTCCTAAGTTCAATACTAAGTTATTTTAACTTTATATAAAGAGATCCTGAATTTACACATCTACTAAGTTTATCATTGAATGATGTTATCTTAGATAAACTGTCAGTCACATTTATTTTCAAGAAACCATCATATCAACATAAAACTGTGCAACACTACAGATTCAAACTCCTGATCTTACCACTAGTCTTAATCATACATGGAAATGATCTGAACAACAGGTATTAAATCAGATTAGTCTAAAAGTCTATTAAAGGAGGTTGATCAGGTTTTATGTTTGCTACTCCTCAATGAGTTCAGGTATTTACCAATTAATGTTTAATTGAATAAATTCTCTTTCCCTCTCTGTCATGAGTAACCCACCCACCCCCATTCTCTCTCTCATGAGAAATGGAAATTATCTCTTTTAATGAATAAATTATTTTTCTCTCTCTGTCACAAGTAAAACTCCCCCCCCTTCTCTCTCAGTCATGAGTAAACTCCCCCCTCCCCTTCTCTCTGTGTCATGAGTTATAAACTCTCTCTCCCCTTCTCTCTGTTATGAGTAAACTCTCTCCCCCCCCTTCTCTCTCTCTCTCTCTCTCTCTCTTATGATGAGTACTCACATGATGTCATATTGAGAGAAAACAATCTTTCTCTTCCATAATGATTTCATAACACATTGTACTGAATTAATAAAATGATAATTTTTATGGGTTTTATTTCTATTCTTTTGTTTCAGTTCTTAAAGGATATGCACATTGTTTTCATCAAATTGGAAATAGAATAATTAAAGGCTGAAATGGTTTGGTATATTTATGGAGTTTTATTTCTATTCTTTTGTTTCAGTTCTTAAAGGATATGCCATTGTACTTAAAATATGAAAACTGTTACTGTAAAAAGTTGTAATGAGTTCACAGAATTAAGATTTGCAATGACTTGGTCATTTTGCTGACAGTTCTAATCAGTGTTAGGACTTGAAGGTTTTTAAAAAATATTTTGCATGTTACAGGGTCAGAAAAATGTGCAGCCTGATTTGGAGCAATAAGTTTGCTACATGTGTTTGAGTTTGTGTCTCAACAACAAGACCTCAGACCTTTTACATAAAGGGCAAATGCTCAGTACCAACTGAGCTACAGCTACACCAATCATTTCAGAATGAAAAATAAAAAATAAGAAGCTGCCCGGCCTTCAGTTCATTCTTGCTTTGATAGTGAAACAAATAAACAAATTTGATCTTATTAAAATAGATGATGAACAATCTCAGACTCATCTCCCCCTTCTCAGGGCTGTGGTCTCAATCTGAGAAATAGAGTAAGAACCCAAAACCTCAATACATTGAGGCATTTACTTCTGGAGTTCTCTGTCCCCCTGTCAATTTGCCATTGCTAGTTAGATTCAAAATTTGCACAATGCACAAAATTGTCCATCCAGAGTCATTTCAATGTCACCTGTGATCTAATTGTTTGTCTATTTGTTTACTTGGATTTACACTGGCATTATGTTGGTAATCTTGGCTCTTTGTTTACATTAGGCAGATATAGTTCGCATCACTGTGATATCACACAAGATATGTGGTATAATAAGACCTCAGTTATTGATCATTATATTACCCTAACAGTGGGTCTACCAGTTTTAAACAAAACCAAAGAACATTATTGTTAATTAATGAGTTAATAATCTTTTATAACCTTGGATTGGCTGGAACAGCTCCAACCATGCACTCAGCCAAAGGAACTGGTTTCAGTTCAGCTGATTATGTGAACATTTCAATAAGTTATGTCTTAACATACTGTCAAACCTGTCTTAAAGGCATCTCGAAAGGAATGTGGTATCCCACTGAGCCAGGCCCCCACCTGCTGTGACCAGACCTGCTAATTGCTGGTCATTACTGCAGGGAGTCTTTAGCCAATATAGTACTAATCTGTCACAGTAAAACCTCTGATGGGTTAATGCAAAACTAAATTACCTGCTAGTATGGAAGTGAGACAGTAGGCTAGTTTTACACAAAGCCATAAACATTTTAATGAATGTTAGTGATAATGTGGGTTGTTTACTGTATGATCCCTTACATATTCTTTATTGCATTAATTACTAGGTGTCAATTTTGTAACTGCATGATTATGTATTTATTTCATAGTTAAATATTTGATTTTGAAAATACATGAAAGAGATACAAGTTTTAGTAAATGACTTAAAATGAGTCTGAAGGACATTATTCTGGCAATGAATAACATTTTAAATTGCTTTTGTTAGAAACGTTTTGTTACATTTTATTCAACAGAATTTCTCTTATTGAATAAACTGCATCCAGGCCACAGGTCCTCACAGTCTAGGGAAATGGCAGAATTACATGCACAGTTGTGGTTATTTACTATTGCTACTAGTGTAGACAAAGAATGAAAGTATTTAGTAATACATAATTTATTTCCAAACTTAATGTTGCTTTTTATGATAAATTTTACAAATCAAAATAAAATATAAATTAAAATATATATGAGAACTAAAAGAATGAAAGAAAGAAATAACAAAATGTATAAGAAATAACAAAATCATCCCACAAAGTAAGAAAGAAAACAAAATAAAGATTTATATTTAATTAAAAAAGAACTGATAGAATAATTTCTGGTATTTAGGATTGCATAATTGGTATATTCACAACTATTTCCTTTACAAACTATGAATGACTATGTTCAACCCCCAAATAAAGCATACATACACTTGGATCTTGAACAATACCTGTGTGACAGCCACATCGTGACAGACTGTGGCAGCCTGGCTTATCAGAAAACAGATGCCCACACATGCTGGGTGGGTGAATAAATGGGGGGGGGGGGTCACTTATATAAGGGTTTTGAGATGCCTTTAAGTGGTCATTCAAGAGAATACGAGAAAGAGACTACTTATCAGAGGTGGCTGCGTCAATGAAGGTTAAACAAAACAAAATGCTAGTTTGGTAATATTAAAACTGACCACTGTATATAGGTTGACCGCTTAATACAGGTTGCCGCTAAAATGATTTAACTGTGTAATTATATGATTTATTAGGATCATTTTCAGTTGTTATGAATCTAAATTTTACCAGGATGATTTCCCTAAAACTTGAAAAAAGTGTTCTTAAATAAGGGTTTGGATTTTTAAGAAGGAATTTTAAGAAAAAATGAAGAATTACACCTCAGTTATACCAGAGATATTAAATATTTTCAAAATGGAACAACTAGAACTAACCATAGGCATGAATAATGGATCTAGATAAATAATTATGTATTATCAAAATGCTTGTATATACATGTGATACACATGCACATGAAGGTTGGTTACGCATAATAAGAAACAGAATATTATAATTATAATGATGATGTATGCCCAGTTTGGTTAGGATAACTACCTTTATAATACATCAGTTGAATAAATAAAAAATATATATGCATAACAGCCAATGGCTTTATTGTTTAATATTCTACTTTTATGAATCATTAAAAATTAATTTTGGGGTTTTTTGTTCAAGTTTAAATGGATGAAACAATTGATGGAAGATACTCATTGAATAAATTTCTGGCGCTGAGAGTGTACCAGAAGCTCTTTAAGTTTGAGTTCAAGTGAGCCATGATTTTTTTTAGAGTTTCCAGGATGTAATGTTTTTCAACAAAAATGACAACATGCATATTTATCTGTGCCTGAGTGCAAGTGAATTGTTAAAGCTGCAAGAAATTTTCTTCAATCATTATGAAATGTAACAGCTTAACTTGTAGCCTTAAAGTTGAAAGGTTTAAGGTTATGTAGATGCATTGGTAGAGAACTTGCCATGTAAGTGAGGGCTCTCGAGTTAGAGTCCTGGCCCTGTGTTCTCGAAATCTCTGGCTTTAATTTGAGTAACACTTAAATCCATATCAAAACTAATGGGCATAGTTTGAGTATAAGTATGAAAATCATACAAGTTTAAGTACCATTTTAATGTTTAGGAACACAGGGCCTGGTCTGTTTACACACTTTTCTAGATTGGTAACAATGTGGGGCTGTTACATTTCCTATTTTTCAGAATATTACTGCTCTTTGGATTATAGTTTGTTCTTTTTCCTGTGAATGCAGGGATTACATGTTATTCTAAATTGGTTGTGGATTATGTAACAGTCTATAAGTATCCCTTATTAGAGATTTGTGTACATGGTCCAATTGCTCAATTCATAGAGCACTGGCCATGCATGTAAGCAAGGGTACAGGAAATTACTGGTTACACATAATTTCTCACCTGATACAAATTAAAACTTTTATTTCATTTTGATTTTTAGCTCACCTGAGCACAACGTGCTTATGGTGAGCTATTGTGATGGTCCGCCGTCCGTCGTGCATCGTGCGTCGTCAACTTTTTAATTCAAACGACTTCTCCTCCTAAACTACTGGCAGATTTCAATAAAACTTTACACAAATGACCCTTGGGTGACCCTCTTTCAAGTTTGTTCAAATGGTTTGAGTCTGTTGAATAACTAGGTCACAGGAGCTAAAAATAGACAAAAAAATTGCAATCTTTAAAAATCTTCTTCTCTGAAACCAAAAGGCACAGAGCTTTGATATTTGGTATGTAGCATCATCTTATGGTCCCCTGCCAAGTTTGTTCAAATCATGGCCCTGGGGTCAAAATTGGCCCCGCCCTGGGGTTCACTTTATTTACATAGGCTTATATAGGGAAAACTTAAAAAATCTTCTCCGAAACCGTATGGCCTAGAGCTGAGATATTTGGCATGAAGCATTGTCTAGTGGATCTCTACCAAGTTGTTCAAATCATGGCCCTGGGTCAAAATTGGCCCCGCCCCTGGGTCCACTTTATTTACATAGGCTTATATAGGGAAAACTAGAAAAATCTTCTTCTCCGAAACCGTATGGCCTAGAGCTAAGATATTTGGCATGTAGCATTGTCTAGTGGATTTCTACCAAGATTGTTCAAATCATGTCCCTGGGGTCAAAATTGGCCCCGCCCTGGGGGTCACTTTCTTTAACATAGGCTAATATTGGAACAAATCAAGAAAAATCTTCTTCTCTGGAACCATTTGGCCTAGAGTTAGATATTTGGCATGTAGCATTGTCTAGTGGATCTCTACCAAGTTTGTTCAAATTATGGCCTTGGGGTCAAAATTGGGCCCGCCCTGGGGGTCACTTTATTTACATAGGCTTATATAGGGAAAACTTAGAAAAATCTTTTTCTCCAAAACCGTATGGCCTAAAGCTAAGATATTTGGCATGAAGCATTGTCTAGTGGATCTCTACCAAGTTTGTTCAAATTATGGCCCTGGGGTCAAAATTGGCCCCGCCCCTGGGGTCACTTTATTTACATAGGCTTATATAGGGAAAACTTAGAAAAATCTTCTTCTCCGAACCGTATGGCCTAGAGCTTAGATATTTGGCATGAAGCATTGTCTAGTGGATCTCTACCAAGATTGTTCAAATCATGGCCCTGGGTCAAAATTGGCCCCCCCCCGGGGGTCACTTTATTTACATAGGCTTATATAGGGAAACTTAGAAAATCTTCTTCTCCGAAACTGTATGGCCTAGAGCTAAGATATTGGCATGAAGCATTGTCTAGTGGATCTCTACCAAGATTGTTCAAATCATGGCCCTGGGGTCAAATTGGCCCCGCCCTGGGGTCACTTTCTTTAACATAGGCTAATATTGGAACAAATCAAGAA
>CM037777.1:25929514-25961470 GCA_021229015.1 Solen grandis
TAAATCTTTAATATTAATCATGCGCTTGTGTGATGAAGTGAGGAAAGTTTAAGAGTAAATGATGAGAACAAAATATATACACACATCTGTAATCAATAATATATTTAACATACAAACAGTAATAATCCATTTAGTGAATAAATAGTCTTTCAAATGGGCCTTGTTTGCAGTATGGCTTCAGTTTGCACATACCACATACGAATGTTGGAATTAAACTCAGTATTCCACTATAGAGCTAGTGTCTCTGTTGATATTTTGTGGATGCACAAAACACACTAACAATCAAAGTCGTCTTTCAGATAATTATGGTGTATCCACTGTTTCCACCATCTCTGGAAAACTTTGTATCTCTGTGAATGTGCCCCCCCCCCCGCAGCTGCCCTGGTCATACATTTTTCTAGGCTATAAAATCCCTTGATTACATCATAGTAGTGTTGTCTAGAGGAAATCCCCATCGTGGGCCCCCATACTGAACCACCCGCATAACCACCTGCATGACCAGCCAGACTCCTATTGTCTTATGGCTCCCTGCTGTTAATGTGTAGGTAATCCGAACCGGCAGTCGTCCATGACTGTGTGATAAGCATGTGTTTAGGGTACTGCGAACACGTTCACTGATTGAGAGAAATTTACATGGCATCTAATAATTGGGAAAAATCGGCAATTACCAAAATTTTGTATCAGTTACAACTAAAAAAAAAATTCTAAGCAAATGCAGTTTAAGAAATAGCATGAAAATAGTTAAGCTAAAAACAACAACTAAGCTGGACATTAAAATGTAATTAGCATCGAAACAATTTCACTAGAGCCAAAAAGAATTAATAATAATAATAATAAAACTACTTTGACGAAATCTACGCAACAATTTTTTAATTCACGTTTCTCTTCATGTATAATGTTTTAAATCTTGCATTAAAAGCGGGCTAATTAGCTACCGGCAGGTTGGTGAACTATCAGGTATGAAAAATTGCCAATTTCGTTTTTGAAAAAGTTAAAAAAGTAATGATTTTTTTTTTGCTGTAGCAAACCTCAGATTAGATGCATACCTATCGCTAGCCATGCAAATTAAACTTAATCAGAAATGGGTTGTGTTTCTAAATGTCATCAGCTTTACTATTTTTACGTAACTTTTTAAGTATTATTTTTATGAAACTAACTCCTAAATATTTTTCCTGAAAGGAATAAATACAAACAGCAGGCCGATACATCATCATGTTCACTTTTGAATATTTACGAATATAATAATCTACATGTATGTGTATTCATGGTCTCTTAATAAAGAGACCCTGGTGTATTTTAAATTTATAAAAATCATGAATATGAAATGAAAGAATTTGAAAATTTCAATCTGCCAAATTTTGGGACAATCCATATTTTGGGACAATGTATATGTAGATTATGCATGATCACTAATTCAAATCAAATCCAGGTAATCAGTCATTGAGCAATGTTAGTGATAAGTCGATGAATACGAAATACTCATGCACAGAAACACAACTTATGTGCGAAATAAAACGGATATTAAAGAGTTCATATTAAATATCAACAATTACATCTTTTATTACTGAATAGTGTTTGTTTTGTTACTGATTTAACATTTAGAAAAAAAATGTACCAAAAAATCGACACGCAGAAGGGGCCCATGCAACCGCCCGACCCTAAAACGTGCGCCTGATTTTTTTTTATCTGGGAAGTCTGTGTGTGAAGGCTGCTTCCAGATCGACAATTAGACTGTCAAGATTACCAGGTTCGAACCTAATACAGCATATACCCGGTATTCTCTTCAACATATTTGACAAAATATGTTTAAAGTGATTTTTTTCCTCAGATTTAAACAAAACTGTCTTTTACAATGTTGAGTCTAAAACTGAAGACAATTCAAAGCATTCACTAATTGATAATGTACACAAGTCACTTAATCTTTTTTTTTTTGGGGGGGGGGGGGGGGGGGGGGGGGGGTCCAAAAAGCACTTATTTTTTATGCCAGTCTCCCCCCCCCCCCCTTACTACCGTCATTTTTTGAATACAACTGTAGTCAAATACTATTACACAGTAGTTATTCAAAAACATGGCTTTGCGAAGGTAAATATAAAATTATATCGCTCAAGGCTCAGTCCCAATTGACATTTTTTACCTAGGGAATGTACTCCCGATGGAAATTGATGAGCCTCGGGAGGCGTCGTGAAGAGGTTCCCCTGTGTCGCGCGGAAGATTCGAAAGCGTTGCGAGCCATGTGGAGTCATTGGGAGGCCTCGTGGAAACCAGGCCGGGGAAACATAAGCATAGTTTCCCGGAAGCTCATTGGAAGCATTCATGGAGATTCCGCGAAATATTTTTTCCTCCGAGGAACCCCAGGCTTCGGTGATGTCTCGAAGGTACGGAGACCTTTCTGTGACACATTCCAGATCTTGTGATAGAATCTCAGAATATTCGCAAGAAAATCGGCAAGCGCACTCTAAAATTTTTTGATTTTTTTTTGGTCAACTTTAGACTGAGACGGTCAAAAAGGCCATGGGGCATTGCTGGGGGCATCCTCATAAACCCCCGAAAGTCTACCCTTGCTTTTGTCCATCACCAAATTCTCATAATCTCCATAATCTTCCCGAGGCACCTAGGATGGTTCGATAAAATGATACATCCCCTAATCTACGGGGATATTCCCCGATGATGTTTCAAGTTCGATGAAGCTCCGATTCACCTTCCCCGATCATCGGATAAATTTCACGAGCATCTGGAGCCATCCCCGATAATACAAGGCCATTGTACCATTACCGAAACATCAGCTAGTGAACGTTTCAACGGACCAATCCCAAAGCTTCTCATAGGACTGCTCCATCTTTTGGGCTCAACATCTGATGCCATCGGGAGAAAATTTGTGTATTTCCACAACGCCGATGATTTTTCTCCAGTGGGACCTAGGCGTTAGACCCATGGTCTTCAAGTTTCAAAAAAAGAAAAAGAAAAGAAAAGCACATAAAAACCTTCACTTGTATCCCCAGATACTCTTCAGAATGCATCTCCATCACAATAAAAACCTTTTTTTCCAGGGAAGCATGCCCCCGGATCCCCCCTAGCACTCACATCACATTCAGACTTTGACCCCCCCAGTGGAAAAATTCTGGATCCGGGCCTGTTAGCTGCATCAAACTGACTCCTAGTATACAACACTTTTAATAATTTATTTAAAGGAAGAAGACATTTTTATTATCTTTTTCATTTAACGAGATAGTAAATTGGTATAGAATTATTGGTTTAGCAGCTTTAATTTGCTTTAAATTTTATAATTACAAAGCTATAGGAGTTGTAATAGCTCAGAAACTCTCTTAACAATGACAAATACATGTTTGCTGACATGTGATACTTTCTTTGAATTGACAATTTCTTAGTATTGGTTTGAAAAAAAATCAACTTACTGTATCGAACGTTATTCAGCATCAAGTTTCCTCTTCTTTCCCGTGAAGGCATATCTCTCTAGCACTTTGCTTGAGATGTTTTCTTTCGGCCGGCTTTTTAATGCAGTTTTGAAGTTATGTCCACACAGCCTGCAAGGTGAAAGGAAAAGTAAACATCAATTCGTGAATATACA
The DNA here is from genome assembly GCA_021229015.1 of Solen grandis. Taxonomy (NCBI): domain Eukaryota; kingdom Metazoa; phylum Mollusca; class Bivalvia; order Adapedonta; family Solenidae; genus Solen; species Solen grandis. The sequence goes on from CM037777.1 coordinate 25,933,101, forward strand.
AACACTGGCATCCGGCTTATAATCCAATCTGACCTATATCAAGGGCGTGCCTGGGCTTACGCACTAACGCACGTGCGTACAATTGATTTGAAAAATCGAAAGTCTAAAAACGCCAAAAAACGCTATAAAAAACATCGCCTTACCAGAGTAAGGCATATATTTACCCTCGTAATTAGATACAGAGAAATTTATTTTGAACGGATTTGCCTAGAACGATATTACAAAAATCATATCTATAAGCACAAACAGGCTAATTTACCGACAACATTAAGGTATATATTTTACGGTACGATACTTTCTTGATCAGCTCATCTTTCCCCGCCTTTTTCATGTGTTCTAATAGTAATAAAAAATACATTCAATATGCCAACCTGTTAACTCAATGGTTACACATAGCTGAGATCGGACAAGGGCAATGTTCTGTAACATCTGCATGATTCATGAAGAAAGTAAACGTAGCTAGGTATGCAACAACATGTATGTAAGCATGAACAGTGTTAAGATATAACTATTACATTGTATATTATTTACTACAAAAACAATTTAAATATTGTATCAACTTACTTGAGAAAAATGTTATGAATTATATAAGCACTGAAACATCTTTATTGTTCTTATGCATGCGTAAATGAGTCCTTAATTTGTGTTAAAATATTCGCGTTTTTGTATATTATTGACTAATTAAATGGCTCATGAAAAGAAAAAAAAACATGGCTCCAATTTTTCAAATTTGGCTCATCCATAGCGCTGAAGGCACTGGAGTTGTGTGTGTCTCAAATTAAAGCATGATCTTGGTCGTGGACTCTCATGCATTTAGGTTTCACCCTTTTTTTTCCCCTTTTTTTCGTCTCCAGTATTCTTATTTTTCTTTTTATATAGTGTCTCTTTTATAAATATTTCTGTCTCCAAATCTTTCTCCTTTTCTTATCTCAGTCACTCTATCTCATCCGCGATTCCTTACCCGCTTTCAAAGTAACTAGCGACATTTTTGTCCATTGTCTTCTCTCATTACACGCTTTTTTCGACACACGAATAAAGGTAGACTATAGTGAAAGAAAAAATGAAGGTTTTACTAGTAAAGAAATGCAAGAGCTATAAAGAGGAAGAGACTTTGAAAAGGGGACTAGCTTAAGAGCTGGATACAGTGAATGTAGCTTTTAGTTGAAGAGATAGAGATAGCCGGAGACGGAAAATGGAGACCATAGAGCAAGGGTATTTAAGATCGAATAGTAAAAAGAAAGAAGAAAGGTAAAATCTGTGCATGAGAGCCCACGACCAGGATCATGCTTTCATTGAGACCTAAACCGTACAATGGTAAAGGCCGATCGAGTTCGCACCCGGCGAACGTTAGGGTATGTCTGCATTGTGCAGAAACTTACTTGGGTCTGACTGCCGTCACACATAATCCACACTTTATATACCCTAATTGTAATATCTTTCGAACGGGTTTTAAATTGGTTCTATATTTAGATTTATTAGTCTTTTCTGAAAATGACTGTATTTCTTTGAACATTAATTATTTCACTGAAATATGTTACATACTAAGTTATTTTACCTTCCAGAAGCTCAACAAAATACAAATAACTAACTCAGTGTTTTCAAAACAGAGCTTATTTTAGTATTTATATTTTTTCTAAAGAAAGGGAGTCGTTTTATTAACTAGACAAAGGACAGTGTTATAGGTGTTTTAAATCGGTTTACAATAAGGCTCCAAAGTTGGCCCAGTGGTAACGACTCTGTCTACAACTCCTCTCAGTATCACTCCACGTGGGTTCGTAGCTCGGAGGTGAAAAACAAAATATATATAAAAATGTCTACCAATTTAGTGCTAGATTATAATACCAGACTATTAATTTTATTGATTTAAAACTTAATACCATAATCATTTCTGCATTTGAATTATTGGCTTCTATTTTTATCGTTTTGAAAAGGACCTACAGTTAATCTATTGAGCTATTATTCAAGATTCATATCTCATTCAAAGTTGTTGTTTTTTTAACTAAATGATTCAGTATTGAAGCAAACGCTAGAAAGGTTCAATTTCAATCCCGGGCGTATACTATAGTTTATAATCGCAATGTTTCGGACATGTAAACATATTTCGGGTACCCCAATTTTTTTGGATAATAAGTTATCACAATGTCAGTATAAGAACGCTTAAAGACGATCGCGACAGTTTCATCTTTCTTTTTTCCCCAAACGTTTAGAATTTCATGACACCGTTATTTTGAAACAAAAAGTACAAACAAACAGTATTTGTTTTAAACTTTATTCTTTCTGATGTAAAAACATTGATTTTTTTTCTGATTTTTTCAATGAATACTTTTTTGGTACTCTCAGTCCATATACCGAGGTAGTGTTATCCTAATGCATTAGTTAAAAATACTGCGCGTTTTTATCATATTTCATTATGATTTTACAGTTTTTGTATGTACTTATCACCCTTTAAAATGCTCCTACGGCGTTCCAGGGGTATTTTCCCCCGGGGAAGCATGCCCAAAGACCCACCCTAGCCATGGTGCGTATACCGAAATTGGGTCCAGGCACGCCATTGTATATTCATGTACTATGAAGACGAAGTAAACAACTCCCTCAATTGGCCCCTGAATATATGTCAAATTGGATAAGAATGTGTATACAAAATAAAACTCAACAATGTTTATAAAAAAACAATACAAGATTGTGTATCAGTATATGAACATGTAGTACGATATCTCATACACAACAAATTTTATTTCTTTATTTTTTTAAGTTAGGATGCAATCAAATTTTACGAAGTGACTGTCGCGAAAACTCATGACATAACAAAAAAAAAACAACTGCCTTATGCTAACATACATGCAAGAATAAAATATTAAAATCAAATGGTATTTAAGGTCAGGTTTAAATGGTCATTTGTGTTTATACGTTAAATGGACTTACCCGGTTTAAGATGACCAAACATCTGAAGAAAATTCAAACTCAAAGAGCATGGTGGCATGGAATACAGTCAAAATCAAAACGAGGCTAATATTTGATTTTTTTTAACAATTTCTTTTAGTTTAAATGTTTAGTTTCAATTAAAAAAATGATATTAAATCAAATAAAAATATTAGAAAGATTTAGCACATTTATCTTCCCTACTTATTAATATAAAATTGTTTCCTATTTACTTTTTGAACCTACACTCAAGGAGAGTTACATCCTTTGTGAAAGTAATTTTTGATATCCGCCCGATATAGGACCGATATGTGGAAACGATCTGAATTTTATATAGACAAATTTGTTTTTTTCTACAAGTGTATCGGCTGTATATCGGCCCGATGTCGCAAACTGATATCAGTGTACTGATATCGGCACGATATACCCATGCTTGCTAGGATTAAATTGTGATCATTGTTCATCAAGTCACGAAGCTACATTAATCTAGGTATTCACATCTCTGATCAAGTCATCGTGCGAATTTTTAGTCAATGCAAGCCTTTATCTACAGTGCGCAAAAGAGCCTATGGCTCCAAGTCAGTGGATGCTTGCATCTGCACTGAAGTCATTTTAAGCGCAGTTGAAGAACCATGATTATAATTAAATGGTGAATGGACTTAAATGGAGTGCCTTAATTTATTACCAATTCTTGGATTTGTATTACTCTAAATGAGCGCATGTATGTATCCTTTGTAATATGCCATTGACTTTAGACAAAACAATGTATACAAGCCTAGCTGTCTCCTGCAAGAGAGGTCGTTTATATTCTCAGCTCAATCAATTCTAATGGAAATAAAGAGACCCAACTGAAATGTACCTAGTCACTATCTAGTGCGGCGCAAAAACTGCACGTGTAATTTACCAACAGAAGGTCCGGATCCAGATATTTTCAACTGTGGGGGGGGGGGGGGACATCTGATCGGAATGTTAGTTGGTTGGGGTGGGGGTGGGAGGGGGAAATCCGGGTGCATGCTCCCGCGGAAAAAATGTTTCTAGTCTGATTGAGGTGCATTCTGAAGGTTATCAGGGAGGGGTAGGTTTTAAAGGCAGTCGCACACACTAATTCATTATATTTACACTCTAGCATCTTCATTTTTTCAGTCATCTTCTTCAAACCTTATGACAATGTTTATAGCCATAATCTCTCGGCCAAGTTCGATTATGGTTGATATCCATGCACCCATTAGATATGAAGTTATTGCCATCATAGACATATTCAACAACCTGACGCATGTGCCTGTGTTGCCAATGAACGATCAAAAATGCCAGATTTCTCTTTGAAATACATTGAGTACATTCTAGCATCTTCATTTCTTAATATTCTTCAAACTTTATGACAATAATTAAATCTAACTAAAGTCATCTCCTATAAACGCTACGTACGTACCCTACATAGGAATATCTATAGTTTAGTCAGATTGGACAATATTTATAACATAATATCTCGGCCTAGTCCGATTATTGTTGATATATGTCCAGTAGGTCTGGGGTTATGGCCCTTGAATGATACAAACTATAAAATACAATGCCATACATATGCTCGTGCGTTTGTTTTTTTAAAGTTGCTTCGTTTTGATTTAAATAAATATTTATGTAAGATCAGCTGTAGTAAAGAGCATGAGAGAAAGATTTTCACTAATTACAAAAATTAACCCAAAACACGCTAATTCCATTGAAATATAGCATAGAAATGTGTGTGATCAAGCCAGATGAGAGACCCTGTGCCCCACCTGTGAATCCGGACATGCAGAACAGTAAGAGTTGTATTCCTAATATGCACATTTTTATCGCCATACGAGAAAAACTGTTGTTGTTTTGTTTTCTCAACCATATTTAAGATAATGCATAAGGATTAATTAGTTCGCTGGAGAAAGGTTGAATCGGGATGCGAAGAAATGAGACGATGACGATATTGGCCATTGTATTGTTGTACCGGAAGTTGAAACTGTCCATTTCCTTTTTATTCTAAACTCGTGTCGACGCCGGTCGAGTTTCTCAATTGTAAGGCTAGATACTAAAACAATATAATATCTATAGACCATAATATGATAAAATGAATGTAAAGTAAAAGTTTTGATTTAATTAAGCATATGTTTAGTGATAAATTTTAGTCTATGTTGTTGAATCCGCTTCCCTCTACCGATTTCTGAAACCCAACCTTACCCAGTCACTGGTCATATACATCTCCATATATGTGTTTAAATAATACACATTGAGCTTAATATTATTTATTAATGGATAGGATATAATGTTGAGTTTAATGCTTTGCTAGGGTAAAAAGTATGATGTACAGAGGAATTAATGCACACGGCTAGATGGTCGATACACAAACCCCACCCATATATGGATATAACTGATTCTAAACAGAGCTTTACTATTTAGTCTTTCTTTCTGGCACACATGTGTCAAAAATTTTACATCAAAAGAGGAACATACACTTTTTTTTATTTTCAGTGTTTCTATATGGCAGTTTATCCAAAAGATAATCATCACCAGAATAATCACTAAAAGACATGCATGCAGTTGTTAAAAAAAGATATTTCCTACTTGCTTGACACTCAGCATATATACAGGGTTTTCAGGACTAGTTTTGCCTAGTGTCAGGATACTGTGAGTGACTATGACATGATAAGCAGGGTGGCAGCATGTAGACAAAAGTCCCCAAATCATTGGAATAGTGCCATAGGAACATTGAACTATGAAAACAAACAAATCATTTGGAGACAAAGTGACACACATCTGGTTCTAACAGAAGCTATCTTTTCAATATGTGAAATCTGCTGTGATGTCTGTGGCACTAAAAAATCTTCCTTAGGCATAAAAAAAAATAGACTTGTTTCTGGTTACAGGCTGGGAATAAAATGGGTTGGTTGGTCACTCTTTTTTCTTTCTTTCTTTTTTCTTTCTTTTTTTTTTTTTTTTTTTTTTTTGGAAGCTTAGATATAATGTGGAAAATGTAAAATGCTACATGCCAATTTACCTTTACTATATTTTGCAATTTTAGACCCCTTAATTTACAAAATAAAATCTTTCTAGTTTTTACTAAACATCTGTCTATCTAGCTTAAATGAGACTTGGTTGCTGGTACATGTACACAGTATATTACTTAAAAAGCACATGCTGGATGCAAATGAAAAATCAGTAAAAATGGCGGAGTCATTCACCTGTGTCATTTTATCCAATCAACAAATGTTCTAAAGCTTACTTATGTAAAAAAAGTGGAATACTCAGATAATATTGCAATGCATACAATATCTGTTTACATTTTGCACGCTCTCTACCGACTTGCGTTTACAAACTTGTTATAACCCATCTTAAATAGACTTGTTTGTAATGTTTCAGACATAGTTTATCTTTTATTTACGAAAGTTAGTTGAAATTCAAACTATTCCGTAATCTCCAAACGGCTGTCTCCAAAGTTATCGTTTGTAACCTGTTAAAAATAAAATGAAGACAACTGACAAGGTGATATAAAAAAGTTGAGATGGATATTTTTTTTCTGTCTCTCTTTTTTTTTTTTTTTTTGTCTTGGCCTTGAAAAAAAAAGGGGGCCGGGGGTAAAATAATGGGTTGGTCAGGTGACCAGAAACAAATCTTTTTTTTATGCCTTATAGAACACAAGTGCAACAACTTTATATGATATTTTGTGTATTATTTGCAGGCCTTATTTTTCTGATGATTTAGAATTCCATGAGCCAAAATTGAAGGGAGGGGGTGGGGGATTAATAAAGGTTTAAGCACTAATTCCCCAAGTTTGGTGAAAGAAAAAAATACGTTTCACACGGTCATGAAAACCCTTTAATTTTTATAAACCTTATAATTTATTAACCTTGAATTTGAAATTAAAATATTGATCATAAAAAAAAACATAAATCATGTTGTTAACCCTTTCCCTCATATAGACTCATTTTGATGCACTTAATAGGTACCACATAAAGCCTGATCTGCAGAAAACCACAGTTAAACCTTACCCAATTTAATTATAAAGTCCTCTTTTCCAGACCACTGAGGAGCAGCGAATAGCATAAAAACCTGATCAGCCTGCGAGTTACTCGCAGGCTGATATGGTTTTATGTTGTTCGCATAGGACTTTTCATGGTTTCCTCTATGAGAGAAAGGGTTAAAGAATTGAGGTTCATCACTTTCATGCCTTAAAATTTAGAGCATATAATGTTGCAGTTTACGCAAGTCCTTAATTTTGAATTATAAGGCCTTAGAAAACCCTTGAAAAATCCTTAAATTTTGCTTCAGAAAATTTTTATGAACCATGAAAAAAAAAAAAAGCATGGGATAAGTTGCAATCTTGAAGAATAACCAAGAATAAGATATATATAGATATTACTTGCCTCTTATTTACATATTAATATTTTTATTAAAAGGTAACTTTGTACAGACAAAACTTCACAAAAGTCACTAAAATGACGAAATGCAGTAGTAGGACATTAAACCCGAACAGAGAAACATATATTACAGATGGCACACCCACTCCTGTTTGACGGTACCTGGTTGCAGCAAGGCAAATATGAATCGGCGGAGGCTTTCTACCAGCAGGTCCTGTCCGGGACATCTAAGGCTTCTGTACGTACCCTCATCTTTATGATATAAATATATACTAAAATACCTTTTTGTGGGATAATCTTGCACTGAGGTTAGCTAGATATATATCCATTTTACTATGTCCAGTTTTGGTAATATAGGTCAAGGTGCTTTGAAGGATGTATACATTTTTTTTTCATTTTGCACAAGAAATACTTTAAACATGGTCTTCCCCTTGTTTTATTTTTTTGAAATTGGGATCAAGATACCAATTTGTATACCATAGGGCTTTTTCTTACTATGCATCTTTTAATGGTACCTTTCCCAATAGCAAGATTATTACTGGGTTTTTTTCCTAATTATGTAAAAAAAAAGGGGGGGATAAAAAAACAATTGCCGAGAAATTTTTTTAATATCTCAACACTAGACACAGAATTGATTTACTGGTGAGTGTATTTGTACAAGTAGCATCTATTGCTAAATGATGAAAGAATCAATTTTGAACCCTGGTCCAATGATACATGCTTTCCTTATACTGTTATAAGGAAAAATTTCAAGTTTTGCACGAATCCTTGGGACGAAAGGTTGCATTTTTCAGGACATGGAAATAAAAATGAAACTGTCACAGTAATTTTTCATCTACAAAGATTATATGGCCAAAATGTTAAACATATAATTCCAAATTTGAAGTGAAATCATGCTAATAGACCTAATATGTTATAATTCTCAAATGGTGAGAAAAAGCCCTGGGAGGTTATTTATACAATTTGAGGTCAAAATGGACTATTTTGTGCATCATGGAAAAACCCTGCTTTTTATATATGCTAATACATGTATAGGTAATTTATCAGTTTAAATTTATGAACAACTTTAACATTTATAGTGTTTCATTATTGTTCAAAATATCTTGTAAAAAATGTATTTTGCATATATAATATTCTAGATTAGTATGTAAGCTTATACATTAAATTGAGGTTTTATAACCCAGAAATATACTAAAAAATATGTGGAAGTGAAATTGTTGGTTTCAATTTGTTTTTGACTTGGAAAAAAATCTTTCTTTACACAAAGCAATTAGTTTTCATAAATAAACTTCATGTAATGCATTAAGATAATATTGTCTAGTTTGTATTTTAAAGATAAAGTTTAATCAATGATAATTATTTCTCATTGATTAACACTTTGTTCATTTCTCTATTTTAGGCGTAAAAAAAAGGTTTCTTTCTGGTTACCCAACCGACCTATTATTTTACCCCCGACCCATTTTTTTCGAGGCTGAGACAAAAAATGAAAAATTGTTAAAAAAAATGAAAACAAATAATATCGATCTCAATCTAAGATTTAATATCGCCTTGTCTTCATTTAAACAGAATACTAATGATGACTTTGGAGACAGCCATTTTGAGATTACGGATAAGTTTCGAATTTCAACAAACTTTTGTAAATAATCAAAATTATAATCTACGTCTGAAACATTACAAATATGTCTTTTTAAAGTGGGTCGTAACAAAAGTTTATTTGGGTAATCCTCAGCACACATTAAATGTACATGTGTTCATAATAGACATTATTCAGTCCTTTACAGATTACTTGTGCAATCATTTCTACTTTCTCTCGAAGACGACAGTTTCTCACTGCAGATAAAACGCAAGTCAGTAGAGAGCATGCAAAATGTAAACAGATATTGTAGGCAATACTATCCAAGCATTCCGCATTTATTCATAATTGGGAAGCTTAAGAACGTGTGTTGATTGGATAAAATGACACAGGTGACTGACTCCGCCATTTTTTATTGATTTTCATCGGCACCCTGCATGTGCTTTCTAAGTAATATACTGTGAACATGTACCGGCAACCAAGTTGAATGGACTGATATTTAAAACAACCTAGAAAGATTTTTTTCCGTAAATCAATCTGAAATTACAAAATACAGTAAAAGGTAAATTGACATGTGGCATGATACATCTTCCACATTAGATCTAAACTTTAAAATAATAATAATAAAAAAAACAACCCGACCCACACATTATTTTCCGAGCCTGTAACCAGAAACAAGACTTTTTTTTCACGCCATAATTTTTTTTAAGAAACTCTTGTGTTTGTTTGTTTAATGTTATGTGTTCTTTGTATAAAAGTTATAAAGGGGATAGAATACCTCAATATATTTATCTAACAGACATCAAATATGATATTGACTCACTGAAAGTGGGACATTTCCAGTATTTCTTAATTGATTGACTCAACTGAATTCTGCAAACTTGTGGTTATTTAATAATTACCATCATAATTGCAGGTAAAACCAGTTGTCCATTGCTAACAAATATAGAGTCTGTTAAATGTAATCTTTATGTAGTGGTGAAAACCTTATTTCTCTCATTTTTTGTAGCCTAATAAGCCACAGGGCAAGACAAATAACACCCAAGGCAGCTCTTCCCTAAAATCAGAAATCGCTCAAGCTCGACAAAACATCCAAAAAGCTTTAAATGAAGTGAGTACATTACTAAGAAATCTCATTGTAAACTTCAAAGTCTGAAGCTCTATAGTTTGTCATCGGCTTGCTTTTTATATTTCTTTCTCTCTTAATGTTTCTAAATACTTTTTTTTTTTTTAAATGTAATCTACTCTTTCATATGATTTTGTTTGAACAGACTACATGAAATTCAACACGGAGGCTACATGGAAATTCCTAAGAGACGAGTCTTGTAATCAGCAACTACAACAAATGAATGTTTGCTTTCTACTGTATGAAGCATTAGTTGTTGCTCGTAGTTAGATAATGGCAAAGAAACCAAACTTACTAAATTTACCATCTGACATTGTTTTGGTTGGCATTTTCTTTACTCCTCTTTTCCGTGCAAAAGTGATAGTATTTTTCAGTATTTTGTTTGAAAGTCAGTAACCAGAACATTTGATGAAGATAAAACTTTATCATAGATGACAAACTGTATGAGATGTTCATTTAAGTAGCAGAGGTTTTGATGTTGTAAACACATAGCTGTCTCATTCTGTCCATTTCTTCATTCCATCCACTGCATCATTTTAGAATGCATGCAGACATCACAATAGAATTGATATAGGAACAGTTTCTTCATTTGTCAAAGTACAATGAGTTTTTCTGCTTTAATTCATTAGTCTTCACCACACAAGGAATGTTTTGTTCGAGCTTATTCATTGAAATAGTTGTTTGATGACAAGGCATGCTTGTTTTCATGTGTTTATAGAATTTTAGTGAGTTGGGGGGTGGGGTGACTTACAGTGTTATTTCATCATCTCAAATATAATGATGAAGATATGACTTAAAAAAACTTGATATTCCTGCAAGCTTGCAGACTATTCTGGGTTTGATACACCTTATAGTTATCATGTCAGAGGTAATATTTAACTTCACTAATAAAATTTAAAAAAAAACTAACAAAATAGTGTACATAGCAGGGATGGCGAAATCCATTGTCCGAGTCGTACATTTGCCAGCACGGACAAGTAAATTTTCACTGTTGACTTGTCCGTGGACAACCAAAAATCCAATACTGTTGCAAAAATTTAAATTCAAAACTCTAAACTGCAGCACTTCAACTGTATAGATATCCCTGACGTACCTCTGTCAAATAAAGTTTATTTTTCGGCATCTTACAAGATGATCCGCATATTAAACCGTTCCGTTTTGACTGGTTTCATTCTAAAATGTTAAGATATGAAAATTAAAGGTCAAAGTCAGCACTTTAATGCACAGTCTTTAATTGGTAAGTTCCTTGTCAAATGGATCGATTCCTTATTAAAAATCTTCCCAAACAAGAAAAGGGGAAGAAGATCCCGATCAAACCCCCACGAAAACAATAAAAGACTAAGATTAAAAATACAATAAAACAAAAAGATCATTTTAAGAATCCTGCCTTGAAGACTTCCCATGGCTTAGAGTCGATGACAGGCTCAGCGAAATGTCGAATTTGACGGCAAGAACAGATGCATAAGACATTCTGCAGTGTTAAACAGTTTGATTGTTAAATCAGTAAAAAATGTTTCAAATTTCAGTGTTAAGGTAGTTAATATAATGTTTTTTTACATGCATAAATTAATTTATTGAGAGTAGTAATAAAATTTCAATTATTTCCATATTTTATACCAACAGTTTTTCAAAAAGTATGGACAGATAGTATTTTGCTACGGACAAGTGAAATTTTAATTTTGGTTGTCCCTGGACAAGTAAAATAAAATGAGATTTCGCCACCCCTGCGTAGTTTATGAGAATCCTTCATGCCTTAGCTTGTTTGTAAAAGAAAGTGTTTTCTCGGATTTCTCTTGCCAAGTTTGAGAGCATAAAGTTTCTGTATACATTATTGATTTACGTATCAGTAAGGGACTGCACAATATTGTATTATGTGTTGCATGTTGCCTGTAATGTCTACAGTAAGTGTAAATGTATTGTTCTGTCATTATATATATATATGTATATATGTAACAAATTAATTAATACTTGCATCTTTTTCTTTAAGTTTAACAAGAATTTAAAAACATCTATGATTATAAATCAATATAATGGAACAATGTAATATTTATTGATAATAACTAACAGTTGAAGAAGTATCTCGTTAGCATAGACTGTTTTACATGTATTTTGATTTTTGACATAGTTAAAATTCAAATAATATAACTAACTTGACTAATATATTTTTATCTTTTCTCTTTCCTTGCATGTGTTTGTATCTTTGATTTAAATGTTAACTGCTTGCTATTTTGTTCTTTGTATTTATTTATGTATGTTTTTTGGGTTTTTTTTTGCTATATTCTTAAATTATGTATTGGACTTATTCATTATATGTATGACATTTGATTTAAAATATGTTTATGTTTTCTTTCTGATATTTTTCCCCATGGATCGTCAACCCCGTCCCTCTGCATGCGGCAATTTTTGGGATATTTTTCCTTGTGGTTATAATATTTTCTGTTAATTTCCTGTGTTTCTGTTGCTATGTATGATTGGTTGCCTGCCTCACTTGGTGTGTTCAGTTGGTCTGTGACTGTGTTGTGCAGGGCTCCAGCAGTTCAGGAGGTGCAGTAGTGGATGAGGGAGTAATGAAGAGGATTAATGCCCTTGAATCTGAAAACAGCAGCTTAAAGAAAAGTAAGTAAAAAAGTTGTAAAAATGATAACAATTAGAAATGATACTGGTATAGCTCCTTTCTTGGTGTTTAGCATATAAGGGTAGGACTGGTTTGCTTGGTGTCAGAATAATGTGACAGGGTGTGGTATCATGTCACATGCCTGTGGCATGAAACTGCAGTGTGGCTGCACTATATCTGTCTCGAGTAGACACAGTGAGTCTTCATATGACTAAAATACTGTCGGTGAGACGTTAAACCCAACAAACGGAAGTGTGTGTTGGTGTTGATATGATTTTATAAATGATCTTACAGACAATGATTCAGCATGATATGAAAAGGAAAGTCATGATTATCAGAAGAATTGTTTTGATTACTGCTCCCAAGATTTAAGAGGCATTTATTTTGGGATGATGAACGGGAAGAATTCTTAAAAAAACAATTCATCCCTGCCATTTAAAAACAACAACAAAGAAAAAAATAAATGAATAAAAACAAGAGTGTACATTGGAATGGAACACATGTGTCACCTGCGGATGTATGATGGAAAAAGTGTGACAGACAGACAGATGAACAGACGACAGAAAAGTGATCCCAATGTATCACCTCTACTTAAAGCAGGAGACAAAAAAAGTATTGCTTTTTTCATTCTTAGCCATTCCTATTGAGTAATTGTTACTGTTTATTCTCAAGTAAAGTAAAATGTGGCAAATTCCAGAAAGGTAGGTATATTTTGTTGTCTTTCATAAGGAAGGGCATAATCCTCCAGGAATGATGGACATAACTTGAAATCTAGACTGTTTATCTTTAGAGACATTTTTGCTGAGAATACAAGTCCAGCATGTTCAAAAGTTTAGCAATATAAACTTTTGTTAAAATTGAATGCATGAAGATTTAATTGCATTTTTGAAACTAAATTTATAAAATGATATAATGCTTTTTGTTTTTCAGTTTGGTTTGTCTTTCATTTATCTGTAGCTTTGGCAATGGATGTAAGATTTTCCTTTGGAAAAAGCGCGGGGGTGAAAATGGTTTGGGAGAGCTAACTTACAGCGGTTCGTTCACAGGTGATCAGTAGAAATTAGAAAACCCGGCTTTCGCCCCCTCTAAAATTCCCCAACCATGCATAAATGTAGACACACAACCCCATAAAAAATCACAAGATTGCACTATTTCATAGCTTTAAATTTAAAAAAGTTACAGGGGAGTTCCCCCAGACCCCAAATCCAACCGTATCTACAACCTTCTCATGGCTCGGGCAAAGCGGCAAGCCACTTGCATTGTCATTGCCGACATTTTTAGCTCACCTGAGCACAATGTGCTCATGGTGAGCTATTGTGATCGCCTTTTGTCCGGCGTCTGTGCATGCTTGTGTCTGGCATCAACAATTGCCTTTAAACAACATCTCCTCCTAAACCGCTGAATGGATTTTGACCAAACTTCACAGGAATCATCTTTATGATGTCCTCGATCAAAGTTGTTCAAATTATTTTGATTGGTTAAAAAATTAGGTCACAGAAGCTAAAAATAGATTTTAAAAATGCAAACTTTGAAAATCTTCTTTTGCAAAACTGCAAGGCCTAGAGCTTAGCTATTTGGTGTGTAGCATTGTCTAGTAAACCTCTACCAAGTTTGTTTAAATCATCACCCTAGGGCCAAAATTGGCCCCGCTCCAGGGGTCACATAATTTTACATTGGCTTATATAGGAAAAAAAAAAGAAAAATCATCTTCTCAGAAACCACAAGGCCTTGAGTTTAGATATTTTTGGTGTGTAGCATTGTCTAGTGAATCTCTACCAAGTTTGTTCAAACCATGACCCCCTGGGGTCAAAATTGGCTCACCCCAGGGGTCATTTGATTTAACATAGACTTGTATAGGAAAAACTAGAACAGTCTTCTTGTCAGAAACCACAAGGCCCGGAGTTTAGATGTTTGGTGTGTTACATGGCCTTTTAAACATCTACGAAGGAATTACGATTATTTTGCTGTACTTCTGCATGGATTTTGTACTCTGTATGACTGTTATAAAAGACAATGAAGGCAATATTTATCAGGTGAGCGATTCAGGGCCATTATGGCCCTCTTGTTATTAATATAGCACCAGTTCACCAGTTCAGGGAATTAATTTTGTAAGTACAGCCTATTAAGTGAGTGCATGCAAGAAGAGTGAATATGATAAGCCAAGTGATGGCAAATGAAATTAGGAAATCTATAAATGTAAGTTTTATCATCTAAATATAGTTACAGTACTGTCTTTGACGGTATTGCCTGTTATGGGGAAACAATCCATTTATTTTCAATCACGGATTGCTGCATTAGGTGACCATGCATCTACAGATGAGTATTGATAGACATCATGCACACATATTGTTAAAAATCAAATTCCTAGTCAAAGACCATCTGTGAACGAGCTGCTTGAAACTGTGTGAAAAACATGGTATATGATATGTAAGCCAAGAACACAAGTTGGTAAAGCTATGTTCTGTTCACAGCCTCACAGGACCTCACAGCCTTGGTGAAGAAACTTGAGGCACGAGTAGCAGCATTGGAGAAGGGCTCGGGTAGTTCAGGTTCAGCACCTACACCCGCACCTGCACCTGCAGCCAAGAAGGATGAACCCAAGGACGATGACGAAGATGACAGCGACTTCGACCCCTTTGCAAGTGATGTAAGTTACAACACTGGTGTTGATTTCTTGCCAGGGTCCTTGCTGACTTCAGTAATTGAGTGCTGGCCCCGTGTTCTCAGAAAATACTTACGATCTTGGGCTCAAATTTGAGTATCGTACTCAAATCCATATTGAAACTAATCAGCATAATTTAAGTCTGGGTATGAAAAGCGTGCTTTTTTATTTTACTAGAACATGGGGTCTGGACTCTCAATTTCTTGTTTTCCTGAGCAGCTCCAGGGGTTTTCTGAAGTGGACGCCCACTTGCCCACGCCGGGTTAAAATCACTGTGGTCAAGTGATTTTTCAAAGAAGATAGCCCGGCGGGCAAGTTTATTTATGTAAATGAAATTTTTCGGGTTTTTTTTATTGTCTATAGTATATCGGAGGTAAAATGCTTGCAAATTGTCTTTGATACATATTAAGTAAATTCCATCTTAATACTGCACATATTTAGTTTTAAACATTAACAAACACCAACTAACTTCTAGATCGGGCAACCTGTTTTCACTGGGGCTAGTAGATATTCAAAGTAACTTGCCCCCTGGACAAGTGAAAGTCAAATCCTTAAGTAAACCTGTGAGCTCCTAAATGAATATTTTTGAGGACTCCCCAACTTTTCAGCAAATCTTTCTGAAGGACTCCATTTTCCAAAACCTAGTAGTCAAGCCATTAGCAGCATGTAAAGTTTGAAATTTGAATTCTTGATTGTACTTAGTTTTCTTCAAACATGTCAGAACAGAGTTAAAACCAGAGAAAATTTAACAGCAAAAAAAAAAAAAGCCTTCATTTTGTATCAACAATGTTCAGTCTCAATGAAGTTTACTTTAGAGTGTGTGAGCTCAGCTAGCAGCCAAAGGTCATGTGAGCACATTTTCAATTTGCTGCTTCATTATGTTACACAAATGTTTTTACTTCCACCATTTGTCTGAGTTGAAAATGATCTGCTCTAG
Organism: Solen grandis; assembly: GCA_021229015.1. Classification (NCBI taxonomy): domain Eukaryota; kingdom Metazoa; phylum Mollusca; class Bivalvia; order Adapedonta; family Solenidae; genus Solen; species Solen grandis. Next base: position 25,949,314 of record CM037777.1, read on the forward strand.
TCTGTGGATTTTGCCTCTACTATAGTCAAGTCTCGTTATTGATACAGATTTTAAAAGACAAGGAGTCACTTCTCTATTATTTGCGTAGCTTATAAGCTTAAGTACTATGAAATGATGAATTTTTAATTTTATATTAATTGCAATAACAATTTGTACATTTTTGTTCTGGTTTTTGATCAGGATGAGTCGGAAGATGAAGAAACAAAAGCCAAAGTGGCAGCCTACAAAGCAAAAAAAGCAAAAAGTAAGTTCTTGTTTTACAAAATACCTTTGTAGATTTTCATTGTTGGCAAAAGGGGACCTCCCTCCTGTTTGAGGGCTTGATTTCATCCTGAATTTTAAGTTTTCATCTGATGACCCAGGTTCTGAGGTAGGCAGCAGGCCGATCCAGTGTCCAACACCCTCTCTCCATGAATCTCAGTTCAGGGAATTAGACCCTTCTTGATGCTTTTAACCCATGTCTTCCTTTGTCTACCACACCCTCTGCATTCGGAATTTGTCATGCCTATTACTGTGTAAATACTGTTTGCATACCACATGCTCATACAACTTCCCATCAAAATGGTTAAAATGGCACAGGAACATGTCCAAAGTGCTTACACTCAGCACAGAATTGAAAGATTCAGAACTGGTTTGGCCCATATGACTGGAATACTGTCTGTTGGACCTTATGCCCAGGCAAATAAAAGTAAAACAAATACAGTTTGATAATTTTGATAATCTTCCAGAATGTCTCACCAATCGGAAAGCCTTTGTCACTTTTGAAGTAGGATTCTTGACACTGTTACACCAGTCTGATGGGTGTTTATTTTCATGGGAAACTAATTCTTTTTGATTTCTTGGAAGGTATTATCCATGAATATAGACCCCCCACCCACCTACAAAATATGTTCATTCAAAAGGATCTTATTTTTTTAGCTTGTTTGTTGTTGTTGTTGTTTTTAAAGAAAAAAGGTAGAGAGAGGTATTGTTGTTGTTATTGGCGTCGTTGTCATCATGACAAACTTAAATCTTGGCCATAACTTCTAAACTATTAAACCGTCTGTCATCAAACTTCATATACTTGTTTACTGTCATAAGGGCTACTTTCTCAATAAGGGCCATAGATATTTGGTCCATTTTGACTAATTTATCTTTCTTCTTAAAATGAAAATAAAACTTGCAGACGAGCATTGGCATCAGCATGAGGTGCTCTAGTTAAGATATATATCCAAGAATTAATTCATCCATGGTATCTCTGTATGTTCATAATCTGACAGCAAAAATTGAATTTCATAATACAACAACAACAAAAAATACCCCCCAAAAAAACGTTTTTACAGTATTTTTCTATAAATTATTTATGTCATAATTTCTAACAAGCCAAAGTGAAAGAATAAAATAATAATTTATAAAGCTTTTCCCTTTTATTCAAAAGTGTGAAATAATATTAAATGTATTTCAAGGGCTCAGTGCAATAGGTTCTCAACTTATTCTTTAATACATATAAGTAACGACCCTTTTGCCCTGACCCTACGATTTGCTCTTTTTGCAGAACCAGCACTCATAGCCAAGTCCAGTTTACTCATCGATGTCAAACCATGGGATGATGAAACAGACATGAAAGAATTGGAAAACTTGGTTCGAACTATCGAGATGGATGGGTTAGTCTGGGGTCAAGGTAAGTTGGAATGTCTGTCCTTATGACCTTCTACTAGAGACCAAGGTATGAGGCTCCAATGAGAGGGCATTTTGCTCTGTACAGTCCTATATAGAAAATTTCTAAATTATTTCTTCTCTGAATTTTTTGTCTAGAATTTTGATCTCAGTTTTGACGGCTCAGAGCAAAAGGGTCGTAACTGATGTGTATTAAAGAACAAGTTAAGACCTTTTTGCTCTGAATCCTCAATTTGTATTTGAGATTGTTTAAGTCAAGATTATTGACACTGTTTGTAACAAGAGGTTTTTCTTATATCTGTACTAGACTGTATGATGAGAACTTTGAAGAGACTGCATTGCTGAGATATAAACTGGTCAATATCAGCATGGGCACTTGGGTCTAATGCATTTTAGCTCACCTAAACACAATAAGCTCAGGATGAGCTATTGTGGTCAATAAATGTCAGATTAGTTTGTTTGCACTCTAGCATGTTCATTTCTTAAGCAATCGTCTTCAAACTTTATGACAGTGTTTATTGCCATAATGATCTCTCGGCCAAGTTTGATTATGGCTGATGTCGGCCAATAAGGTCAGGAGTTAGGCTATTTTAATATTAAAATAAGCCAGATTTCAAATTTTTCCCAAACTTTATGACAATGTTTATAGCCAATTATCTCTTGGCCAATTTGATTATGGCAGTTCTCGGCCTATAAGCTCAGGAGTTATTGCCCTTTCAATATTAAAAAAATGCTAGATTTCACTTTGTTTGCACTCTAGCCTCTTTTTTTTTTTTTTTTTGGCTTTGTTTACGTTAAATGTCCTTTTTCATCTAGTAGTCTGTCCAGTTTAAAACGTTACCATGGAACTACATTTTACTTACAAAACTAATTTTGTCTCTTTGTTTTTGTCCAGGTAAACTGCTTCCAGTTGGGTACGGTATCAAGAAGCTGCAGATCAATGCTGTGATAGAAGACGACAAGGTCAGCACTGATGATCTGGAGGAAAAGATCACTGCGTTTGAAGATTTTGTAAGTAAATACTGGACCAGTAGTCTCCGGGTTCTTGCTAAGATTCTGAAAACTTGAGTCACCAAAAATATTCAGTCCCTCCGCATATTCATAAGATTGTATAAACAGACTTAAAGACCTGCAATTTTTTCGATGCCAAGGGGGAGGGTGGGGGGTAATTTATTACATGTAATTTTAAAGATTTTGTTTCTAAAATGTGATTATTGTTCACAGTGCAGTAGACAAACATGACACAAATATGACTTAATCAAATATTCTTAAATGACTTGTTTGTCAGATATTCATGAAAATGTACGTTTAATTTTGCACAAAAATAAAAGGGGAGAAAATATGTATAGACTAATGAGTGTCACCAATTTTAACAAATGTGTGTGTTTCTTTTTTCAGGTACAAAGTATGGATATTGCAGCCTTCAACAAGATATGAGCAAGAGATTTTTGTGAAAGACTTTTTTATGAGAGTGCTGATCTATTAAATGATATTTACACCAGTAGAGTTTGGGTCCAGTCTGACATCCTGAATTTTATCTGTTCTAAAAACCCAAACCACCTTTATTTGATGGTACAGTGGCAGCTTATCTATATAGAGGGATGTCCCAAAACATCCTTGACAAGCATTGTTATTAGGGCTCAACAGGGTCAACACCTTGGTGTGGGTGGCCACAGTAATCGCCTTGTCCATCAGTCCGTCTGTCTGTTTTTCTTGTCCACGCTGTAACTCAAATAGTTTTCATCGGATCTTAACCAAACTTGCTGAGAATGTTTGTAGGTATAAAATCTAGGCCAAGTTTTTATAAGCAGCCAGATCACTTGGGGCACTTCAGAGTTACTGCCCTTGAATTTGTCAAAATTTTGTTGTGTTTTGAAGCATGATGCTTTCAGCAAGAATATGTGTATAATTATTGACTGTTATATGTTGAATAGCAATTAGAAATGGCACTGTTATAGCTCCCTGCTTGGCACTCAGCATATAAGGGTAGTTCCAGGACTGGTTGGCCCAGTGTTAGAATAATGTGTCTGGGTGTGATATCATGCCACATGTCTACGGCGTGATACTGCAGTGTGGCAGCACTATGTCTCGAGTAGACATCGTCTCTATATATCACGTCATCATTCGAGCTCACCTGACCGTAGCGGCAATCTTTGGGGCTAAGTGCTACTTTTAAGATCAGTCATGCATACATATTTTGATGTATAAAAAAAGAAAAAGTTAATCAAAGAATGAGGCTTTTACTATTAAAATGTACGCATATAACGAGTCTGCAACTTTAAAATGAATTAATATTGAGGTTTGAGGATTCATAAGTGTATGAACTACACTATATTGAAGTGAAATTCGATGATATCATTATAGTTTATACACCAATGAGCGATTATTGATCATTTATTATATTCACACGAAGAAAAAATCATGGTAAAAAAAATTCAATTACATATGCTGGAACTCGGTATACATGTAGTATAAAAGTTCTTTTCAAATTTCTGAGTTTTAACATATTTAACTAAACCAGGGATTCTATATACAATGTATATAGAATCCCTGATTAAACTAAAATAGGTATTTCACGAAACCCATGCTATACAGTCCAGTACTTTAAAATAAGTCTTTGACTAAACCTGTATACACAACATGGAGTTAAATTTACACTGACCATTATATGAACAATTTAAGAATATAATCGAGGGGTGAAGGCGAAACTAGGCTAAGTGCGTATATTATATATAAACACTTCTCTTAGTTTCGCTCTCACCCCTCGATATATATCATTAACATTATAAGATCTATGACGATGCATCATGCACATGCTATGATTAATTATCAAACGTACTGCTTTTAAAAATAGAAAAAAAAATTTTTTACATAGATGAGAATCGAGGTATAATTACCATGATTGAAAAGTACCGGTATATATGTACCTGTTTAAATTAAATTAAAACAGTTGTCTCTTCTGAGTATATAAAAAAACAACCTCCACTAAATTAGATGGATCAAGAGTCGAATTACGCACATAAATAATTTCAGTGCGTTCTATAGTCTGGTTCCCGGCCGTCCTCAAGATTACAGATAACGTAGTGCAAGGGAAAGGTATCCCAGCCGAGAACCAAACAATGGATCTTACTGAAACACATTGTGTGAGCAACTCGCATCAGATCCAGCGAATCTCTCGAGATATTTGAACACATTTCAATCACATGATTATAACCTGTCTATAAAATATCCATGTCGCATTTTTTAATCACTCCGTGATTGTTAAATTTGTAATTTGGTGCTTATATTGCACTTTGTGTAAAGAGTGTAAAATAATCAAGTGATGAAAACGCCTCCGCTGGGCAGCGCGTCTCGCAAATAATACTTAATAGCATAATCTATAAACACAACATCTTGAAACCAGTTTGTTCACAGATGATCGGTAGAGCTCAGCTTTCGATTGTTAGTTTCAATACCGTCTGTGACGGTATTGCCTGTGTTGGAGAAGCCACCCATTTCTTTACAACCACGGATGGTTACGTTGGATTACAGTGCGCCAATAGATTGGTATTGCTCACATATAGTTAAAAATCAAATTTTTTAGTCAGTGGCCATAATGTAAACGAGTAGCTTTAACGGGAAATATACTTTTAAAAGTATTGTGTTAGAAACCTGATTGTTGTGATCTATTACTGATGATATTAAACGATTCGGCCGGGGTGATGCAAAACGAGGCTATGCCAGGTAGGTATACGATTGATTGATTCAATTTAGCCTAGGGTCGGTGACAAAAAAACAACAACAACAAACAAACAAATACACAAAAACAGTTGGGGGATGAAAATATTAACGTGTTGTTTAAAACTGTGTTAAATTAAGCTTACAGAACTCAAATCTCAGACTTTCTAGGTCTTTTAGTGATAAACTCGGACAATGAAAGTTGAAGGTTATATGCTTCCTGAGAAAGTAAGTGACCTACTTTTTTATCGGCAATATTTCAGTTCAGTGCTTTGCGTCAAGTAGATTTTATTTTACATAAAATTGCGGGAACCAAATAAATGCGCAGTTAATACTCAAAGATTCACAAAAATGTCACACGTGTAATACTTCAATAACTTAGGTCATTTTTTTTCTTCATAATTTGACCCATTCTAACGTTCGTTTTTCCTTAAGTGACAAAAAAGTAGGACGAAAAACATGCATCAGTCATTTGATTAACATTTGAAGAATACGAAATAAAACATTCGACATTTCCACAAGTCCCAGAGTATATATAATTTATTCCATGCTCTAGTTTAAGTGTACTTCTGACTTGAGATTTCTTATCAGTCCCGATATATATAACCACGGGTCAACATATAAGCCAAAAGTAATTGTACCGGTGTTATCGGGCTTGTTCCAAAATTATTCTGTCTTGCATGATGTCTGCGGTATGTATTAAAGTTTCAAGATGTACACATTTTTGAAGATATTGTTTTTTTTATATAATACACTTACACGCATTACTATCAGCTATAATGTTAATTAGTATTTATGGTAAATACATGTACATATTCTTTTTTTCTTTCTTTTTTTTTTTTTTTTTTTTTTTTGCAAACATCGCAGACCTGGACCAAAGAGGCTCGTAAGGCTTCGGAAATACTTGCAGTTTCAGATGCGACATGACTGAAGTGTGAAAAGCATGCGTGCACGAAAGCTGTGTCTCCCCTCTCAACTCCAAATACAAACCTCTAAATCCACGGCGCATGTTTTCCACGCTTCAGTCGTGTCTCCCCGAATATTTTCTTACGTTCGATATGTACAAAGAGCGACATTGTTTCTACATTTACATCATTAAAATGTAGGGACGTTTGGACTGGAAAAATAGAACAAAGATGTAGATGCACCAAAATTTCTAAAATTGAATTGTGCCTTTTTTCTTTACATTTATACATCTTATAGGCTGTCATTTAATTTTGGTGGAATTTCTGAAAGACGAGGTGAAAAATATGCACGAAACTATGAAAATACGATATCCTACAGAAAATAGTAGAAAAAAAAACACACCTAAATTGACTAATGGGTTATATGTTTATGTTTTAACTATTTATTTCACATCGATTACGAAACAAGTTATCACATTATATATTAATCACTCTCGATGTCTCTGGTGGCGGCGCATGTGGTCATGATTGTGTGAGGAAACCGGGGAACCTAGAGAAAATCCACGTGTCTGAATGGGCGAGCACTACATCCTTTTTACGAACGTGATCAGGAATCGAACCCGGGACGTGTTGACAAGAAGCGAAGTGTGTTACTACTATGATATCGTAGCTACTGTGAAATCATTTTATTTCGTGGGGATGAAATTTCGTGGATTCAGTGAAAAAAACATGTTCGTGGGGACAAGAATTCGTGGATTCGTGCGTTAGAAAATTTTTTTATTTATTTATTTCAACGTTATCTGGACGTTGATTTGAAGACCTTTACAAAATTTAAGTTGAAAAGAATGCAGCCTAATATTGATCATAATATGTTAATGACATGACATTTAGTATATGTTAAGATCTGTTTTCAGAACTTACTTTTAGGGAGCGTTAATCAGACCAAAGTAAGTGTAAATAAATCTAAGCTTGTGGCCATATAGTTTTCGTATTATTTCGGCCATGTATTGCTTAGGATAAAAACCGAGGTCACCACAGTTGTGGCACAGCATGATATCCTGGACCCACTCGTCATCAACTGGGGCTAGACAGGATGTCCTGTAGTGCCTGGGGCAAGTGGACAATGGGGCACAGCAGGTGTCAAATCAGTCGTCTTGATGACAATGACAAATCACTGTGCTATATTGGCCATAATACAGGGTGGATCTCTCCTACCCATGCAGCTTATCTACTCAAAAAAATTATGACGCAATTTGTAATGAAGCAAAACTTCACAAATGAAAGGATAAAACGAGTAATATATATATACATGTACATATATCATGTATATATTATAAAACTATGTACCATAATAAAACACGACTAGTACAGCGACCGCAGTATAAACAAAAGTGGGTGGAGTACTGTAAATTATGGTGGAAACCAACTCAAAATTAGTTGCACTTGTACATTAAACACAAAAACTAACATTACGAAGTTTCCTTTGGCGATTTGTTTATTTGCTTTTTAATACATTATATTCCAGAACATAAACTTTATATATATTATTGAACTCAATTTACTCGAGTCTGTTGGGGTATGGGAGAAGGTCGTCATTATCGGCGAGCTGTTTGACATGATAAATGAAAACTTTTCGTGGGGACATAAATTCGTGGATAGCGGCGTCCACGAAATCAACGAAAATTAATCCACCACGAAATATTATGATTTTACAGTATTTGAGACAAGGACATATCAATTCTAATCGAAAAAAAAAATCTCGATACTTCGGTACAGGCATGAGGCAAGTATCTGAACCTCTGTAACGAAGTCTCGCATGTACGATCTACGGTAGAGATACAGTTGAACCTGTATAAGCGGTCAACTGTACTAAGCGGTCAACTGTACTAAGCGGTCAACCTGTGTTTAGCGGCCAATTTTAGTTTTTACCAAACTGTAGCATTTTGTTATATATTTAAACCTTATTTAGCGGGCACCTCTGTTGAGCGGTCATTTTCTCTTTTTCCCTTGGCTGACCGCTTAAGGCGGATTCGACTGTATGTGAAAGTCTTAAAAAGATACTGACAGTGCCGTTTTCCGCTCATATGGGCAACTATCTATAAAACAGAGATGGGAAACTACTGTTTAGGTGTGCAGCAGATCATTGAATTTTGCAAACTTTCAAAAAAGTATGGAAAAGTCACAGATAAAAATGTAACCATACTATAATCATTTCTGTAATACAAGGAATCACTTCCACTTTGACTAATTGTAAAATTCCTTTACATGACGATTTAAATTCAACCAGTGTACATGTAGCAGAAAAACAATAAAACATATATTTCTTTTCATGCTGGTACTTTTCTATATTACATCAAACTGTTTATTTATTTATTTATTGACTTATTTTGATACACAATGTATCATTTTGATGGTAATTTAATTTTTTATTATGAGATAGAATAGAATAGAAGATATTTGAAAACGTGACTTCGCTAGAACTGGACGATATGCTTGCCAGTCTTTGTTTAATAGATTTTTCATATATGTTTTTTATATATGTGGTATTTTAGGACTAGTTGACTCGGTTTTAGAATGATATGACTGAGTGATAATACGCAAGGGGCATTTTTAGTAAAATTCGTACCAAAAAGAAAGGGGAAAAGGGGGGAAAGGAAAAGAAAGAAAGAAGAAAAGAAAGAAAATACTATGGATAAACTAGAGTTTTTCTTCTTTTGTTTCATCTTCACAAAAGGTGTTGAGAATGAGATTGGTCTCATTGTCTTCGTTTCACTTTTCATTGTGTAAATGAAAGAAAACGGATAGACACTTCAATGAACAATATTCGTACGACAAAGATCAAATTTGTTCGTACGAAGTTAGTGAATCGTGCCCCAGTCTTCTACGGACATTATATACTGCAATGCGGCAACAATCTATGGGTCCCTAAGTAGATATGTTTTCAAAATGATCAAACTACAGTTGATTAAAATGCACTAACCAACTAAAAAGAAAATGTAATAAAAAAAATTCTGCCTGGCAATACGAAAAAGGGGAGACAATAAATATACGCTCTATGTCGCAGTGTTGGTTCCTGGCTGTGGCATTGTGTTTGACCGCTGGGGTCAGGGGTCAGACCCAGCACCAGGTTCAAATCGTGCACGACTGGCAGGGTCGGTTCCAAGGTGTTTTGACCATCCCTATCACAGAAGAAGTGGTCGGATGGGAGGTGAAACTCAACTTTACAGAACCCATTGGAAAGATGGACGTACGTTAATTTTTCACATTATCATTTTCCATTTCCTTTGGAGACCTAACTTTAGATATTCTTCTGATATAATATGATTTGTGTTTATCCAGCCCGTTTGCCGAGTGGTCAGAGCGTCCGAGAGGTCTTTGGTTCAATTCGCGACCGCAACAAATTGTACTGAAATATCTTCCTTGGCGCTCAGAACATAATGTTAGTTCCAGGATTGGTTGGTATATAGTGTCATAATGTGACTGGCGTGATACCATGCCGCTTGTCTACGGCGTGATAACGCAGTAAGGCAGCCCTATATCTGTAGACAGAAGTACTACTAATTAACACTAGTAAACAAACCATTGAAATATTTAATAGCAATAAGATCAATGACACGGTACCCAGACAAGATAATATTGGAAGATTTTTTTGTTTGTTTAAATACGGATTTGGGTCTGTTTGGCTTAGTCAAGAAATTGGTGAATTAAACGTATTTACTCGTCAATATAAACATAGAATAATTGATTGTCAATTGCAAAACTGGTTAGATGGAATCCAAAACTCTCCTCGGCGTGATACTTATAAATGTTTCAAATGTGTTTTAAATCTAGAAAAATACTTATCTATTGACATTCCATTTATGTAAAGAAATCATTATCAAGGTTTAGATGTTCAAGTCACAAATTATTTATAGAAATGGGTGACATTTAGGTATACCAAGATAAGATCGACTTTGTCAAACTGTTTACAAAATAATAATTCTTTTATCGAAGATGAGTTTCAAGTGTTTTTATTTGTGATAGGTTTACACAAGAAAGACATCTTTATATCTCTCCCTGATATAATCAAGAGTATACATTCTATAATTTTTGTAATTTAGTAAAAACCCATGATGCTGACAAAATTAAAACTATTGCTTTTTTGTTAATTAAATAATGAAAATTATTGACAGTTAATACGTATTGAAGACACAACTTTAGTTTTTATCACTGTTTTGTTTGTATACATGTATTTGGGCTGGATGCCTTTATTTCCTTCAATATACATGTTGGGTTAAATTGTTGTTGAGTTAAGTTGTACTGACAATTCAAATGCAAAAGCTTAGCCAGTAAAGCTCCCTAACTATCGGGAAAAAAAAGCTATGTCGGACTTACCTAATCGACGTTCACCATGAAGTAATTACAGTGGAGTGGATTTCTCACAATTAGTAAATCATATAATTGATATTCACTTTTAAATAAATCGGTAAAGGAAGGAGGCACTATTTACAGGAGTGGAAGGGTGACGTCATAGTGCACTCGAGTGACAATACACAGTTTACCCTGGTGAACAAGCCGCACAACGGAATCCTGCACCCTGGTGACAGACTTGAAATACAGATGTTTGGTGAGAAATCTCTCCCTCTTCATCATCTCTCTCTCTCTCTCTCTCTCTCTCTCTTAAATCGTAATTCTATATAGGCTAACCGAAATTTCTCCAGTCATATTTAGCGCTAAGTATTATTAAATCGAAGCAGGATCACATTCCACACTTTTCCCTGTGAAATACAATCTATTTGCACTTTGGGAAATGTAAACCGTCGCATTAACGCGAGATCCGAAAATAAAAGAAAAACGAGATATGATTTTTTCCCGTCCAAAATGTAGTTAGCCTGGGTTCAGAGTGTTCTAGACCATTTCACTCCGAAATGAGACGTAAACCTATGTAAATCAACGAGCACTTCACGAACACCTAATCTACATGCTGGTGTAAAATTCCAAACATTGCTCAATGTAAATTAAAATACTCTTTAGATTTTTCCCCAGTCACTGATTGGTCAATTTAAATCAGCGAATTATACCGGGTATTGACGATCCTCTAGTGAAATGGTTTTTGCTCGAAGAATATTTAATTGACAGTTGTGTCATGGATTTATTTGTTGTCGTCTGACAGTTGATTACCCAGGAAGCAGCGCGCCATCCGGTACAGCGGAGTTTTTCAACCTCGGCCATGACGAATTCGTACCAGGCACGGCTCCACCAGACAGTATGCTATTTTTTTTTATTGTAGATTCATTTTCTTGTTTGAAGTCTTTAAAGTCATTAAATCACTATGCATATTCCATTATATCATCCAGAAACAGTGCAATTATCTTCTTTTCGTCATTTATTAATAAAAAAATTGTTCGGGACTAAATTAATACTAGTTCATTGTTTCGCTGAATAAAACAGTTGATTATAATGTATAATGCTTATTACGGTTGCAAAAGAAACCAACGTTTACGTCTGGGCTGGTGTCATATTTTGAAGATCAATAAACTTGAAAACGCACTAGAACAGGAATCTTGATTTTTTTTTTTACTCTTTTTAATAGTATAAACACGCTCTTAATTTTTATTTATTCTGTAATTATTTAATTATGTTTAATAAAAACTGCATCTGATTTGATATCAACAATTTGATTAACACACGGGAAACAAAGTCCTGATTTTGGCATCATTTCAGACGACGGTACAAAATACGACTTAAACGAGGTACTGGAGAAGTCAATATTGTTTTACGAGGCCCAGCGGTCCGGTAAGCTCCCGGACACTAACCGTATACCCTGGCGCGGGGACTCCGCACTGAACGACAAGGGCCAGAATGGAGAGGACCTTAAGGGCTGGTATACGTAAAAAACT
>CM037777.1:25961570-26011570 GCA_021229015.1 Solen grandis
GCATTATTTTTGGAATAATATAGTTATCATTGCCTAATTTTCAAGTCATAATTACAAAAACTGAACGGTGTAACGCTGCCCAAATAGAAGCTAAATTGAGCGCATATTATTAAAAGAAGTCGTAAATTAAAAAAAAAAAATCAAATTTTGACTCATGGCTATCCTCCAATATTCCTGTAAACTATCAATGGAAAACGTTAAATTATCAGTAATTTTGTTGTAATTTTTTCGATGGGATTAGTAGGTCTTACAATGTAATTGGATAAGTAAATCGTGAATGTTCCCCTATTTGATGTACTATTTACAGTTGAAACTGCATCAGCGGTGACCTGTATCAAGCGGTCAATCTGCAATATGCGGACATCACAATCATATTTCAAGCAACCCCAGCTGAAACAAGAACTGTCACAGTCAGTGACATATGCCCCCAAAGAGTTGCTTTGATCAGGGCCTCTATGTATACTGTATAGTATTAAAGAGACCCTGCTTTGACACAGAATTGTTTTACCTTTTTAGCAGATTTTAGCACATATTTGATGTACACTAGACTTGAATGTTCTTTGGAAAAGCGTTTAAATGTGTCTTCCCTTCCCAATGGCTCTATCAACAAAGGGGAGTACCTCAAAATATATTGAAATTAAGAGCTATGGGTCTTGTAATCTGCACTTGTTTCATATGTTCTGTCTGTTTATGAAGTTACATCCAAGTGGGTGCCAATATCCATCCATCCAGGACAGAGTTAGTATCTGAAAACCAAAAAATAACCCCGTTTTATGACCTTTGATTGTTTACTGTGACCTTGACCTTTGAGTTACAAACCTGTATGTTTTGCGCTACACTCCGTCTTCTTGAGGAGATCACTGATACCAAGTTATATAAATATCCATCCATCCAGGACAAATTTAATGTTCGGAAACTGAAAAATAACCCCATTTTATGACCTTTGATCTGTGATTGAGACCTTGACCTTTGAGTTACAAACCTGGATCTTTCGCGCGACACTCCGTCTTCTTGAGGAGATCATTGATACCAAGTTATATAAATATCCATCCATCCAGGACAAATTTAATATCCGGAAACTGAAAAATACCCAATTTTATGACCTTTGATCTGTGATTGATACCTTGACCTTTGAGTTACAAACCTGGATCTTTCGCGCGACTCTTCGTTTTCTTGAGGAGATCATTGATGCTAAATTATATGAAAATGCTTGCAAGACAAAGTAAGTGTCCGGAACCGAAAATGCCAGGACGGACTGACATACACGGACGGTCCAATTTTAATATATGCCCCCCCACCCCCAAGCTAGCTTACAGGCATAAAAATCAGGATCCGGGCTTGATAACACTACATGATATATCATAATATTGCGCCAGTCATTTTCGTTATACATACCCTGACAAAAATATATCTTAATAACTACTCTTGTCTTGTTTGTCCTTTTTAGGAACTGTTTTGACAAAAAGGGCATTTTCTTTCTATAAACTTGTATATCAACTTCAAACAGACAGTTACTTTGTTTATAACAAGGGTAATTCTGTACAATCTAAATATGTGACTAAAAAATTTGCGTAAATGGTAATGGTGGAAAAAACATTTCTAGTTTGGAAAAAAGTCTTTGTGACAGAAATACTTTTAAAACAAAGATATACGTGATACGCCTAGTCTTAATGTATGACAGGATTGCCTTTGAAGTAAATATAGACCCGATACTTCATAAACTTTGGCGTGTTGTCATTAAACATAAACAACAAGAGACTAATAATTTGTCGCTAGGGGAAACACACTTTTTATCTGATGTTGATGAAAATGATGATAAGTAATTCGTCAGACATGATTGCTAGTTATAGCTGGACGTAAACGTGCATTTATACGTGAGAGTTGAACCACAACGTATTTTTTAAACTTTTTTCCCCAAAAAACTTTCCCATTTATTTAAATACGATAAGGCACGAATATGTTTTTTTAAAAATTTTGCGCGCGAAGCGAAACGATTTCAGCAATATTAAAGAATGCATTTGTAAGATTCTAAAAAGTGTATATGTTTTTTGTCAAGTAACATCTTCGACGTAATTGATACTTTAGATTAAATCTCCGTTGACATCCATATCTTTCTTAATTTCAAACAGCCATGTTTTTCTTTGTAATAATAAAAAAAAAACAGCCATTAAACACAATTCGTTTAATGTTACTGTTTCGTATAATTGATATATTATAATAATAATATATTATTTGTTATATACCAGGACTGGGACAAGTGTATAAGTGTGTTTTTACAACGAAAGCACTTTCTGTATGATTATAATCATACACATTTTAATATTTTTGAATATTTTCAGAGAAGCTTGTTTTATAAAGTAGATGTTTGACAATAATTTGATGGAATCCCTCGTATTTCGTTTTCATGTAAAAATACATATAATAAAGGCGTGCGTTTTCAAAGTCATTAATTATATATTTTCAAACGTGACGACTGTGTGTTCTGCTCCTTGGGTTAAACTGATTATTGTAAAATCATTTTTTTCTTAAATTATTCACATAATTAAATGTATCCGTTAGTAATCATTATTGTAACTCTCTAACCTGCTTTTAAAAATGAAATGTAAGGAATGTGTTTTATCAGGAATACGCCCGAATCGTTCTTTTAAAGCGCAGTTAATCCAAGTAGTGTTGTGCACTCCTTGAAAACAACTTGACTTGACTATTTGAGTAAACCGTCGCTTCGACAGTATTTCAGTCATATATATATACGTCCAGCTAATTACAGGTGGAGGAAGACCCCGAATGTACGGAGGCATCCGGGTAGAATCACTGACCTACCGCAAGCCAGCTGGAAGGCTTCCTCACATGAAAATGCGAAAGACGCTGCCGGGATTCGAACCCACGTGGTGAGGGGCTAAATGATTGAAAACAATCAATTCTGCTCGATTTCAAGATCTAATTTGGTAGGGTTGTATAAAAGCACTCTGATAACTATACGTCATTTTATCATACCTTTTGAACTTCGATAATCAAAATAAATGTAGACTCACCAATGTTATATCACATCAATAATACATTGAATTAAAGCAGGTCTTTATAGTTTGTGTAATATGTGTATATTACTGACTGTATCATTGATTGTTTTGATTTTGCATATAACGCTGAGTTATACTGACAGAACATATGGCAAAACGACAAAAGAAAAAGATGAGGAAAAAGAGGAAGAAGAAGAAGAAGAAGGATAAAAACAACAGCGAAGCAGCTGTGAAGTTATACGTACATGAAACCAATGTTATTGCAATTGATAGGATGATTTAATTATTGGTTCTAACAATGCTGAATTCATCAGTATCTAGCATTTACAACTAATTGCGCAACGCAGCGCATGTAATATGCGTACATATATGTTGCCACGCATTGATTTTTTTTTAAAGATGAAGCTTTTTCTTTATAATGCAAAAAAGAATCAATGATTTAAAATAGATAAAAATAGATAAATAAATCTAGTTCACCACAGGAACTTACTAAATCAGAATTTTCACTGGACAGGATTATCTTGTTAATATGTAGTGTTACAACACACATCATATCCCGGAAGCTAGTTGAATGCAATGCGATTTTTTTAGTGCTCAAACGCTTTGATTTTTAAAATGCTGTTATCATAATATTGTTTAAATATGGATGGAAAGGTAATGGTGTTTTTTCCCCCGAGGTCTATTTACGTTGACTTCATTTGTTGGAGATAACGGCGTCATATTAATGTATTACTCGCCAGAGTTGGGATAAATAAAAAAAGGCGAGGCACTAATTAAATGACATTTACTGGACTCCTTCATGCTAGCAATAGACTAGCATGTCATGAAAACTGTCACTGATGACAGGCTTTCAGGATTTTTTTTTCTAATAAACGACATATTGTGTTTGAATTGTGAAAAAGATTATGACAATAGCCCAATTAGCGATATCGCAATTTATATTTTATGGTAATAGCAGGTAGTCTCTACGGGTTTCTCTACAGGTCACCGTGTACTTTTATGCTACGTTTGTTTATCCATGATAACTGTTTCTAATAGAAAACTAAAATATATATCCCTCTTAAAGAGAGAGAGAGAGAGAGAGAGAGAGAAAAGAATTGAAAATTTTACAAAAAAGAAAAGAAAAAAAGAAGAAGAAAGAATAGAAAGAAATACAAATATAAACAATTGATTCGTGAAAGTTAATTTTATGCTTATGGATGAAAGTACTTCCTTTTTAAAGAAATGGGAAAATAGCTTCATTTTAAATATTTTTGATTATTTCATAAATCCTGGAATAGATTTTTTTCAATTTTTTTTCTAGTAAATATTCTCTAATGGTTGCTTAATCAAAACAATTAAGCAAATATAGGTCACCAAAATCACAGATAACTAAAAAAAAAGAACCTAATGCAGAGCTATGGGCCTTGAGCATGACACATTCTATTATCAAGTTTTAACTTCAATAGC
The DNA here is from genome assembly GCA_021229015.1 of Solen grandis. Classification (NCBI taxonomy): domain Eukaryota; kingdom Metazoa; phylum Mollusca; class Bivalvia; order Adapedonta; family Solenidae; genus Solen; species Solen grandis. The sequence goes on from CM037777.1 coordinate 25,966,037, forward strand.
ATCAGTAGAAGAGAGGAGTTATCCTCTGGAAAAACAACCCTTTAAATGTAGTTGTTCTGACATTATGACAGCTTATAACCAAACGGAGTATCCGAAATATGTCACACTTAACATGTCCAAAACATTGAAATGGTAAACTGTAGCATACACCCTAAAACGATACCAATTGATAAAAATGTACAAACAGGAACGAAACCTACACTCTTTGAATACATTGTATAATGACAATTTGATGCTTCAACCAGTAATATATACACGTCAGCAATTGCTTTTTCAATTCTAAATAATATTTTGTTATTATTTTCATTGACATATTCACAAAGACATGTATGAAAAAGATATGTATAGCGAAGGCTATGTTAGCATAATTATTAAATGTGTATAATAATATCATTATAAATGACTTGATAACAATAGATGGTTCTTGTGAAAATGCCAATTTAAAATTTTAATTTTCTATATTATTTTTAAATACGGGAAAATTTCTGTTTAAATGCATTCTTTTGGCATATTGTTTGTTATATTTTTTTGTAAATGGCGAAAGGCATTATGCTGATTGCGCCAATATAATTTATCTAAATGATTGTTTATAAATTATGTCTCAGGGACTTGAAAGCCTCTGAATTTATAAATAAAACATCAATCTATGTTCGTTTTGTTTAGGTGCTCATGAACAGTAACGTTTTCTCGACTCTTAACGGAAAACTAAAACACTGTAAATATATTATTGAAAATGACAGCTTGTTAGAAGTAAAGCTAGTGCAGAAATCTGATATCTTAAGTTATGATTTTTGTTAAACGCTATGAATTTTAATGACAATTTCTGTTCTATATATACATATATGTGCAATATGCACAAAATGTATAATATTATGGTTTTAGCGGAATCTACAATCGAGTTACTTCATTAATTTTTACCAATTTGAAAGTTTTACACATAATTTGTCCTTGCTTAATATATATTTGAAAGTAGAAAATATTTCAGTTTCAATGTTATATATACTTATATTCTTCGTAAGCAATATAATTTGATAAAACTGCCATTTCACCTTTGAATAACCGACTTTTGAAACCCTTTATAAAACGTTATGTAATAAAAACCTCCAAATGTACCCGAGACGTCCCTGGTGATAAATTGCTTTCCACATTTTGCCCAATAGTCTGCTTAAGACAAGGAACACCTTATTATAGTAAAGTGCTGTCCCACATGTCAACTCGACGCCTAATATCAAATAAGTCAAATGATTCAGACAAAAAGCGACATATGCGAACATAATATCCTGGAATCGGCCGTCTTGCTGTCAACGTAACACACTCCTTGTTTAACTTGGACCGATATTCATTTGAGTTAGAAGCAATATATACTGATAAATAAATGAAATCAATCATCGTATGAGTATACACGAAGATAAACTGATTTTACAATAACTAGAACGTTTATTTCCTCAGCGATTAGGTTGACTTTGAAAAGTAACTTCGTTCCAGTTTTAAGAATAATGAACAAATGAATATAGTGGCTGTAAAATTATTTTTTCCCTGACAAAAGCAAGTTTGGCCAGACTGTTGGTAAAGAGTGACATAAATTTTGTACACATTTATTTCTACTTTTCCCATGTCTGTCATAAGAATCTGCATGTACACACATATTAGTGATAAAACCTCAGACTAAGGTATCTATTTCAAATTAGACCTGACATAGAGGGATGTAATGATGAACAACGATGTTAAGGTGCATAAAATATAAATCCAGGGCAACATTCAATGTTTCCAACCAATTGCCTCTCGTAATATTATATACAATGAGATCCTTTTCCCAAAAGAGTTAATTTTGTATATCAGAGGGTTAGCAACATGAAATCCTCTGTTGAACATTCTACATTTCTATTTTGCCTTTCCATTATCAATATCAATGGTTCTATACATAAATCAAACTTAAGCGTGTTTACAGATACCTTGGGACTGCTATGTATACACATTTCTCGGAATAAGGCATGTACTACGTCATATCTCTGAGTTAATATTTCCATTTTGTGATAAAGTATTCATACTTCACGTCTACAAAACCCACAACTGAAAATATGATAAACATTCCATCGTTATTATATTAATTAAAGTAAGCAAAGCTACTTGAATGAAATAGTAAGTGTTGTTACAGTAGGTGTGTGTCGGAAATAATGTGCGTAAGACATGGGCCGTAAAATTTAACAATTGTATCTCTCTGTTACAGATTTAGTAAAATTATTTGTACGCAGAGCTATAAATAAATTGATTCAATATGTGTTCATTCTCAAGTTTATTTTGACTTCTTATTTTAGGTTTGAATATACGCAGAAAGATTCATTGACATAACTTGACTTTATAGTTTACCGTCGCTTCGACAGTATTTCAGTCATATAGCTACGTCCAGCTAATTACAGGTGGAGGAAGACCCCGAATGTACGGAGGCATCCGGGTAGAACCACCGACCCACCGCAAGCCAGCTGGAAGGCTTTCTCACATGAAAATCCGAATGACCCTGCCGGGATTCGAACCCACGCGGTGAGGGGCTGAGTGAGTGTTAAAGTCAGCGACTCTATGCTCTCGGCCACGGAGGCGCCCTCATTGATATAAATTAAAGAATTTTTTGTCAAATGAAATATATACGTAAACGGTTTGATTATATAAATCAAATTCATTTTATACATTTTAATTGTTCAAATTTGTAGACTGAAGATCTTATTTACTGAATTTGGTATTTTGACACGCGTACCTCATTTCCAATTTCCAATAAGTTAGAATTACTACAATATAAATACTATTCATGTTAATCATGTTCTTTTTTTTATTCGAAGAATGATTGTTGGTTAATTACAGAAAGGTGTCAGTCCGGCAAAAATGTCTGACAGATTTCATTTCGGTCTGATAAAAATATTTTCTCCTCAGTCCAGATGACTGGCAGCGATTTTTCAGTGAATCTAGACTGTAAATATAAGGGAGAAACAACTTTCCTTGCTACTCTAGCTTGTTATGAATTTATCTTGCTTGATTCTCGTAATTTAAATGTTTAATATGCTAAAACTATATGTATCAATATATATCAATCATATATACCTGAAGAAAGGCAAAGACTAGGTATTTTGCATATTTTCTCATTTGCTTCTCAGTCTGACAGATTTTCTTTTGGTCTGACAAAATTTTCATACTTGTCGGACCAAATGTCTGACAGACTTTTTTTGCCTTTCGCGAAGTCTGTAATTATGGTTTTAAGTAAGTTTCATCTGACCTTTTCACTATAGGAAACCCATTGGATGTGTCCAATATCTTACAGATACATTTGAATACAATTTAAGTTTGCATAAATGCTCATTGACAGAAGGTCTGTCATATGTGATTTCAGGAGTGATAACTCTTTTTACTTTGGGTATTTACATTCAACTTCTTCAGAACCTTTCTGCTGCTCTACATTTGTGACTTGCAGGGTATATGTCTTGTATTTTTGAACTGGTCATAGAGAGGATTGCAATTCAATGTTAGACACCAATACTAGACGGATTACTTATCTTATATCAGCACTTGGTACTAGAAAAAACTATCCAAATCTTTTATCTAATCTTTAGGTCCATTAAGATTTCGAGCACACATACACTTATTGGTTTGACGACCGACATTATTTTCGGAGGTATGCTAGTACATTCTTTTATATTTTAGGGCAGAGCAGAGTTATTTCCCTTATAAACATCAACCCACTTTAAGCTCTGTGTTCAGCCAAGGTCTCATTTTTTCATACATTTGAATTTGTCTTATGCAAGGCACATCGTCTAATTCTGTCAATTCAGTTTACAACAGACGCTGTGATTCAACAGACGATCCCGTGTGACAGCGAATCTTCTGAAAAATGCATTAAATTTATACTGATTTCAGGATTTCCACTACGTCATGCATAGGAAGCAACGAAATTATAGTTGCACCTCCGAAGGGAAATTATTTATAACTGACAGTGTTCTTAACAACTCTAAAAAGTGAAAAAGGATTTCGGTGTAGTCATTTATTAGCTTGTAATACAATCTACAATACTTTTATCTACACAACATACTCTCAGTGCTGTCATACTGCACATTGTGAAAATATAAAATTGTCCTTATATATGAAAATAACTCCTACAACCATACATCCTTATTTTCGAGTTGCAATAAAATTACAACTATGAATAAAACCAGAATACTTAAATAACAATTATCATGTTGGACACAAACTGTAGATTAGCCACAGATCCATCACAATAAATTGTCCGGTTAGCTATTACTTCTAGGCCATGGCTGCTCTGAAAATATTGTTATCAAGTAAGTGCTTCTGAACAAAGAAATAAACCTGAAATACGGAAGGATTGAAAATTTCACAAAATCGAACTTCGTTGCTTCATATCCATATTTGCCCGGGAAAGAAAGCGGTGATTTTCGAGAATTAATGTCATTGTATAAGCTTGTAACTATTTAAATATCTAAGGATTTCCTATAAGCCACCCAAAATACTTGGTCATGGCGAGAGTAGAGAGTAGTATCCCTTGTATTATATATTGAAAAGTTAAACCCCGATTATCGGTCGGGATGAATACCTGAGATGGTACATACAAGTTCACCGAGTTATATTTACATTGGATGTTATTTAGGATTATTACGTTGAAAAATGCAACTAGAATGTGATTTTTTGATATTTTGTTGCAACTAAGCACAGTCCCTTGAAAATGTAATCCTCTGAAAAGCAACAGCTAACTGGTGTTTTAACCGGAGCTGAAACAACAACAACAACAACAACAACAACAACAACAACACCGGACTATAAGAAATATTTGCACACATATGGCTTTGAATATTTACGTAGATTCATATATATCTAAATGCAGACCTTGAAATAAATTGCAAAGCAAAGCTTAACACTTAACAAATCGGTCTCCAAGGAGAAGTGCATAATGGAACGCTTTCACTCTTAACATTTAGATGTAAGCAGAGACTGTAGTTAAAACTTGCGTTCACTTTTTAAGCTGTTTACTTATCTATGGTAAATACTCTGTTTAATGCTGTATTTATTCTTATTTATAAGTATTGGTTATCATACGTCTCTTAAAGAGTTAATGACACAGAGCTATATCATAAATCATCGGCTCCACTTCTGCTGACGGTAAATACATCTATTTTTCATTCAGATGTTTCTCAATGTCAGCAGGTATTACCCGCATGTTCAAATAATCCATGAGTTATTGCAAAGACATTTTCTGTATTTTATTAGTTCTAAGCGTCCAGATATTGAGAAGTTACTGTAAAAGTCCATCAAAATGTCAACAAAGATTTTAGATTAAACTGTATTTACTGCTTATCATCGACACACATATGTCATTTTTATTGCCTATAAAGAACTAAATATTCAAAAGCGTTTGGAAATAAAGCATTCCGTCGTAGTAACGAAAAGCGTATTGATATTTAGATATTAAATTTATTTACCAAAGTCGTTGATATGTTGCATGCGAGAAATATCTAAGTTCGATTGTTAAGAAAGTTCACATCAAATAAAATGTAAATACATTATATACAATATTAATATCACAATCGAAAAACAGATATCTGACACGCAGTTTTCAATCTGAATGAAGCAATTTAGTAAATAGAACGACGATGCTAGACATTTTTTAATTTACATATCATATCTCAATAAAAACATAAATGTGCATCATGAGCTGACTTATGATTTACCTTGCATAATCTGATACAAGATTGTGCAAGGTGCATCACGAGCTGACTTATGATTACCTTGCACAATCTGACACAAATTGTGCAAGTGCATCATGAACGAATTATGATATACCTTGCACAATCTGACACAAGATTGTGCAAGGTGCATCATAAATCAGCTTATGAGGCACCATTATGTTTTTATCTTTTATTAAGATATGACAACTTGCATGAATGTATATGCGTTTCATCTTAAATACAGGCCAAATACTACAATCTAGTTATCAGATAACAAAACTGTTCACAATAACATGAGAGTTTGTTTTACATATCTAAGATGAGTACGATGCTCAGTGGACACCTGCTGAACCGGCCTTTATTAACCTAAATTAGTTGCAATCTTTCACCACTTTCAGAGAGAGAGAAAAAAATGGGAATGTTTGGCTTTTTTAAAAACTTTTTACAGCATGGAAGAAAATACTATCATTTGTTATACACTAATTGTTCCTAATATAATCGGAAGCTTGCGGGGAAACATCGCCATTAATCATATAGTAGATATCATTGCAACTATTTTAAGGCTAAAGAATCAGTGGGTGTTCATAAACTTGTCTTCTATATGCAGTTTGATTAATGAAAACTTGGTTAAAAGAATGTGTGACATGCCAGTGCCTTTCGTACGTTATTACATTATAACCTTATATCAGATCTGTAATTTCAGTACTTGTTTCCTTATTAAAAACAACACTTTGTAATGGATAACCTTTTAATCTGATTTCATTAGACCTATCTATCGAACATAACCATGTGTACTACAATTCTTATTGCCTTTGTTTGCGGTTAGAATACCATTTTGATCCTTTGTCCGATAATGCAATTCAAAAGGTCATGTTTTTTTCCATGAGATGAAAAGGTCACCACCTGGGTCTATCAATGCCAACCCATCCATTTCAAATTCACTCATTAACTGATGCTTATTTCCATCTCTAATGGATGGAATACCGCTAGCTGCATCTCAGATAGCAAGTACTTTTTTCGTACTATTCCCATCCGCCTACTTTAAATCTATTTACAATGTATATTGCAATCAGCAGCTTGCTTGGGTCAAGTTTCATTTCTATGTGGTGTATTTACACTTGTAATGATACACGCTATAAATAAACGCATAAAATTATTTTGCTTCCATCTGTAGGTCAAATTGTTTTGATATATTGGTAAATCAATTTGAAGGAGCCATTTACATGTTTTATGTTGCAAGATCAAACTATATCGTATAATTATTTATTACTGAATTTATTGTAAGTTGGTTCCATAAATCACTGCAGTAAATAACTATTTTGGCGAACTGTTACACTTTGATTGATTTTACATAAAAATGTTTAAAGCCCCAGTGCGTTTTAGCTTAAAATTTGCAAGAGAAAAATATGTTTTTTAAAATTTCGAACTAGCAAAACCTCAAAAGATGTTTGATTAATCTCTTAATGTTTAATGAAGTCCACATAATGAAATATCTAATTAAAGGATACGGGAAATACCCCGGAATCCTTAGTTGTTTAGACAGGGCGATATAGTCCTCTGGACAAACAACCCTTTAAATGTAGTTGTTCTGACATTATGACAGCTTATAACCAAACGGAGTATCCGAAATATGTCACACTTAACATGTCCAAAACATTGTGATGGTAAACTGTAGCAGACTCCCTAAAACGATACCAATTGATAAAAATGTACAAACAGGAACGAAACCTACACTCTTTGAATACATTGTATAATGACAATTTGATGCTTCAACCAGAAATATATGCACGTCAGCAATTGCTTTTTCAATTCGATATAATATTTTGTTATCATTTTTATTGACACATTTGAAATTAAAAAAAAAAATAGTGTATCAAATGTAAAAATGATGTCTTTATGACATGTATGAAAAAGATCTGTATAGCGACGGCTATATTAGTATAATTATTAAATGTGTATAATAATATCATTATAAATGACTTGATAAAAATAGATGGTTCTTGTGAAAATGCCACATAAAATATGCTACTCCGTTCATAATCTTCTCAATTTCTATATTATTTTTACAATACGGAAAAGAGTTTATGACATTTATATATCTACTTTCTTCTGATTTTTTTATTTTTATTGTTTAAATGCATTCTTTTGCATATTGTTTGTTATATTTTTTTTTGTAATGGCGAAAGTATTATGCTGATTGCGCCATATAATTTATCTAAATGATTGTTTATAAATTATGTCTCATAAAAAAAAAAAATATGTTGGTCAGACAAGCAAAAGTCTCACAACGTATGAACAGTCATAAGTTTGATATTCGTAATTTAGGACCCTGCATTTCTCTACGTTGCTTTACATTTTATTTAAATCATAATTTAAATGATTTCTCATTTATCTATTGATATTATCAATGCAACACTGACGCCTGTGCAAAGAACTTTAGGATACATAACTAGAACTCATGTTCCTGAAGTTTAATTCTAAACTACTTTATACAGTATATTAATATGTGCACTTATGTCTACTTGTATGGTAGGTACTGTTTTTCGTTTTTTCCTATACATGTTTTTTTTTATTGTAATAGCTGTAAGAAAAGGTTTGTATTTTATATCCGAATCATATCTCATTTTGACGTTATAATATACGCATAACGTCTGCACTTTCCCGCTTTTTGACGTTACGTTATTCATGGTGACTCGTTTCCGTGTTATGTTTGAAGTTATTGTTACCTGATGAAGCGTTAGCGAAACGTTGAAGTAATAACAAATAATATTTCCTACGGGTTGTCGTTGATTTTTTTCCACACTAAATTATGTCTCAGGGACTTGAAAGCCTCTGAATTTATAAATAAAACGCTATGAATTTTAATGACAATTTCTGTAATTGAAAATGACAGCTTGTTAGAAGTAAAGCTAGTGCAGAAATCTGATATCTTAAGTTATGATTTTTGTCAAACGCTATGAATTTTAATGACAATTTCTGTTCTATATATACATATATGTGCAATGTGCACAAAATGTATAATATTATGGTTTTAGGGGAATCTACAATCGAGTTACTTCATTCATTTTTTTTACCAAAGTTTTACACATAATTTGTCCATGCCTAATATATATTTGAAAGTAGAAAATATTTCAGTTTCGATGTTATATATACTTATATTCTTCGTAAGCAATATAATTTGGTAAAACTGCCATTTCACCTTTGAATAACCGACTTTTGAAACCCTTAATAAAACGTTATGTAATAAAAACCTCCAAAAGTACCCGAGACGTCCCTGGTGATAAATTGCTTTCCACATTTTGCCCAATAGTCTGCCAAAGACAAGGAACACCTTATTATAGTAAACTGCTGTCCCACATGTCAACTCGACGCCTAATATCAAATAAGTCAAATGATTCAGACAAAAAACGACACATGCGAACATAATATCCTGGAATCGGCCGTCTTGCTGTCAACGTAACACACTCCTTGTTTAACTTGGACCGATATTTATTTGAGTTAGAAGCAATATATACTGATAAATAAATGAAATCAATCATCGTGTGAGTATACACGAAGATAAACTGATTTTATAATAACTAGATCGTTTATTTCTTCAGCGATTAGGTTGACTTTGAAAAGTAACTTCGTTCCAGTTTTAAGAATAATGAACAAATGAAATATAGGGCTGTAAAATTATTTTTATATTATAAGTTTGGCCGGACTGTTGGTAAAGAGTGACATAAATTTTGTACACATTTATTTCTACTTTTCCCACGTCTGTCATAAGAATCTGCATGTACACACATATTAGTGATAAAACCTCAGACTAAGGTATCTTTTTCAAATTAAGACCTGACATAGAGGGAATATGATGAGATTTAAGCAATCAATGTTCAGCTCCGCAATAAAATTAGTGTTTACTCTGTTGAACATTCTACATTTCTATTTTGTTTTAATTCCGTGATCCAGATGTTAAGGTGCATAAAATATAAATCCAGGGCAACATTCAATGTTTCCAACCAATTGCCTCTCGTAATATTATATACAATGAGATCCTTTTCCCAAAAGAGTTAATTTTGTATATCAGAGGGTTAGCAACATGAAATCCTCTGTTGAACATTCTACATTTCTATTTTGCCTTTCCATTATCAATATCAATGGTTCTATACATAAATCAAACTTAACCGTGTTTACAGTTACCCTGGGACTGCTAAGTATACACATTTCTCGGAATAAGGCATGTACTACGTCATATCTCTGAGTTAATATTTCCATTTTGTGATAAAGTCATTCAACTTCACGTCTACAAAACCTACAACTGAAAATATGATAAACATTCCATCATTATTATATTAATTAAAAGTAAGCAAAGCTACTTGAATGAAATAGTAAGTGTGTAAGTAGGTGTGTGTCGGAATAATGTGCGTAAACATGGGCCGTAAAATTTAACAATTGTATCTCTCTGTTACAGATTTAGTAAAATTATTTGTACGCAGAGCTATAAATAAATTGATTCAATATGTGTTCAATTCTCAAGTTTATTTTGACTTCTTATTTTAGGTTTGAATATACGCAGAAAGATTCATTGACATAACTTGACTTTATAGTTTACCGTCGCTTCGACAGTATTTCAGTCATATAGCTACGTCCAGCTAATTACAGGTGGAGGAAGACCCCGAATGTACGGAGGCATCCGGGTAGAACCACCGACCCACCGCAAGCCAGCTGGAAGGCTTTCTCACATGAAAATCCGAATGACCCTGCCGAGGAAACATTATAGAACTGTTGATATAAATTAAAGAATTTTTTGTCAAATGAAATATATACGTAAACGGTTTGATTATATAAATCAAATTCATTTTATACATTTTAATTGTTCAAATTTGTAGACTGAAAATCTTATTTACTGAATTTGGTATTTTGACACACGTACGTATACCTCATTTCCAATTTCCAATAAGTTAGAATTACTACAATATAAATACTATTCATGTTAATCATGTTCTTTTTTTATTCGAAGAATGATTGTGGGTTAATTACAGAAAGGTGTCAGTTCGGCAAATATGTCTGACAGATTTCATCTCGGTCTGATAAAAATATTTTCTCCTTAGTCCAGATGACTGGCAGCGATTTTTCAGTGAACCCAGACTGTAAATATAGGGGAGAAACAACTTTCCTTGCTACTCTAGCTTCTTATGAATTTATCTTGCTTGATTCTCGTAATTTAAATGTTTAATATGCTAAAACTATATGTATCAATATATATCAATCATATATACCTGAAGAAAGGCAAAGACTAATTGCATATTTTCTCATTTGCTTCTCAGTCTGACAGATTTTCTTTTGGTCTGACAAAATTTTCATACTTGTCGGACCAAATGTCTGACAGACTTTTTTTGCCTTTCGCGAAGTCTGTAATTATGGTTTTAAGTAAGTTTCATCTGACCTTTTCACTATAGGAAACCCATTGGATGTGTCTTGTTTCACGAACTGTCCAATATCTTACAGATACATTTAAATACAATGTAAGTTTGCATAAATGCTCATTGACAGAAGGTCTGTCATATGTGATTTCAGGAGTGATAACTCTTTTTACTTTGGGTATTTACATTCAACTTCTTCAAAACCTTTCCGCTGCTCTACATTTGTGACTTGCTGGGTATATGTCTTGTATTTTTGAACTGGTCATAGAGAGGTTTGCAATTCAATGTTGGACACCAATACCTAGACGGATTACTTATCTTATATCAGCACTTTGTACTAGAAAAAAACTATCCAAATTGTTATTGTCTTTTATCAAATCTTTAGGTCCATTAAGATTTCGTGCACACATACACTTATTGGTTTGACGACCGACATTATTTTCGGAGGTATGCTACTACATTCTTTTATATTTTAGGGCAGAGCAGAGTTATTTCCCTTATAAACATCAACCCACTTTAAGCTCTGTGTTCAGCCAATGTCTCATTTTTTCATACATTTGAATTTGTCTTATGCTAGGCACATCGTCTAATTCTGTCAATTCAGTTTACAACAGACGCTGTGATTCAACAGACGATCCCGTGTGACAGCGAATCTTCTGAAAAATGCATTAAATTTATACTGATTTCAGGATTTCCACTATGTCATGCATAGGAAGCAACGAAATTATAGTTGCACCTCCGAAGGGAAATTATTTGTAACTGACACTGTTCTTAACAACTCTAAAAAGTGAAAAAGGATTTCGGTATAGTCATTTATTAGCTTGTAATACAACCTACAATACTTTTATCTACACAACACACGCTCAGTGCTGTCATACTGCACATCGCTGAAAATATAAAATTGTCCTTATATATGAAAATAACTCCTACAACCATACATCCTTATTTTCTAATTGCAATAAAATTACCACTATGACTAAAACCAGAATACTTAAATAACAATTATCATGTTGGACACAAACTGTAGATTAGCTACAGATCCATCACAATAAATTGTCCGGTTAGCTATTACTTCTAGGCCATGGCTGCTTTGAAAATATTGTTATCAAGTAAGTGCTTCTGAACAAAGAAATAAACCTGAAATACGGAAGGATTGAAAATTTCACAAAATCGAACTTCGTTGCTTCATATCCATATTTGCCCGGGAAAGAAAGCGATGATTTTCGAGAATGGATGTCATTGTACAAGCTTTAAGGATTTCCTATAAGCCACCCAAAATACTTGTTTATGGCGAGAGTAGAGAGTAGTATCCCTTGTATTATATATTGAAAAGTTAAACCCCGATTATCGGTCGGGATGAATACCTGAGATGGTACATACAAGTTCATCGAGTTATATTTACATTGGATGTTATTTATGATTATTACGTTGAAAAATGCAACTAGAATGTGATTTTTTGATATTTTGTTGCAACTAAGCACAGTCCCTTGAAAATGTAATCCACTGAAAAGCAACAGCTAACTGGTGTTTTAACCGGAGCTGAAACAACAACAGCAGCAGCAACAACAACAACAACAACAACAACAACACCGGACTATAAGAAACATTTACACACATATGGCTTTGAATATTTACGTAGATTCATATTTATCTAAATGCAGACCTTGAAATAAATTGCAAAGCAAAGCTTAACACTTAACAAATCGGTCTCCAAGGAGAAGTGCATAATGGAACGCTTTCACTCTTAACATTTAGATGTAAGCAGAGACTGTAGTTAAAACTTGCGTTCACTTTTTAAGCTGTTTACTTATCCATGGTAAATTCTCTGTTTAATGCTGTATTTATTCTTATTTATAAGTATTGGTTATCATACGTCTCTTAAACAGTTAATGACACAGAGCTATATCATAAATCATCCGCTCCACTCCTGCTGACGGTAAATACATCTATTTTTCATTCAGATGTTTCTCAATGTCAGCAGGTATTACCCGCATAATCCATGAGTTATTGCAAAGACATTTTCTGTATTTTATTAGTTCTAAGCGTCCAGATATTGAGAAGTTACTGTAAAAGTCCATCAAAATGTCAACAAAGATTTTAGATTAAACTGTATTTACTGCTTATCACCGACACACATATGTCATTTTTATTGCCTATAAAGAACTAAATATTCAAAAGCGTTTGGAAATAAAGCATTCCGTCGTAGTAACGAAAAGCGTATTGATATTTAGATATTAAATTTATTTACCAAAGTCGTTGATATGTTGCATGCGAGAAATATCTAAATTCGATTGTTAAGAAATTTCTCATCAAATAAAATGTAAATACATTATGTACATTATTAATATCACAATCTAAAAACAGATGTCTGACACGCAGTTTTCAATCTGAATGAAGCGATTTAGTAAATAGAACGACGATGCTAGACATTTTTTAATTTACAATATCATATCTTAATAAAAGCATAAATGTGCATCATGAGCTGACTTATGATTTACCTTGCACAATCTGACACAAAATTGTGCAAGGTGCATCACGAGCTGACTTATGATATACCTTGCATAATCTGACACAAAATTGTGCAAGGTGCATCATGAACTGAATTATGATATACCTTGCACAATCTGACACAAGATTGTGCAAGGTGCATCATAAATCAGCTTATGAGGCACCATTATGTTTTTATCTTTTATTAAGATATGACAATTTGTATGCATGTAAATCCGTTTCATCTAGAATACAGGCCAAATACTACTATCTAGTTATCAGATAACAAAATTGTTTACAATAACATGAGATTTTGTTTAACAAATCTAAGATGAGTACGATGCTCAGCGGACACCTGCTGAACCGGCCTTTATTAACCTAAATCAGTTGCAATCTTTCACCACTTTCAGAGAGAGAAAAAAATCTTTCTCTGAACACTTGGTTAAGTGGGAATGTTTGGCTTTTTTTTAAAAATTTTTACAGTATGGAAGAAAATGCTATCATTTGTTATACACTAATTGTTCCTAATATAATCGGAAGCTTGCGGGGAAACATCGTCATTAATCATGTAGTAGATATCATTGCAACTATTTTAAGGCTAAAGAATCAGTGGGTGTTCATAAACTTGTCTTCTATATGCAGTTTGATTAATGAAAACTTGGTTAAAAGAATGTGTGACATGCCAGTGCCTTTCGTACGTTATTACATTATCACCTTATATCAGATCTGTAATTTCAGTACTTGTTTCCTTATTAAAAACAACACTTTGTAATGGATAACCTTTTAATCTGATTTCAATAGACCTATCTATCGAACGTAACCATGTGTACTACAATTCTTATTGCCTTTGTTTGCGGTTAGAATACAATTTTGATCCTTTGTCTGATAATGCAATTCAAAAGGTCATGTTTTTTTCCATGAGATGAAAAGGTCACCACCTGGGTCTATCAATGCCAACCCATCCATTTCAAATTCACTCATTAACTGATGCTTATTTCCATCTCTAATGGATGGAATACCGTTAGCTGCATCTCAGATAGCAAGTAAGGGGATGGCGTGCAACATGCATAGACACATGACACACATGAATCGAGTATAAATGTTATCAAAGCGTAAGCTGCATTTCACTTTTGTTTCGTACGATTTCCATCCGCCTACTTTAAATCTATTTACAATGTATATTGCAATCAGCAGCTTGCTTGGGTCAAGTTTCATTTCTATGTGGTGTATTTACACTTGTATTTGATACACGCTATAAATAAACGCATAAAATTATTTTGCTTCCATCTGTAGGTCAAATTGTTTTGATATATTGGTAAATCAATTTGAAGGAGCCATTTACATGTTTTATATTGCAAGATCAAACTAAATCGTATAATTATTTATTACTGAATTTATTTTAAGTTGGTCCCATAAATCACTGCAGTAAATAACTATTTTGGTGAACCGTCACACTTTCACTATTTTTACACAAAAATGTTTAAAGCCCCAGTGCGTTTTAGCTTAAAATTTGCAAGAGAAAAATATGTTTTTTTAAAATTTCGAACTAGCAAAACCTCAAAAGATGTTTGATTAATCTATGAATGTTTAATGAAGTCCACATCATGAAATATCTAATGAAATAATATGGGAAATACCCCGGAATCCTTAGTTGTTTAGACAGGGCGATATAGTCCTCTGGACAAACAACCCTTTAAATGTAGTTGTTCTGACAGCATTCTGACATTATGACAGCTTATAACCAAACGGAGTATCCGAAATATGTCACACTTAACATGTCCAAAACAGTGCGATGGTAAACTGTAGCAGACTCCCTAAAACGATACCAATTGATAAAAATGTACAAACAGGAACGAAACCTACACTCTTTGAATACATTGTATAATGACAATTTGATGCTTCAACCAGAAATATATACACGTCAGCAATTGCTTTTTCAATTCGATATAATATTTTGTTATCATTTTTATTGATACATTTGAAATTAAAAAAAAATAGTTATCAAATGTAAAAATGATGTCTTTATGACATGTATGAAAAAGATCTGTATAGCGACGGCTATATTAGTATAATTATTAAATGTGTATAATAATATCATTATAAATGACTTGATAACAATAGATGGTTCTTGTGAAAATGCCACATAAAATATGCCTACTCCGTTCATAATCTTCTTCAATTTTCTATATTATTTTTACAATACGGGAAAAGAGTTTATGACATGTTATATATCTACTTTCTTACTTGATTTTTTTATTTTTATTGTTTAAATGCATTCTTTTGCCATATTGTTTGTTATATTTTTTTTTGTAAATGGCGAAAGGTATTATGCTGATTGCGCCAATATAATTTATCTAAATGATTGTTTATAAATTATGTCTCAATAAAAAAAAAAAAAAAAAAAAATATGTTGGTCAGACCAAGCAAAATGTCTCACAACGTATGAACAGTCATAAGTTTGATATTCGTAATTTTATGGACCCTGCATTTTCCTCTACCGTTGCTTTACATTTTAATTTAGAAAATCATAATTTAAATGATTTCTCATTTATGCCTATTGATATTATCAATAGCAACACTGATCGCCTGTGCAAAGAAACCTTTAGGATACATAAACTTAGAACTCATGTTCCTGAAGGTTTAAATTCTAAACTACTTTATACAGTAGATTAATATGTGTCACTTATGTCTACTTGTATGGTAGGTACTGTTTTTCGTTTTTTCCTATACATGTTTTTTTTTATTGTAATAAGCTGTAAGAAAAGGTTTGTATTTTATATCCGAATCAGTACCTATCTCATTTTGACGTTATAAATAGTACGCATAACGTCTGCACTTTCCCGCTTTTTTGACGTTACGTTATTCATGGTGACGTCGTTTCCGTTGTTTATGTTTGAAAGTTATTGTTATCCTGATGAAGGCGTTAGCCGAAACGTTGAAGTAATAACAAATAATAATTTTTCCTACGTGTTGTCGTTGATTTTTTCCACACTAAATTATGTCTCAGGGACTTGAAAGCCTCTGAATTTATAAATAAAACATCAATCTATGTTCGTTTTGTTTAGGTGCTCATGAACAGTAACGTTTTTTTCGACTCTTAACGGAAAACTAAAACACTGTAAATATATTATTGAAAATGACAGCTTGTTAGAAGTAAAGCTAGTGCAGAAATCTGATATCTTAAGTTATGATTTTTGTTAAACGCTATGAATTTTAATGACAATTTCTGTTCTATATATACATATATGTGCAATATGCACAAAATGTATAATATTATGGTTTTAGCGGAATCTACAATCGAGTTACTTCATTCATTTTTACCAAAGTTTTACACATAATTTGTCCTTGCTTAATATATATTTGAAAGTAGAAAATATTTCAGTTTCAATGTTACATATACTTATATTCTTCATAAGCAATATAATTTGGTAAAACTGCCATTTCACCTTTGAATAACCGACTTTTGAAACCCTTTATAAAACGTTATGTAATAAAAACCTCCAAAAGTACCCGAGACGTCCCTGGTGATAAATTGCTTTCCACATTTTGCCCAATAGTCTGCCAAAGACAAGGAACACCTTATTATAGTAAACTGCTGTCCCACATGTCAACTCGACGCCTAATATCAAATAAGTCAAATGATTCAGACAAAAAACGACACATGCGAACATAATATCCTGGAATCGGCCGTCTTGCTGTCAACGTAACACACTCCTTGTTTAACTTGGACCGATATTCATTTGAGTTAAAAGCAATATATACTGATAAATAAATGAAATCAATCATCGTGTGAGTATACACGAAGATAAACTGATTTTACAATAACTAGATCGTTTATTTCTTCAGCGATTAGGTTGACTTTGAAAAGTAACTTCGTTCCAGTTTTAAGAATAATGAACAAATGAAATATAGGGCTGTAAAATTATTTTTATATTATAAGTTGTTACTGTTGGTAAAGAGTGACATAACTTTTGTATACATTTATTTCTACTTTTCCCATGTCTGTCATAAGAATCTGCATGTACACACATATTAGTGATAAAACCTCAGACTAAGGTATCTTTTTCAAATTAGACCTGACATAGAGGGATTATTATTAAGCAAAGTTCTCCGCTAAAATGTTTAAAGCTGTTCTTAATTCCGTGATCCAGATGTTAAGGTGCATAAAATATAAATCCAGGGCAACATTTAATGTTTCCAACCAATTTGCCTCTCGTAATATTATATACAATGAGATCCTTTTCCCAAAAGAGTTAATTTTGTATATCAGAGGGTTAGCAACATGAAATCCTCTGTTGAACATTCTACATTTCTATTTTGCCTTTCCATTATCAATATCAATGGTTCTATACATAAATCGGGACTGCTAAGTATACACATTTCTCGGAATAAGGCATGTACTACGTCATATCTCTGAGTTAATACTTCCATTTTGTGATAAAGTCTTCACACTTCACGTCTACAAAACCTACAACTGAAAATATGTTAAAAAAACATCCCATCATTATTATATTAATTAATGTAAGCAAAGCTACTTGAATGAAATAGTAAGTGTAAGTAAGTAAGGTGTGTGTCGGGAATAATGTGCGTAAAACATGGGCCGTAAAATTTAACAATTGTATCTCTCTGTTACAGATTTAGTAAAATTATTTGTACGCAGAGCTATAAATAAATTGATTCAATATGTGTTAATTCTCAAGTTTATTTTGACTTCTTATTTTAGGTTTGAATATACGCAGAAAGATTCATTGACATAACTTGACTTTATAGTTTACCGTCGCTTCGACAGTATTTCAGTCATATAGCTACGTCCAGCTAATTACAGGTGGAGGAAGACCCCGAATGTACGGAGGCATCCGGGTAGAACCACCGACCCACCGCAAGCCAGCTGGAAGGCTTTCTTACATGAAAATCCGAATGACCCTGCCGGGATTCGAACCCACGCGGTGAGGGACTGAGTGAGTGTTAAAGTCAGCGACTCTATGCTCTCGGCCACGGAGGCCCCCTCATTGATATAAATTAAAGAATTTTTTGTCAAATGAAATATATACGTAAACGGTTTGATTATATAAATCAAATTCATTTTATACATTTTAATTGTTCAAATTTGTAGACTGAAGATCTTATTTACTGAATTTGGTATTTTGACACGCGTACGTATACCTCATTTCTAATTTCCAATAAGTTAGAATTACTACAATATAAATACTATTCATGTTAATCATGTTCTTTTTTATTCGAAGAATGATTGTGGGTTAATTACAGAAAGGTGTCAGTCCGGCAAATATGTCTGACAGATTTCATCTCGGTCTGATAAAAATATTTTCTCCTTAGTCCAGATGACGGGCAGCAATTTTTCAGTGAACTCAGACTGTAAATATAGGGGAGAAACAACTTTCCTTGCTACTCTAGCTTCTTATGAATTTATCTTGCTTGATTCTCGTAATTTAAATGTTTAATATGCTAAAACTATATGTATCAATATATATCAATCATATATACCTGAAGAAAGGCAAAGACTAATTGCATATTTTCTCATTTGCTTCTCAGTCTGACAGATTTTCTTTTGGTCTGACAAAATTTTCATACTTGTCGGTCGGACCAAATGTCTGACAGACTTTTTTTGCCTTTCGCGAAGTCTGTAATTATGGTTTTAAGTTTCATCTGACCTTTTCACTATAGGAAAACCATTTGATGTGTCTCGTTTCACGAACTGTCCAATATCTTACAGATACATTTGAATACAATGTAAGTTTGCATAAATGCTCATTGACAGAAGGTCTGTCATATGTGATTTCAGGAGTGATAACTCTTTTTACTTTGGGTATTTACATTCAACTTCTTCAAAACCTTTCCGCTGCTCCACATTTGTGACTTGCTGGGTATGTCTTGTATTTTTGAACTGGTCATAGAGAGGATTGCAATTCAATGTTGGACACCAATACCTAGACGGATTACTTATCTTATATCAGCACTTGGAACTAAAAAAAACTATCCAAATTGTTATTGTCTTTTATCAAATCTTTATGTCCATTAAGATTTCGAGCACACATACACTTATTGGTTTGACGACCGACATTATTTTCGGAGATATGCTAGTACATTCTTTTATATTTTAGGGCAGAGCAGAGTTATTTCCCTTAAAAACATCAACCCACTTTAAGCTCTGTGTTCAGCCAAGGTCTCATTTTTTTCATACATTTGAATTTGTCTTATGCAAGGCACATCGTCTAATTCTGTCAATTCAGTTTACAACAGACGCTGTGATTCAACAGACGATCCCGTGTGACAGCGAATCTTCTGAAAAATGCATTAAATTTATACTGATTTCAGGATTTCCACAACGTCATGCATAGGAAGCAACGAAATTATAGTTGCACCTCCGAAGGGAAATTATTTGTAACTGACAGTGTTCTTAACAACTCTAAAAAGTGAAAAAGGATTTCGGTATAGTCATTTATTAGTTTGTAATACAACCTACAATACTTTTATCTACACAACACACGCTCATTGCTGTCATACTGCACATCGCTGAAAATATAAAATTGTCCTTATATATGAAAATAACTCCTACAACCATACATCCTTATTTTCTAATTGCAATAAAATTACCACTATGAATAAAACCAGAATACTTAAATAACAATTATCATGTTGGACACAAACTGTAGATTAGCCACAGATCCATCACAATAAATTGTCCGGTTAGCTATTACTTCTAGGCCATGGCTGCTTTGAAAATATTGTTATCAAGTAAGTGCTTCTGAACAAAGAAATTAACCTGAAATACGGAAGGATTGAAAATTTCACAAAATCGAACTTCGTTGCTTCATATCCATATTTGCCCGGGAAAGAAAGCGGTGATTTTCGAGAATGAATGTCATTGTATAAGCTTGTAACTATTTAAATATCTAAGGACTTCCTATAAGCCACCCAAAATACTTGGTCATGGCGAGAGTAGAGAGTAGTCTCCCTTGTATTTTATATTGAAAAGTTAAACCCCGATTATCGGTCGAGATGAATACCTGAGATGGTACATACAAGTTCATCGAGTTATATTCACATTGGATGTTATTTAGGATTATTACGATGAAAAATGCAACTAGAATGTGATTTTTTGATATTTTATTGCAACTAAGCACAGTCCCTTGAAAATGTATTCCTCTGAAAAGCAACACCTAACTGGTGTTTTAACCGGAGCTGAAACAACAACAGCAACAACAACACCGGACTATAAGAAACATTTGCACACATATGGCTTTGAATATTTACGCAGATTCATATATATCTAAATGCAGACCTTGAAATAAATTGCAAAGCAAAACTTAACACTTAACAAATCGGTCTCCAAGGAGAAGTGCATAATGGAACGCTTTCACTCTGAACATTTAGATGTAAGCAGAGACTGTAGTTAAAACATGCGTTCAATTTTTAAGCTGTTTACTTATCTATGGTAAATACTCTGTTTAATGCTGTATTTATTCTTATTTATAAGTATTGGTTATCATACGTCTCTTAAAGAGTTAATGACACAGAGCTATATCATAAATCATCCGCTCCACTTCTGCTGACGGTAAATACATCTATTTTTCATTAAGATATTTCTCAATGTCAGCAGGTATTACCCGCATGTTCAAATAATCCACGAGTTATTGCAAAGACATTTTCTGTATTTTATTAGTTCTAAGCGTCCAGATATTGAGAAGTTACTGTAAAAGTCCATCAAAATGTCAACAAAGATTTTAGATTAAACTGTATTTACTGCTTATCATCGACACACATATGTCATTTTTATTGCCTATAAAGAACTAAATATTCAAAAGCGTTTGGAAATAAAGCATTCCGTCGTAGTAACGAAAAGCGTATTGATATTTATACCAAAGTCGTTGATATGTTGCATGCAGGAAATATCTAAATCGATTGTTAAGAAATTTCTCATCAAATAAAATATAAATACATTATGTACATTATTAATATCACAATCTAAAAACAGATGTCTGACATGCAGTTTTCAATCTGAATGAAGCGATTTAGTAAATAGAACGACGATGCTAGACATTTTTTAATTTACAATTCATATTTTAATAAAAACATAAATGTGCATCATGAGCTGACTTATGATTTACCATGCACAATCTGACACAAGATTGTGCAAGGTGCATCATAAATCAGCTTATGAGGCACCATTATGTTTTTATCTTTTATTAAGATATGACAACTTGTATGCATGTAAATACGTTTCATCTTAAATACAGGCCAAATACTACTAGTTATCTAGTTATCAGATAACAAAATTGTTTACAATAACATGAGAGTTTGTTTTACATATCTAAGATGAGTATGATGCTCAGTGGACACCTGCTGAACCGGCCTTTATTAACCCAAATCAGTTGCAATCTTTCACCACTTTCAGAGAGAGAGAGAGAGAGAAAAAAAAACACTCTTTCTCTGAACACTTGGTGAAGTGGGAATGTTTGGCTTTTTTTACTTTTTACAGTATGGAAGAAAATGCTATCATTTGTTATACACTAATTGTTCCTAATATAATCGGAAGCTTGCGGGGAAACATCGTCATTAATCATATAGTAGATATCATTGCAACTATTTTAAGGCTAAGGAATCAGTGGGTGTTCATAAACTTGTCTTCTATATGCAGTTTGATTAATGAAAACTTGGTTAAAAGAATGTGTGACATGCCAGTGCCTTTCGTACGTTATTACATTATCACCTTATATCAGATCTGTAATTTCAGTACTTGTTTCCTTATTAAAAACAACACTTTGTAATGGATAACCTTTTCATCTGATTTCAGTAGACCTATCTATCGAACATAACCATGTGTACTACAATTCTTATTGCCTTTCTTTGCGGTTAGAATACAATTTTGATCCTTTGTCCGATAATGCAATTCAAAAGGTCATGTTTTTTCCATTAGATGAAAAGGTCACCACCTGGGTCTATCAATGCCAACCCATCCATTTCAAATCCAATCATTAGCTGATGCCTATTTCCATCTCTAATGGATGGAATACCGTTAGCTGCAACCCAGATAGCAAGTTAGGGGATGGCGTGAAACATGCATAGACTCATGACATACATGAATCGAGTATAGCGTGCTTTATTCATTGTCAATGTTATCAAAATGTAAGCTGCATTTCACTTTTGTTTCGTACGATTCCCATCCGCCTACTTTAAATCTAGCGACAATGCATATTGCAAATAGCAGCGTGCTTGGGTCAAGTTTCATTTCTATGTGGTGTATTTACATTTTATAACGAATTAAGACGATGAAATAAACAAGCACATACGTGTGAAGCAATTTGTTGTCTAGACATTTTAACTGTTCATTATGCAAAATAGATATCCCATTTATATGGACAAATTATTAAATTTGATTTGTTATTTACACACAAGTATATTTTTGAATATATTGCATCCCCAAAGAACACTTGTATTGATACACGCTATATATAAACACATAAAACTATTTTGCTTTTATCTGTAGGTCAAATTGTTTTGATATACTTTTAATTCCATCTGAAGGGACCATTTACATGTTTTATATTGCGAGATCAAACTATATCGTATAAATATTTATTACTGAATTTATTGTAAGTTGGTCCCATAAATCACTGCAGTAAATAACTATTTTGGTGAACCGTTACATTTCACAAAAATGTTTAAAGCCCCAGTGCGTTTCAGCTTAAAATGTGCAAGGGAAAAATATGTTTTTTGCAAGTTTTGGAAGTAGCAAAATCTCAAAAGATGTTTGATTAATCTCTTAATGTTTAATGAAGTCCACATAATGAAATATCTAATGAAAGAATATGGGAAATACCCTAGAATCTTTAGTTGTTCTGACTGGGCAATATAGTGAGAAATATGGGCGTAGCGTGTTCTTAAACACACTGTTCTGTAAAATAACGGATGTCTCGGTGTACATGGGGTGTTTCAGAAGTTCATGGACTTTTGCTATAGCTTGAATAAATCTTGATACAGCGTAGTAGAAGAGATATGAAGAAAATCCACGGATTTCTGAAATACCCATTGTATGTTAATTTAATGTTGACGTTGTTTTGAGCTAAATATAGAACGAATCAGCCACAACTTGTATTTTTTCTAATAGAATATTTCCTGTAAGTTGGCATTTCTGAAGGTCTTTCGGGGATGAAATTCGCACAGAGGCATATACAGCGCTGTACGTTGTATGTGCATCTAACAACTATAAGATACTGGGACTTAAGAAGAGATAAGTTAAAGCTATAGTGAAAATTATAGCAGTCAAAGAAGTTAACGCGTTTTTGCACGTTTCATATTTGGCGTTTGCAAACTTTTTTTTTTCAATGTAAATGATCTTTTGTACCAATAGGTTGTCTTAGTTTTCGTTTGAAAACTGCTTTCTTGGATATCAAGTACTCCTTATTCCAAAATTTATTAACCCTTTCCCTCATAGAGGACACCATGAAAAGACCTATGCGAACAGCATAAAACCTCAGTGGTTTGGAAATGAGGATTTTGTAATTAAATTTGGAAAGGTTTAACTGTGGTGTTCTGCAGATCAGGCTTTATGTGGTACCTATTGAGTGCGTCAAAATGAGTCTATATGAGGGAAGGGGTTAAGCCCGCTATTTTTGTGCAAAGACGGAATGACATTGGTTCGATACTGTATAACAACTGAAATCTCTTGCCATTATTGTGTTACTTTTATTAAGTTGATGTTTATATGCTCAAACAGATTTAGTCTCCTTTGATCGTCCCTCCTTAAGAAACCATTCTTTCGTGATTAGTTTCATTAATTCTAATAAATCGGCACGTAGTTACTACATTATGTGACTGTTTTTCACATGATCAACAAATGAATGAGGAGTTCTAGAACTGAAAACGACCGAAGTGAACCAGTGAAAAGGACATTACAGAGGATAAAGAATAATGACAAGAAACGTGACCAGTACCAGGGATGATTCATATCGACCAAATGTAGCATTAGTTAAACAGTGTAAAGGCCGACCGATAAGAGCATAATGAGTTTAAAACTTCCGAGAGAAAGAAGTAAAGAAGGAGAGTGATAATGAATAATACACAGAAAGACCTTCATGGTTAGGTCTGTGATGATAATCTTGGTATCAAGTATGGAGACTGTCAGATGACACTTGTACTGATAAATGGCTGTCCCTGTCTGTTTAAGGAAACATTGATACATGAAATAACGCGTGTCAAGAAAAGGGCTTCGTAACGTCAAATAACTGATGATACAAACCTGTTGGCATTTACGTGTTTTTTGAAGTAAAAAAACAAACAAAAAACACGTGATACAAACCAGCACTTTCGCGTCTTGAACGGATGTCTCAAAATGAATTCTAAAAGCTTGATAGAATTTCAGACACTAAAAGCACATTTAAATATCTGTCGTAAAAGCTGATATAAACGTGAATTGGTTGACATCTAAAAACAAAACAAAAAACTTTAATCCTACATTGAAGTATAGGATGACTTTGACAAATGCAAAGAGAATCACACCTATTTTAAAGAAATTAACCCTTTCCCTCATAGAGGAAATCATGAAAAGCCCTATGCGAACAGCATAAAACCAGATCAGCCTGCGAGTAACTCGTAGGCTGATCAGGTTTTATGCTGTTCGCTGCTCCTCAGTGGTTTGAAAATGAGGATTTTGTAATTAAATTTGGTAAGGTTTAACTGTAGTTTTCTGCAGATCAGGCTTTATGTGATACCTATTGAGTGCGTCAAAATGAGTCTATATGAGGGAAAGGGTTAATTAATGTGTCATCATTTTAATGCAAGAAGTATAATTATTCACGACCAATGTACAATGTAAGCGCAGACGAAGAACACTATCGGTGATAATGAACAAGGGCGAACATTACTTTTGGTTGAATAGAACTTAACTTTACATGCTTTGAAAGTACTATTACAAAGTCGACTTTCGTGCAACATGAATATTTCAGTAGCATTGGTCTGTGAATGCTGTTTATATTAGATTAAAAACATTTTAGTATGCTAGAAAGTCATAAAACGCAGTCAGGTGTTCGAAATTCTGTAACTCTAAATTCATCAATTGCATTCCGACTTCGCATTTCACATACTATCAACAATATCATAATGTATGAATCTGCCAATGGAGTCAGACGAGTGTTTTTGTACATGAACTGTCAAATTAACATAAGAATGATTCAGAATTCGCAGAAATGAATTGCATCTTTAATCCCATTTAAGCTGTAATACATGTACCATTAATATACCTGGGATTTACAGCTAATAAACTGTTAAAAGCAAACAGAAAGTATACCATCAATGTCATGTTCTATAAAATATAACATCTTAACACAGGTGAATACTCGTGGTTTATCAATCTGACAAGATGACAGAATTGATTAACCTCTTATATTGAATGTTTGAATTTGATGATGCTTGAAACCTGTGTCTTTATTATGTTCTGGAACTATGCGTCGGCATAGTAAACTGATAGGAATACCTTCGTTTAATATTATAACATTAACCTAAATGCTAAAGATCAAAGCCGTGTCACAAGCAATTTATCACGTTTAATGATTCCGTTCAAAATTGGTGCTATGAGGCCTGGGTATTAATTAACAAATTCCAAAAGATGAAGATAAAACACTTTTAACCAAACTATATTCGCAAAACTAACATACACAATAGTTTTCACAATTTGATAGAGTTTGCTTACAAAAACAACAACAACAACAAAGGTAATTGTTGCATTTTTAAATTGTCAATGCATAAGGACTAAAATATCAAAGATGAAGTAGTGTAACTGGAAGGAAAAAAATATTGAACTACGCTCATTAATATTATATATATCTACAACTTAAAATGGTCATAATGAATTATTCCATTAAGGCTAGAATATCAGTGATTAGCAATTCAATTCAATTTAATTATTTTATTAGCATAAACACATATGTTTATCGCCATACAAATACAATAAATAGTGCAATCATGCATGTTCCTTAAAAAAAAAAATTTACATATCATATGATCTTAACCATATTATATTATTTCCAATACTAAAGGGAGAATAATTAAACTGCTTCATTACGATTACTGACGAAATTTATCATATCATGTTATATAACGTGATAAGGTGACTAATTCTTTAATCAATAATATCAATTATATAGAACTATTATGTGCTGTTTATTGCACAGACTGCCTCTAACACTGTAAGTTGAACCATTTTATTTTTTGGAATATTCCTCTTCTATATTTTTCTATCAAAGTTGGTGACACACACACACCGATAGCACTGAGCTTGTATAATGAAAGTACCAACCTACAATGAAAGCCATTTTTTTTGTTAACAAACCCATCAATTTCGCTGCGAACAAGTGTCAGTTACAGAGTTTCAGCTGCGATGATGGACTCGGTAGTATATATTTATATATTGGGTCATTGATCGTAACCATGATAGGTCGGATTTCAGGAAGATCATTTATAGTATATTCAAAATGAACCAACCACGACTAATTTATGGAAGTAGACGATGAATTACAAGCACTAAAGATATGATTACAGTTAATGTAAATTAAATGTAGAAAAAAATACGTGTTTAAATTGTATGGAATATTCCTGAAATGAAGATTTATCGTCCTCGACATTATCTAATTATTCATAGGACAGCTTCATATCAAATATAAGAGAAATTTATTATAGTATTTAACAGGTAATATGATAAAATGTCCATATTAATTAAGTTCAAGAAAACGTAATATACATTATCGTTCTTGAATGAATAATGCACACTACATGACACGAGATTACTTGATTAGCGACTTAATTTTATGCATTTATCTCTTCACACGTTGTGGAAGAGATCTAGTTTAGATGCGTGTTGAAAAAAAAAAGATGTATGGAAGAACCCGGTAGATACATCGGCTTGATGCAACCTATCTAGGTCGAATTCTACCAACTATTCTTAGTGCTAAGTAATACATAATTTCTTAAACTAGGTAGATACACATTCCATGATTCCTGTTTTATGAAATATTCAAGTAAATGACTAAACCGAACTCAATTATTATCTTTAAAACTGACAATATTTGTTTAAAAAAATGAAATATTTAGGTATCTTCAAATGAGAAACAAGACTAATGAAATTCGCCACTATGTATTCAAGTATTACTTAGCGCTAAGAATTGTTGGTGGAATTCGCCACTATGTATTCAAGTATTACTTAGCGCTAAGAATTGTTGATGAAATTCGCCACTATGTATTCAAGTATTACTTAGCGCTAAGAATTGTTGGTGGAATTCGACCCTGGAAAAATTCCTCATTGGAAACATTCAATTGACACAGTGCTGTCGGTTTAAATCCTGACAATGTCACTTGGACTTAGTGAGGACTAAAATAAAGAAGTAAGTCAAGTGATATATCAAATTATCAAAGGCAGTGCAACTATCTTCTTATGAACTAATGAAGTTGTTCTTGATCCCAGTACATACATACTCCACTATCACTATGACATATTTCTAAGACTTCGCAGATTGACTTATTTAATCTGTTTTTATTTTGTATAAATAAAGAAGTAATTCTCTTAAAGACGCATTTTTCCGTGTATTTTACGATGAATCATGGACATAACATAGTTCCAAATAATGCGGACTATTAATTTTAAAAGTACGTTATTTAATAAAGCAGTAAATAAATATCAATTAATTTTAAGATAACGTAGTATTGTATCAGTCCAAATGCATAAATAGTTTTACGTTCGTCTTGTTATTGAATATGCATGTTTTGGATTAAAAAGATCAAATAATTGTAAGTTTTAAAGCAGCTTGTTCACCGATGGTCATGGACCGAAAATTGATATTAACTATATGTGTGTACTACCGTTTAGCAATATCCATCTACAGACGTAATGTCATTCAACGCATCCACCCGTGATCTTAAAATATGAGTGGTTTCCCCATCACAGGCAATACCGTCACAGACGGTATTGAAGTTAATTATATCTTGACTGATAAACGCTATATTTAGATTAATTCACTTTTCAATCATGCGCTAACATCATTGAATGAACTTACGAAATCGCTAACATGAACTGGTGAAGACGCCATGTTGCGAAACGTGTCCTTCTACACTATTCGGGGATATCGTATTATAAATTTAACCGATTTTCGTTGAAGTTGCGTTTATGAGAAAAGCGTTTTCCTGTGTAATTTGACCTGCACTCTCGGAATTAATTTATCAGGAAACAAATATTTCACCAACACTAACGAGGGTGAGTAGATTTTTTTTAAATTTCTACCGATCATCTGTGAACGAGGTGCTTTAATATGTCGTTGCATATCATAATCCTTGAAAACAAGTGCCACCAACAAAACAGCAACAACACCAAAAAAAAAAAAAAAAAAAAAAAAAAAAAAAAAAAAAAAAAAACGTACACATACTTCAAATGAGTACTATTCACAGTGGGATAAAGCTCGATCATGTTTAAAAATTATCAGTTAAATTTTAATAATATTTATTTGATAAGGATGACAATTTTATTGCAAATTGTTGTTCTTTTTCATAAACAATATGCCCTTTTTTATTTTGCTTTTTTTCAAATGACTAAATAAATAGAGGGTGTCACGTGATGGTCTTGAAACTAGGCATAACAGGTATCACTTCCTCCCTTTGTTTAAAATTGCTGGCTTTATTAAAAACGAAAACAACTTCCAATATATATTTCCATTAATGTTTGTTGTCATAACGTCTCAACAACTATGTTTCGATCATTTTAACATACATTTGGAGACTAAGTCCATTTATTAACATACACTGCTGCATTATGCCGGAGATGTGGTATGATACCGCATCCAGCGGAAGCTAAAAGACTTACAGAAACACATATTTACATACCTAAATGAATCGACTGTGAAGCGACTGATAAGGTTAAGCTAATTCATCCATTATCTATTGTGATCATCAAGTGATTGTGTGACTTTCATAGACTTAAACGAACTACTTTCAACTCCACTCTCAGTGCAGTTGCTTGTAACTTCACTGAAGTCTTTTCAAGCATTTGAAGGGCCATTATTATTCTTTTTAGATGGATAGATTACCTAAATTACATTATATGAATACGTAAAATTGGAAAGGATAATCATTTCCAAATTATGACATCGAATAGATAATCTCATGCATTGCATCACACGTTTGCATAGACGCAATTCCCAAAAAATGTTTTTTAAAATAGACTATTTCACTCCGAAATGAGACGTAAACAAGGACCAAGTTGCTCAGACAGTGTTGCGACGTCACATTTTCTTCGTGCTCTATGTAACGATTGATTACTATTTTGTTGGCGACTAAAGTAGACAATATTTATCTTTAATTTGAAACTAATATCAGTTTGCAAGATTTAGCTAATAATAAATTCATTTAACTGTTGTATTGGGGTTTACCGTCGCTGCGATAGTATTTCAGTCATATAGCGACGTCCAGCTAATTACAGGTTGGGGAAGACCCCGAGTTCGCAGAGGTACCCGGGTAGAACCACCGACCTACCGCAAGCAAGCTGAAAGGCTTCATCACATGAAAAATCCGAAGTCCCTATCGAGATTCGAACCACAGCGGTGAGGGGCTGAGAGATTTGTAGTCCATGACTGTAACCGCTCGGCCACGGCGGCCCCCATTTAACTGGCATATGAACTCTTATTTTATAAATCTAAACAGAAGCGGCAATGAAAACATTTTGTATGTCCACATTAAATGATTACGAATATGAAAACCTAAAACCTTGTCAGCCATATTTGTTTACCATGTTACTTCGCGTGGCACCTTTGAAGAGTACCTTTCTCTGTCACGAAACTTATTTTGGCAACATCTGGTTGCAAACAAATTCAATGAAAAGTACGTCGAAACTTATTGAAAATACTTGTGTATGCAACTTGCCCCTGCGTGACTTAACGAACATTTCCCGAACACATTATCTACATGCTGGTGAAAAATGTCACATATCGTTGAATGGGAAATAAACATACACTTAATATTTTCTCTCAGTCACATATTGGTCAGTTAAGAGAAGCGAATTATACCGGGTATTGCCGATTCTCAAGTGAAATGGCCGTTTACTCAAATTAGTATATGAATATGATACATGTATTAAAGTATTTCCTGACAATGACCTGTTACACGTATAACCCTCTCATAATTTATATCTTAATATTTTCAGAATTGAAAACCACCTAACGTCACCAATGTCCCTTCAAATAACATTTGTAATTTTGCATATAGCTCGTGTTGTCCTGGCGACATGAAATCGTAGCCAAAAACGGTGTTTTTATGTTTGATAATGCTAATGATATATCTGTCTGTAGAGGAAATTTCAGCTTTTCAAAAGCATCCCCCAGACGAGATAAATCAATCACCATAAATTGATAAACGAACATGACTTAAGCAAGACCTCAGCAAACATCGCAACAAAGGAAACGGGAATGAGATGTCATATATTCTCAGAGACAATTGAAGTTCCACATAGGCACATCTCTGACGAGATAAGTTAATAATCAAAATTTGATCAAGAAACATTAGGTGAACTTACGTAACACTTCTAACACATATCTCAACTAAAGGAACCAGCTTGGGGTGCCATTTGTCGCCATGGTGTAAAACAATTTCATCGAAAATGTAGACTTGTCAAATGTATCATAAAATTTTTATTAGCTAGGGATTTGGTGATTGGTTTTATTATTTAGATTAAATATAGATGACACAATGTCTGTAATAAACCGAGGAAGATGAAAGTTGTATGAGGCAGTTATTTTGAACTTTGAGATAAAAAATCAGAAATACATATCAGGGGCGTTCACCGACCCATTTTTGGAATACGCACTATGGCTAGGGAGGGTCCAGGGGCATGCTCCTCTAGTAAAAATGAAGAATCGCCGTAGGAGGATTTTTGAGGGTACTTAGCTCACACACGAAACTGTCTAAAAGCATAATGAAATAAGACAAAAAACGCGCATTTTTGCCTTAACATTTAACTTTTCTTGGATGGATTACAGACATAACAGAGTCACTCTATTAACTACAAAAGCGTATTAGAACCACATTGACACTCTAATTATGAAACAAATATATGTCTTACCAAGGTACGGCGACGATTTTTATAGCGTTTTTAAATTTTCGATTTTTCAAAACAACTGTACCCATGTGCGTAAGTGCGCAAGCCCAGGCACGCCCTTGCACATCTGGCATGATAGTCACTGACTTCCAAATGTATACAATGTACCAAATAAAGGGAACACATATCCACTTTATCAAAATTTAGAAATAATATAACAATTTTTTCTTTCTACTTAAGAGAATATTTGTATTTTTTCATTGATATTTCAAACCTACGAAAGCCTATTGAGCTCATTTTGGTTGGATTTTTTTTTTTCGCGAATAAACGCGATATTTTCGCGTTATAATGCGAAACTTTCGCGAATTAACGCGGTATTTTCGCGTTATAACGGGAAACTTTCGCGAATTAACGCGAAACTTTCGCGAATATACGTGATATTTTCGCGTTATAACGCGATACTTTCGCGAATTAACGCGAAACTTTCGCGAATTAACGCGCTATTTTCGCGTTATAACGCGATATTTTCGCGTTATAACGCGATACTTTCGCGAATAAACGCGAAACTTTCGCGAAAAACGCGAAATAAACTATATAAGGACAGGTTTTAATTTAAATTCCTTCATGGTTAGCGAGATAAACAAAATAGATGAAGATAGTGACTTTTATACATTTGTGAGTGATGTGTCATCAGAAGAAGTGAAGAAAAAAATGCTGAAAGAAAATGTATCGTTCTAAAATGTTTTTCATGTTTACCGTCGCTTTGATAGTACAACGGCCACGAAAGCCTAAGTAATTTATGTAAATGAATTAATATTTTCTAAATGCCAAATAAGCAAAACGATTACTGATTATATTATATACATTTTTAATAAGTGTGTATACGTGCATATTGATTATTCATAGAATAATAATTGGGTAAGTCATTTACGGCATCATTTATATTCAAAAAGACAATGTAAGGCGATCAATATGTACCAAATCAAAAGCGAAAAAGATATTTCTACATAATTGGGTCAGGTTTCGCAAAATTGGTATATACAATGTTGTTTTAGTGTAAAATTATATGCTCTTTAGTAATCAAACGTGTCTACAATGTTGAGTGCCACGTAAATATTGTCGCGTTTATTCGCGAAAGTTTCGCGTTAATTCGCGAAAGTATCGCGTTAATTCGCGAAAGTTTCGCGTTATAACGCGAAAATATCGCGTTTATTCGCGAAAAAATAATTTTTTTTCCAACCAAAATGAGCTCAATAGGCTTTCGTACTAACCTTTTTATTTGTCACTTCAAATACATAGATAACTAAATAGGGAATATTGATAATAATAAAATGATAATGTAATAATAAAGATGTGAGATGTTGCTTCCATTAAGATGATATTTATAAGCAGTTCATTTGATAATACTTAGCTTTGATTTATTTCTTGAATTCGTTTTAATTTATTTCTAATCAGATGTTGTGGAAGCACTTGAGGGGAAAGCAAATTACATGTATATATTTAATAAAAAAGTATACTTTTTTTTGTTTGAAAACAAATGACGTCTCAATATGTGACTCAAATGTTAATGGACTTCTAAGCAGCTCACATTACACGTTCAATATATCCTGATTTTGTTGAATACATTAATCAATTTTACATGTTCTGTATTTCTATATTTCAGAAACTAACATCGATTAGTATAGTTGAATAGGAATTTATAGCAAAGGACAGATCCTAGCTGTATAAACGTAAGTTCGGAAGTACTGGAAAAGTCTTATTGAATCTGACTGTGACTAAACTTTATGGATACAAAACAGGTAATACTTTAACCTCCTCAAAAAGTCTAATTATCGTGGGTACAATATACATACCATCCGAAGGCTCAAAATTTCTTAACAATGAACATCTTTTTAAGAATGAAAATGAAGTAGAATAAAACATGCTGATAAAACAAGCAAAACAGCAAATTTGTGTGATTGTTTACTTTCAAATCCTACCTATGATGGCAGTTTTGATATTGTGTGAAAGCAAGAAAATTTTGAATAAATAAACGCTGTTTCAGAGAATCTAAAAAATCCATTGGAACGGTATTCCCAAGATCATAGATCTAAAACGAAGTCTGCAGAGTGAAGAACCTTTTTCTCTTAAGTGACAGATGCATGAAGACAACGGTTTGACGCTAATACATTTGGAGATAAATATTTGATAGATAATGTGATGGATACTTCTGATAGTCCCCGGTTGTGACAAGTTTCAGGTATTAGAAACCGACACGATTCATTCGGATAGTCATCTTGATATAAATCATTCAACGCATTGCCACAACGCAATTACTAACATTTACAAGTCATCGAACTACTAGAAATTCTTAAACATAAATGTTGTAATACTTCTCCAAATCAGTGCTATTCGGGGAAAAAGGCAGGCCAACCGTCGTAATATAATTTATCGACCGATAAAAACGCGATTTTTAAATGCAACACTCTTCTGCGTGGAGGCAGGAAAGTCATGTAAACAATAAAAAAAATCTCTGCGTCCGACACTTGTAATCAAAGGACCGATAGTCCTGAGAGCTGCCAGTTGAAAAATATTGCTACATTAGCCTAGCTTATAAGTTCGTGCAAGGCACTCATTGTATTTTGAAATTATAGACAATTAATAATTAAAACAGAAATAAATTATTATGCAAACAATAATCGACTATTACAAACAGAACTGGCACAACAGTTTGTAAAACTCACGTAAAGGAGTTGTTTTTAGTGGTTTGAATGGAAAGAATCTAACACCTTAAAATCAAAATGCAGCAAAGCATATTTTTAATTTTTGAACACCCAGTTAAAACTTACGGATATAAACAGGTATATACGATAAAACACCTCTTCAAGACAGGAAATGTCCTAATACAGCCGCCATATTTTTGATACGAGATCGTATGATACAAGAAGTAAATTCATTAGCCAGAACATAAATGACGAATCAGACTAAAACACACAATTATCAAGCAAATATCAACATATTTAAAGAATTTCATGATTGTTTATGCAAAACTTCAACCAAAATTCTACCTTTCCGTTACAATCCAGTACCTTCGGACTGTCTTATATACAGTTACTCAACTATTATTTTTCACTTTTTTCATTATTTTGTTCAAATATGAAAAGTACACATTACCTCAGTAATATATTAATTTCAGATAACTCAAAACATGTTCCAAATGAATTATAAATGAACATGGACAATATATATTTACTGCTTATCGGGTAACCGTTCTACTATCAGATCAGTTGGAAATGTTTCCCGTACACCAGTGTTACTTTCATCTTTTTGTGCGATGACCGTTGCGTCATTTTAACACACTTCACGAGAATGTTGTCAGTTATTCTATTCAGATCGCCCCTACTTTTTTTTATTTGATTGCTATCTGCTCTCTCTCTCTCATATGAGATTATTTATTGAAATAAAGTATTTGCAAACACCTTGCGTTTTTCGTTTTCGCCAGTGGCAAGATTACCTCTGTTCTGGTAGTTTACTGATTTCATATGAAGTCATACATTTATTTATATATGATATTACTTTAAAATATAATGTTTTCAATTATAATTGGACATTTGTTTTTGAATCAGGAAAGGTTTGAAAGCATTAAATATTCTTTTCAATGACTTAAAAAAGGTATCAGTTAAAAACAAATGTGTCAACTTTTCGATGCTTTTGTTGGTGCAGTTCTTAACTTCAGCTGTGAACTATGGAGATTTGGTAAATCTAAATTAATTGAACATGTACATCTAAAAGTTTGTAAAACGATCTTAAGTGTGAATGGTAACAAGTAACATGGGTAGGCAGATATCCTTTATTCAAAAATAGATTAATACACGAATTGTAAAATTTTGGTGTAAAAGTTTGTCTTCAAATAATATACTCATTACGAATTTGTATAGGAGTCTTACTGAAACAGCTACTGTAAAGTCACTAATTTTCGTTGACATTAAATTCTAACATGGGAATTTCGTGGGCGTATTTATTCGTGTATCTATGTACTAGAAAACTTGAGGTCTATATAAGAGACAGTTAAGTGGGGATTAATATTCGTGGATAAACCCCACGAAATCGACGAAAATTAGTGTCCCATGAAAATTAATGATTTCACAGTAGTAACAGCAGAAAGAATTTAGTGTGAAATTAATGTTAGACAGTTATGGATTTTCTCATGTTTGGAGAAATCCACATTGTATTGATCTTAAAACAAGAAATATCTTTAGAAAAGATACTGGGCCGTGGTAACCAGCTTGATGATTAGTGTCTGAATGGTTTAACATGTAATAGATTTTGTGTAATTCCTGTGTCAGTGCAGCTCTTTGAAATACCACAGATCCAAATAGTTTGTACAATCTTGGTAGACACTTACAGCCTTAAAACATCTGTGCATTAGACTTCGTTTCGTGGGCTACAAAACGAAACCGGATGTTACGTTTTTGTTAAATATAGGATCTGTCAGGGTCGAACAATCAATTCCGAAATCTATGTGTTTCCTATTTTTTAGCGTTCTACTCTTTCAGTTTACCTTAAAAAGGTGCAGTGTCTTACGTTTCGGGAAAAATCGTTCGCAGGGAAAGAAAACTTAAACTTTTAAAATAAACAGAGATCTAAAGAACTCATTCCGCAACTCCTTTCTTTCTTTTGACTCATTTTACAATGACCAATGGGAATTTAGCAAAGCATAAAATAACCAATGAAATGCCTAATTTTATTCTGCTTCATTATTGTGTGTTTCACAGGAAGTCAGGGTGAAAATAATCGGCCTAACGGTCGAAAAATCCATGAAATCCAGGGTGAGATTGTCTTCGCCTAAATTAAGAATTGAAACAGGGCGTTACAGTCAAAATAGAATAGAAAGAGTTTATAGATACTGTACAATCTGTAATGCTAGGGATATTGAGGACAAATATCATTTTAGTGTGTCCTGCATACGAACACATCAGGAAACTGAAAAAAAACAAAAAAAAAAAACATATCAGAAAATTGCAAGCAACCCTATTAAAAAAACCAGTAGGACATACGTTTAATTAACATTTTCTTTATATTTCTTGCCCCTATTTCTTGTAGCGGTGCAATAAAATCTAATTTGTATCTGTATGTAACAGTATATACAGTAAATGATGTTAAATTATGTATTTAGAACGGCATTCTTTAATGTAATCTAATGTTTTAATCAAGACAGCTATTATCAACAAGCTAATGAAGTATCTGATGTTCTCAAATGTAAAATAATGTAATAACTCAAGCTACGTTTATATGAAATAAAAAAATGTAGATTGACTATATCTTAGATAGCAAATATATTAATAATAAAGAGGTTAAAAAAAAGATGACAAGGTTTATTTTTGGTTGAATTTTAATCTGAAGACGTTTAATTATACATTTACGCTCTAAATGCATTTACCCATTACATGAGAAAAGCAAAGTGAATATAATGAAAAAGAAATGAGATGTCGAAATGCAAAGATACAGATGACTTTGTGGTGTCCTACTATCGTAGCAAAGTAAATTATTGGTTTGTTCATTGATGTGTATTATGTTCTAGTAAACACAACGACCGTATATATAGTTTACTTCGATTACCAAGCGTTCATAATAAAGAATTTCAATTATATTCAAACAAAGCTTTTAACCCTATTTGACTCTTTGACAAGTTTCGAGCAATTAAGACATTGATCAAAGACGTTTCTTCTAGAAGTGCCAACTTGAGACCAGTAAATATGAGTTAATAACCGTTTATGGTTATATAGCCTAGATATACTTCCACTGGTAAGTGTAAATCAATATAGCCAAGTCAATAATGGGAATGGTAATTAATGGTTGTAGATTAGAAGGTGTACCGTTTTGCCATGTAGACTTTTGTCAGCGATCTTCTTGTCTTGTGCTGTTGATAAATTACTCTTAGTTTTTGAGAAGAATTAGAGAGATGAAGAAAGGATAATTCTTAACCCCGACAATGCTCAATTCACTTCTTTATTAGGCAAAAACATGTGCATTGTTCATATCCTTACAAATATATATACAGGTGTCGTTGCAATCATGAGACTGAAATAAGAAGAGCATAGTAAAATATATCAAAATCGGGTGTTTCCATGAAAAAATATGAGAAAAAATTGCCATAAAACCTTTGCCTTTCCGAATTTGGAAAAACGGACACCGGGTGGAAATAGCTTTGACAAATACGGATCCCATGAGAACTATTTTAGTATCATTCTTTAACAGGTGAAACTACTGTGTTTCCATTGTTCTATCTCCAATCAAAGAACTGAATGTCTGCAAGACCGGTAAGTATGTCGATCTCAGGACAAGGTATAAACAAGGTATACAAATACTGTTTTGCCATATGTGTTAAATTTGTGATCTGTAAATGTACATACAAGAATGAAAGTAAACTTCACCTGAAATAATATATACTTGTTTTTTATTTGCCAAATACATGTATACGAATACTGTGGGCAAAGGTGACTGTTTTTGCGACCAGTTCAGACCAAGATCAGCTGCACTTCCGGTTAGTCTGATAATTGTCTGCAATATTCGCTATTCAGTCGATATATACATTTTCAGCAAGAACCCCATGGTACAGTTCAACATAAAAAAGGACAAGTCCAATTTAGCAATTTACCATGGTAAGGGTAAATACTGATCAAGATTTACACGCTATTTTAGGTAAACAACGAATAAAGGAGTTCTACTGAAACATAAATTTCCGTCTCACATCGTCTTATACATGTAACAAATATTTAAAATAGCATTCCTGAGAAATCTTCCTACTGCACCGTTTATTTAAACAAATATTGCTTTAATTGACTTTCTAAAGTCAAATGTATTTACCAAAAGTATTGCTTGTATCTGTTATGCGTCATAATGCAATATACAGCAGAAAATGTATAAGTAATCCAACATATATCTTTACAAATAACACATGGTGATGGACCACACACACACACACACACACATTATACATTACCACTCATTAATTAAAACAGTAATATCCAAAAACAATTATTCAAAAGTATGTTAATAAAAAAAAAAGATTGATTTAAATTGTTATCCCGCATCTATTTAAATCAGATATTTCTTAATTTATGCCCTGTCATAATTTGCATCTGAAAACATATTAAACTGTGTCAATTTAAGACCGTATTATATGATATATCAATTTGTAATTTTTAGGTGTAATTAATAATTTTAGAATTATTGTCTTAAAGGAAAATTCCTCGTAATTTAAACAAAATCGTGAATTATTAGGGGTCCTGAATATTCGATTTGGACAAAACTTTCATATATAGCTTAAACACTTAAAGCCGCTCGTTCACATAATGGCATTTGACTAAAAATCATTTCTTACTGTTTGTGTGTATTATTTTTATCAATTCCCATCAGAAGCATGGTCACCCGATGCAACCATCCGTGATTGTAAAAATATATGTGCGCGTGTGTGTGTTTACTTTGATAATATACAGTATTGTATTCGTCTGAATAAAGTATCTGCTCTGTTCATATGAGCAACTTAATTGTTTAAAAGTCACGTCTCTGACAAATGATTGCAGTTGCTCCTCATCTGGATTAACAACTCGGGGTTTAGATGTACTTTTAACACTGCTCCCTTCAGTTTCAGCTGTTTCTCTTTGCTTTAGCAGCGTGAACAGCTAATATCTCATTGCTCTCATTAATGGTTTGGTTACTGAAAAATATAATCAGAATTGACTTAAAATCTATACTCAGTTGTGTTTCTTAATGCATAATGATAGGAATCAAAGTAATGTCACTAGCAGTTATTCACAGGTCGAGGCTTATTCTATAAAATGCTACTGTACAGCTCGAGACTTTTTGAATTTTTCAAAGCACCGTTGTCATTTTAATAATGAGGGGGCATGTATTACTCACATGATAGAAAAGTTAAGCGGTTTTATGATGATCGTATTGTTTTTTGCAGCTAAGCAGCTTTTTTGTAAACCTTTCATTCATAAATCTTAACTGCTGTTATGAATTCGGTCAACAATTGAAATAAGCATATTTTTGAAATAGTGCGTTTAGTTGAATAGAATACCAGCTTATAACGTATTTCAATGGTAATAAAAAGTCTTACACTTTTAGCTGTGAACTGTTATCATATGAGATTGGAAAAGCAAGTGTTAGCTCGTATTATAAATTTTGTTTGAGTTACTTTATTTATTTACTAAAAATCGCCTTAACCTTTTCCTATGCGAGGAATACCTTTAAGCTTAAAGAGTTTTTTTTGCAACAAACATAATTGAATTAACTCTCAAACAAGAAGGTTTGAGAAAGTATCGCTTTTTGTTGCCAAAATCATTTCCTAACAGTCAATCTCTTGAATACCAAAATGGTGCGGATACAGGAGAAAATACCAAATTTAATCTCATTATAATCACAGTTAAGCTATGTTCTTTACGGTAGAGGTTATTCCCCCCATTAAGGGTAAATACTACCATTAAAAATGCAAGCTCCCAAAGGTTGTGATTATACAGATAAGGTTATATTTAATTTCTTACACCCACAAATATCATATACAATTGTGTTGGTTCTGTTGGCAAGTGCATACACATTGAGCCAACCAGCTCTATCACTTCCCAGTGTTACTTAGACATTGTATCCTTTTTGTAGGCCTTATTTCCACCGTGACGAAAGTATTGCGCGATGCGCGATGAGCATGACAAAAGATGTTTGTGTATTTTGAAAACATCACGAAGTCGTGTTTCTTTTGGTGTTTCTGAAATATAAAACTTTTAGTTTGCATAAAACCTTTTTCTTTTATTTTCAACCATACTCTCCCATATTTCCTTGTCGAAATATTTAGAAGAACGTATTTCTTCTCCCAACTTAAAAACATTTTCATTGATACAGAACAAAATAAACTCTTATTCTAGCCCTGCTTTCATTTACCGTGAAAACTCCCCATTGATGGCGTTTGCATTTCTGTAAAGAGTGCATCCCTAACATTTGCAAGCGTTATGCTCAACTGGACGCATGGTGGGTATTAAGAAGTCTTCCTCTAAATTTCCGTGCACACATGCTTCCTACACTGTAGTCGTGTCTCATCCAAATATATATGCATTTGCGAAATCTGACGGTACTTGCCAATTACAAAATGTAAAAAAGTACTTACAGTTGATGCATTTTTAAGCGATGCAAGACCGGATATTTGGTCATTAAGTACCATGTAGGTAACTTTACAATCTCGCTAAAATTGCGAGGCGCGTCTGGTATTTAAATACTTACAATCTCTGAGAAATAACGGGCATTGAAAAAACGGAAACACGGTTTTAAGAATTACGCACAAGCGAGCTGTCAGATTCGTTTTTAATTTTCAAACTAATTCAGATTAACACCAGTTGCTAATGCGGACTATTACCTCTTAATGACATCCATAACTACGCTTATCATCCTGGTGTGAACGTAGTTTATTGCAGTTTGCGTATCCTCTCCAATAACAGAAAGAAAAAATATCTCCCGCATGAAGAGCACTGTGCTGTCAATTGAGGCTGCTGTGATGAATGTATTTCATTTCCTAATTTGTAAGTGACACAATAGTTGACTTGTGTGATTTGACCTCAATTTTTTCTATGTCTAACAGATAATTTGTACTTACAAGTAGTGTATGTATATGAACGAAATGTCATTATGATACATGGGAAGTAACACAGTCTCTCTAACGTTGCAATGATACATTGAAACAAGCAGTTGATTAACTTGGTGGACACAAATAATTTAATCAATTCATAAGTAATGTATATTTTCATTAAAACAGTCAGGAAATAAGTAAAATAAACCTTTCACTGAGGTAATACGTGATGATTTTAATGATTTTTTGTGAATTCAAGAGAAAGAATAAACAATTATGCACATTAGCTATTGTTGGCGCCAATCCATTCATTATTTTAATTGCGCATTTCTCGAATTCATTGATCTAAAACCATTATTTTCCTGTAACCTGGGTTACATGGACCATTTCAAAACAAGTTAAATATTTTTATGAATTGTTCAAAGCAGCTTTATTTCGACAAAGTCAATTGAACGCTTATACATGACTGTTAAACTTTATTTACTTTTGAGGGCAAACTTAATGATGCCCAATACACGGTAGTAAAACAGCAGTTTTCTGAAGTATAATATGATATATACAATATTGACCTATCTTAGACTGTATACGAGTACTGCATTTTAATTAACATGGCGGTGCCTGGAATAATATATTTTATGCCAAATGTATTCGATATAAAATGTATCCAAGAATAACAAAAGTCTTTACTCACGTGTGCTTTCAATTTAAACATCATTCTGTTGTTTTGTCATTATTTCCTTTACATGTGAATACGACGGGTCATTTGGATATACAATGAACTAGGAATTTAGATGAGAGTTTGATTTAGAACTTAAACACGACAAAAAAAGGAAAATAAGATTATATACAAATTTATTTCGAATGTCATATTAAAACAGATATAAGATAACTAGGTAATTGCGTCATAATTTTATCTTCTTGAGAAAAAACCATCAAAGTACATGTATATATACATATACGTGCAAGGAATAAAGCGATACGTTATTTTAATTTAATACATCTTTATAAAAATAGTCTCGGACTGACTGAATGCAACGGTAGGCTGACGGATAAGAAGAAAGGAATTAGCAGTGATGCTCAATGGAATATATGACGTAAGTCTATATCATTAAACATTGATGATTACTCTTTGGAGTAAACAAAAAAAATAGTTACATCGATATACATCGATTTCCTATGCCGTTGATTTATTGTATGTGCCTTAACAGTTTGTTAAATAAAGAGGCTTATTATATTAGATTAGAAATTGTTGATGCTGCTCGGAATTGTTTGGCGAACAATGCCTTTTACCAAATAGCAAGTGTTTTTTTTATTAAATTGAAATTAGGTATACTATTTGCCTATGCACAGAACAAATGAGGACAGTAGACAGTGTGTTATCCCTCTTGGTTGTCCACATTGAAACGATTTGATCGAATGATCTTTGTCACGTACATGTATTGCTCGTCAGCTAATGAATTAACAAAATACACGATTTCATGATTGTGAGGTGTTGACTAACTGACATTTATTGGAGTCCTGCATGCCAGCGTGTCTAGTTTACCTCACTGCTATTTACATTTCGGTAAATTTTTAATGATAATCAACGCCCTATATTTGAATTGTGAACGGAAATAGCAATTAAGTTAATTGGTTATACTCGATGATTGGTTTTTCTATTTTATGATGACAGGAAGCTGCAACCCCTTAAGGAAGTAAATGCATATGTATGTTACCACTTCTTATAACCCCTCGTGTGACAACAGAAAAAGAGTCTACGGTCCCAATTAACTTACTAACGTCTCTGGAGTGTTTCTACCGAGAACTAAAGTTTGGTAATCTCATTACAAGTCCAGTTAACCTATCACGTCTATACCTGACTTGTCAGTTCCTCGCATCCCACTTGACCAATATGT
Source organism: Solen grandis (assembly GCA_021229015.1). NCBI lineage: Eukaryota > Metazoa > Mollusca > Bivalvia > Adapedonta > Solenidae > Solen > Solen grandis. The sequence goes on from CM037777.1 coordinate 26,009,230, forward strand.
AGACTAATCATTGCTTTCCAGTCATTCACGTTCCTGTAAATATACTCATTAAGGTTGTGCATCGTCTCTCCCAGCTGTAAATAAATAACAATACATGTTTCCCTCGGTATAAATATTAATATAATCACAAGAGTATCAAAACTCAATATATCACTCATTATTTCATCAATGATTTTGCATGAATTATACATAAATCTCAATTTTGTGTACTCTAATGGCATTTTGATGTCTATGAAACTTAGAAGGTTTCCACAGTCGAAAGTGATGGTATGTTACTAGATTTACAAATCGGTCATGAGGGAATACGAGCGTGTTTCAATACAGCCATTTTTTAATCTTCGTTGGTTTAGTTTGAAAATGAGAGTAATTAACGTAATGTTATATGGTATGGGCGAAATTACCAACTCGTGGGAAAACACATATACACCACCGTTGCATTAGGCAACTGAAATTTGCTTTGAGTTTGCATCTTTGCTACCATCATAATGTCTTCATAATATGATATTCACAAAAATATGTTTCATCATCATTATCAATATCAACAAAGGCATGTAATAAAAAACAAAACAAATAAGGACGAAAAAAAAAATGTTGAAAAAGAGGAAATCATTAACTGAGCCCTACATCGTGTTCATATATTTTTATTTTGTACTATCCCGAAAACGGTTTATCGTGTCAACTATTGATTTCCTTTCAGTAGCCTCACTATTAGTTAGACACTCGAATATAGTCATTATTTCTCTTAACATACATTGTAGTTTCAATCTATTTAAAAAGATAATAAAGCGATATAGTTTATTCAATATTCTTTGGAAGCATAAAAGACGTAAAGAATACTGTGCTCAGACTCTCACAACATTGTGTTTGATAACCTTTTCAATTCTTTAATTGTATATCTTCAGGTTTATCTCTCCTAGACAGACACCTTACATACAGCATAATAAAATGTTCACTCTTGATGGCAGCAAGAAACTGTCAGATACATATTGGTCTTGGCATTTGACAAACACTCCCTTCGATTTATTATGGAAACACCATTCAATGATTTAATATATATTTACCAACTCTATTTTGCCCAGATATTTAAACGCAGTTAAACAATATTATCATGCGAACTGTTATGTGAAACACAATTAAACAATATTATCGTGATCGGTTATCACATTGCAACCACCACACAATAAATAACAATAAAAAATAAGTAAGGGTGTGCTATAGGTTTACTATATTTATAGAATGAAAACATTGAAAATTTAAGTGTCCTGTACTTAAAGTGTATTAACTTGCAATTTCACCGCGTACGTGATATCTTTTATCATGCCATCTGTTTTGATGTTGTTTTGTACATTTTCCTTGTTGTTATAGTATCTCAAATACAAAAGGTCACTGATTCAAAATATGACTGCACAATTTAACAGTTTATTCTTTACCTTCAAATTATTTCAATCCCTTACATTATTTATTTTAAGTGAATTCATGTAAACATATACATATACTCACGAGGTATCACTGTATATTCATACTACACCAAATTATCACATGACACCATCTTCGGCCTTCTATAAATTGGTCAGTTACTAAATCGATTTCAAGAGATTGAGTAGACCATCTGCGTGCTCCCTGGTAGATTGAGCTAGAAAACTGGTGGGATTTAGACTTTTTAACGTCCGCGTTGTTGTAATGGTCTTAATCTGTATACAAGTTCAATGTTTGGTGGAAGCGTTAAATTACAACAGAAAATGATACTAAATTGGTATAACACGTTTTTAACTCCTGTGCGAGAGAAGTCAGCGAGATTAGGAGATTGTAAAGACACACGAACATTAATTATAGAACATGGGTAAAAACCATTTGTAGTGTTACAGTAGCAAGAAAGCAGAAAAGCTATAAAAAATTGGCATAATTATCCTTTTCATCTGAAGATTCACATAGTTAAGCAGATGGAAATTGGTAATTCTTAAATGTAATGTCCACATTTTAGTCTGGCTTATATTACGTAATGACATTAATATAAACCTTAAAGACATTCAAATAGCTGTCGATAGGGTTAGGGTTAATTCAAATGTTGCAAGCATATATCTCTAGTCTCATATTGCTCAGGAAATTTTCTTAATTAATCCAATATATCTACCAGAACTACCCTTAACTGTATGCTAATTCGACACTGTTATTACCGTGGTGAAGTTTTAATTACACAAAGAAAGTTTATAGGAAATAATCGTCTCGGAGAAGACATTCATGTGACGTGTTTGGGGAAAAAATCGCTGTCTGAGGTGGCAAGTCGCTTGGCATGTTTGTTTGTTTGTTTGGTTTAACGTCCCACCGACAGTATTTCAGTCAT
>CM037777.1:26011670-26061670 GCA_021229015.1 Solen grandis
TTCTGCAGACGATCCGGAATTCTTTTCAGGCCTTTTAACTCCATGTGGTAACTTGATTTCACTTCATGTGACTGAAAAATACAAGCATATATAATTTCGAACAATTAACAAAAATCCCAACAAATGCATGTGAAGCTCCTAAGAATCCTGTCTGATTATTTTGAAAGTGGGACGTTCATGTAACAGGAAAGATGAGATTGATTTTTTGTTATAGAAATATGTAATTTCTTCTGAAATGAATCTGGTGTATGAAATAGATCATCATGATACTGTGGATATACAATCGAACTACGGTGACTCAAACACTGAAAACTGGAACACCATACTTTACTCGAACACATTTCACGGTCCCGGCATAAAATGTTCTTAATTCTATATTGTTCGACCTGGGATGCGTCGAAAACACTGATGGCTGGAACTCTCTTACTAAATTTTCGGCCCAAGATTAAAAGTGCTATGTATTTCACACCTATCTGTCGAACCTCCCTACCCGTGATGTTCGCCAACCAATGTTCGCTGGAGGGCTTAATTGCAACCTGCGGCACAGCATGTTTTTCACACATTGTGATATTGGCACAATCAGCGGTTGAATAATTAACACATCAAAGTGTTTGAAGATGATATAAGTAAACGTTGATCATGTTGCAAATTAAAGAAGGAATTTGTGTAATTGATTTAATGGAATATTAATTTATTGGTTTTCAGCTATATGCGTAGATTATTTACAATACATTTTTCTGTTTTCATCGTTTTATGCAAAATAAAATGTATGCAGGAAATGATACGACTTACACGTAGGCCGATGTATGTGTCCATGTACGTTTAAAAAGTAAATGTCATCATTGATGTTTGTGCTTTTATCTTGATAGCTGCTGTTTTATTAATTTATATTTGTTTTAAAAGAATAACAAAGATAAGTTTTTTTTATTTAATGTTACCTCTATTATTATTTTGCTGACTGATATCTACTTTAATCAATCAATTCTAAAGGACGTCCTGATAATTAATTAAAGTTTTTAATACATGTACATATGTAAATTATTATAAACATGGTTGGGCCAAACCACCATTGACTAGAACAAATTACTGTTCCCCCAGCCTGTTCGAGTCACCAAAGTTTGACTGTAATGTGTCATTTTTTTTGCTAAGATCTCTCAATCGAAACAAATTTATAAGCTTGAACAAAATTATCCTTTATGCACCCCCACCCCACCCTGCACCAGATTCCAGTGGACAGTGGATATGTATTAAATTAAAGTTTTACTCATTTTATGTGTCAAAGACAATTCATACAACCATTGATGACACACAAATAACATTAAAGGAATTTTACAAACCTGCACAAGCTCCAATGCAATAACTTTTCCAGTGCACATGTCTATCATAGAGAAGACCCCATATTTTGCACAGTGCCCAGGACTGTCTGAACGTCCATCACCAGCAACAATCACCTCCTTCGTATAACCAAAGAACTATTGAACTGAACCTTATAAAGATCAAGTCCTTTATGTATATAATTTTCTACTGACAGTTCCTTGGTAAGAGCAGTACTTTGCACCTGTGAAGATCATGTTTGTTTGATTGTTGGGTTCAAAGTCCCAGTGAGAGTATTTCATTGATTTGGAGACGATGTCTATTTGAGACAGAATAGTGCTGCCACACTGCAGTATCACGTCATAGACATGTGGCATGATACAACTCCCAGTCATATTATTCTGATGCCAGCCCAGTCCTGGAACTATCCTCATATGCTGAGCCACAAGCATGGTAGGTATACCAGAACTTTTTTTAACAACTTCGATATGTTGTGACCATGGATCGAACCATCAACCTCCCTCTCCTGAGGCAAATGCTCTTACCACTCGACCACGGGGATGATGTGTGATGGTCATGATTAATTCTTAAACCACAATCTTCGGATCCAAACTAGACACTCTTAAGAATAAATGGTTTTAGAATTGCATACTTACTGTTTTTGCTCCTCGGCATCACTCAAAAAGGCCAAAGGGTGTTGACAGGACAGAAGGCCTGTGAAAACAGCAGGATGTGCCACATCTACAGTTCCACTGACATCATTCTCGTCATACTGTGTGGTGTTTCTGCAGAGTCTCTGTACCTGAAAAATGTCTCCAGTGTGTTAGGGCAGTTGGTAGAAAGGATACCTACCAATGCATTGTGCTGTGATTTGAACTCTTGACAAATATTACTTACTGTAAGTCTAAAGCTGAATAAATATCTGAATTAGTATTGTCCAGTGGGCACCAAGTATTGCAGGTTAGGCCTATTACTGATTACAGAATGTGTTGGTGAAAATGTTAGCTATTTTATATCAGAATCAGTGAACATGTTATAGTCTTTTAACATTGTATTTTAACATTCAGACATTTTTTCATATTTTTCATCCAATATTGAGTCAAAAGATGCAATGAAACAGCCCTATTATTTTTTTTTCTTCAAATTGCACGGACTATGAAGAAATCTACCACTACTTACCTCTAGACTTGTGTGCACAGTCATGTCTGTTTCATATTCACTTTTGTTCCCGTTCCCTTCGTCTTTACTGTACATTTGACACATCTACATTGTTCAGCTGGCTGTAGAACTAACAATCTGGATGAACATTTTGATTTTTGAATTACTAATAGACTAAAAATATGAGATAAAATGCAAAATGTCAGACTGATTCACAATGAGTAACAATTAGCAGGTGCTTTATGGATGTTTGATCTGACACTTAGGTAATTATGCGACTGAATAATAGTGCATAGCTGAAAATGTGAGTGGGGCCTCCGTAGCCGAGAGGGTAAAGTCGCTGACTTTAGCACTCACTTAACTTCTCACCGCATGGGTTTGAATCCCAGCAGGGTCATTCGGATTTTCATGTGAGGAAGCCTTCCTGCTGGCTTGCAGTAGGTCGATAGTTCTACCCGGATTCCTCCATGCATTTGGGGTCTTCCTCCACCTGTAATTAGCTGGATGTTGCTATATGACTGAAATACTGTCGAAGTGATGGTAAACTCAAATAGTCAAGTGTTAAAGAAGTTTAGCTTTGGTCTAGTCAGTATTCAGACTGATACATGATATAAACACCTTATTTTTTCATCCTCCGATCCTGATACATTCATAATCAGCTGTTTAAGCTATTTTTCACAAAAGTATACAAGAGTGTTCACTGGAACATTTGTGTCACCTGCTGAATCGTGACGAAAAAGTTTGACGGACAGTGTACAGATGGACAGACAGACAAATGACGGAAAAGTGATTCCTATGTGTCACCTCTGAAAAACGCAGATGACACAATCAAAAGATTGTTGCCATACATAAAAGACTTCATGTTCCCCCTCAGCAGTTTAATCTGCAAATATACTGCTTTAACATAGTGTTTCATAAATTACAGATAGAATGCGTTTCTGTATCATACCTTTGATTGCTACTTGTTGGATTTGCATGGCATAAGTTGGATGAAGCTGCTGATTAGACTGGGATAACAAACCTTCTTCCTGAAGGGGACAAAGGGAATATAAAATTTCTTACAGAGATACCGCAAATTAAGCAAACAAAATGTGTGCTAAAGTCACTGACAATAAATATTTTAATTCATACAGAGCATGAACATTTGTCTAAATATAGTTTACACATATCATCATATTTCAGCATCATATAACCAACACTGCACAAATAGTATAGATAGAACACCTTGTTAAACAGTACAGATATAACTCCTTGTTAAACAGTACAGATATAACTCCTTGTTTTCAGGACAAATTTTTAATGTCATGGCCAGGGACAGAACAACAACTTTTGCTGGGGCAGACACTCTAACCACACAGACACCAGGATCAATTACAAAGTTTGTTTTCTACTTACAATGAATTACTTATATTAACTGGCACCAGCTCTTCAGTAATGATTGGTTGCTGTTCAGGAACTGCTCTCTGGATGCAGAGGTCACTGTCCATCTCCTGGCCATTAGTTTCTGTCTGAACATCATGAGTGAGACTTGCTGGGTCTACTTCATCAGCAGATGCCTCAAAACAGTCTGAAAATAAATGGAAATTTAAATAAAGCAAGTGACAAACACTGAATAAGAATAGTGTTTTAGGAAGGGGAAAAGTATGCAAATGAGCTAGGAGGGGAATTTTTCTACTATGTATAATGTAGGTTTTATTGTATTTTACTCTTATTTATGATGTTTTATTGCATAAATTAATAATTAGGACAATAATATAACATGTCTGAACAGTTTTATTAAGAATATAACATTTAACAAGAGGGCCAAGATGGTCCTGAATTGCTCACCTGAGAAATATTGCTTTCATTGCCTTTTACAACATAGTCATACTGAATACAAAATCCATGCAGAAGAACAGCAATATAATCTTAACTCCACACAAAAAGTTTACATGTGGTCCATAAAACCAAGTTTACCCTAGAGTGGGACCAATTTTGACCCCAGGGCCATGATTTGAAAACATGTTCCAAGTCCACAAGGCTATTTTACATACCAAATATCTAAACCCATGATCTTGTGGTTTCTAACAAGGATATCTTTTAAAAATCTTTCCTATGTAAGTCTATGTAAAATCAAGTGACCCCTGTGGCAGGGCCAATTTTAACCCCAGGGCCATGATTTGAACCAACTTGGTAGTTGTCCATAAGGCAATGTTACACACCAAATATCTAACCCCAGGCCTTATGGTTTCTGAGAAGAAGTCATTTTTCTATTTTTTATTAGTGATGTTCCCATTGTCGCTAGTCACCGACAAACAGTTACAGTAAGGAATGATAATAAACGATTTACATATATCCATTCCGCGATGTCGTAAAATTTTATACCATACCATGTCATGTGTTGTTGGTCCCCTTTCAAACAATAAGGCTAAAAAGTATAACCTATTAGCTGCTCCAGTATTATCAAGCTAAAACTGTGTCGAAAACTACTTCATGAAGTCCATACAACTGTGTATAATTAAGAGCCTTGCTGGAAATTTACTTCTGGTTCAACAATTAATAATTGGCAAATTATTGATTATACCCCATCCAATTGAACCGATAATCAATTGTGAACAATATCAACCGATATCTATCACTATTTTTTTTCCTATATAAGCCTATGTAAAATCAAGTGACCCCTGGGGTGGGGCCAATTTTTACCTAAGGGTCATGATTTGAACAAACTTAGTAGAGGTCAACTAGACAATGCTACACACTAAATATCTAAGCTCTAGGCCTTGCAGTTTTGCATAAGAAGGTTTTCAAAGTTGGCATTTGAAAAATCTATTTTTAGATCCTGTGACCACTTTTTCAACTAATCAAAATAATTTGAACAATCTTGATAGAGGGCATTATAAGGATGATTCCTGTGAAGTTTGGTCAAAATTCATTCCGTGGTTTAGGAGGAGATGTTGTTTAAGTATATTGTTGACGCCGGATACATGCACGGACAAAAGGGGATTACAATAGCTCGATCACCATGAGCAGATTGTGCTCAGGTGAGCTAAAAATGACACTGCAACAGTTTGTCCATGCACACAATATGGTATGTAAACTGTCATAATCCTGGAGGGGTGGGGAGGGGGGGGGGGGGGGGTAAAAAAAATGGGTGGGGGGGATATATCCTCGAGTGCCCAAACTGCGCCCCTCTAAGATTTAATTAGGAAATGCAACATAAATAAAATACATAGAATAGAAACTGTTCACGTACAAAATAATTCTATCAAATTCACATTAATACCCCCACAAACAATTCTTTTATAAATAATTATTCACTCAAAAATAACATTTAATAAATTACAAGTCAAATATTATGCCATCATTTTGTGTGGTCCTAACTCCGCCCGGTATCGGGTTCATTCGCCCCAAGTACACTTTCGCCCGAGTCATTTCGCCCGAGTCAGTTCGCCCTACAATGTGGGTTCATTCGCCCTACAATGTGGGTTCATTCGCCCTAGTAAAATTATATTAATAAACAAAATGGATATTACAAATGGTGATGAATATCTTTTGCGAGAATAGTGCGCTTCATTTTATTAATTCAACAAGTATAGGTTTAGAGTACAAAGTATTTAGGTGTAATGATTACATTAAAGGTGACATCTTCCTTCTGAAAACACACACTTGCCGTAGGTGTGAACACATGCCAGACCAGGGTTAGATGTAATTAACACGCGTCAAAAGTGTGTGTAATAATATGTACTAAAAAAGACACAGCGAAATTATCCAAATGAATAATTAAGGAAACAAAAGTTTTAAGATGTTTGATACTTTGCAAACACATAATCACTCCGCCCCCTAGGTGACGTCATAACAGTTGCAATTTGTACACATATGACTTCCATTTATAAATTTGTAAACACAGCAGATGGAATTAATTTCCGAGATACTTTTATTTTAAAAATTTGAGTGTAAAAAGGATATTCTGAGTGGAAATAATTTTGTAGTATTAAGAAAAACACATTAAAAGAGTGGTGCGAGATAAAATTTGCAATATTTATCTGTCTGAATCAAAATTTCGTAAAAAAATCATCTGAGTTTATTTACAGAAACATAGTAAAAAAACAACAAAAACTCAAAGTCGCTTACGCGTGTAATAAAATCTAGCGAGACTATGTTAATATAAAGGAAGGTGGCGGAGTTAGGACAGGGGCGCAGTTAGGACCTCCGACGATATACATGTATATCTATGTTCAATCATTTATTAAACACTTATTATTCCCAATTAACTAGTATAAAAATAGATAATTTTATTTATTCATTTTATTTATTTTTCTTCTTTCTGTTTTTTAAAAAAAAGTTTAGATCTAGGTACCACATGATGAAATAGAACTATATGTAAAATGATTTTAAGTCTTTTCTATGAAGGTCTAGGTAACTGAGAAGGGTCGCACCCTCATCTATAACATTTTTATTATTTTCCGCGGTGGATGTCAATCGAGATTAAATTGAACGGTAGTATGAATGAAAGTAATATTTTATGAACTTATAATTGAAAATATCGCAAAAATCAATGACCTCTCCACCACACCCATGTGAACAGCCCCTTCTTTCAGCTGCTCGATCGTGTAACTTAGACGTCAGCTTTTTATACCGGTCCTTTCATACCACGCGCCAAAATGGCCGTCTGCATTTCCTACGGGAAGCGAATGGTAAGTCATATATGTATTGTTTTGTATGGATGAAAATCAACGCCAAAATTATTTTACAATACAGATGTTTCAGTTGGTGATTAAATGGTGTGGCATATGATGAATATTGATTTAAATCAAAATATATTACTGACAAAGAAGTTTCACATCGATAGTCTGGAGTATCCTCGAGTACACAGTTCTGACGCACCTAAGAAAAATCGTGGTCTTTTTTTAATTTAACATAAACAAAAAATATAATTTTCTTTTGTATGGTAAAACTAAGTAATTTATTCATAGTCTTACATTGTTTTCAAGTGCTGGCATCGTTTTTCAAAAAAAATCACTAGTGGCATGTCTATAATGACTCCTAAGAAAAAAATGTGGTCTTTTTTTTTAACATAAACAAAAAATATAATTTTCCTCTGTATGGTAAAACTAAGTAATTTATTCATAGTCTTACATTGTTTTCAAGTGGCTGGCATCGTTTTTTTCAAAGAAAAATCACTAGTGGTCATGTCTATAATTCAGTGAGGCTGACTTGAGAGTACAATGAAACGACGCATCTGATTGGGTTTTCATTTAATCATTGTAGCATGCTTTTAAAAATTGAATTTTCGTGTCAGAAATAATGTACGAGGGAATGTTGGTTGCATATATTTTTTTCTATTTCATTGTTTCACTGAAAATATGCCAGATGAGAAAAAGTACTTATTGAAAAGGAGGTTTTGCAGGTGTGTTGTATAAAGTATACCAAATAATAACCCTGCATCAATAACTCGCCACATTTTGGCTTTCTAACGCTAAAAGGGATGTTGACAAACAAAACTTGTAAGAATGATGTCACACGGAATCAATTTAATAAAAATCGAGGTCAAAACAAAAAAGGCGTCGGAATAGTGATGCGTCGGAATAGAGTACCGTACGATAATTCAGTGAGGCTGACTTGAGAGTACAGTGTTTTTTTTTCACTTTTGGGGGAATGGGGTCCGGGCCCATTTGAGGGGGGAAAAAAGCGCGCGAACTAGCTAAAAGGGGAATTTTTTTACTTATACACAATAAATAAATATATTAAAATTTAATTAAAAAATTAATTTTTTTTAAATTTCATTAAAAACTGTTAAAAAATAAACTACAATATAATACTGAAGTGGGTGAGGGTAATGCATTAATTCATTAAGACAGGCTTGTTTTAGATCTATCTATAAACTTTTATACATTAAATTATGCACTTCATATATTATCATTTGTTGAATTGTGGCTTTGGGTGGCTTAAATTGATGTAGGGTGCTTGAGACTGACACTGTCTCTAAAGCAAACATTCTAAACAATCAGTTTCAAAAAGCCTTCACACCAATAACTTCAGACCCTATACCAAATAAAGGACCAAGTCCACACCCTCATATGCAAGACATACAGATTACTGGGAATGGAATTGAAAAACTATTAGCAAACATCAATGAGTACAAAGCATCAGGCCCTGATGAAATCAATGCAAAATTATTAAAAGAAAGTAAAGATATCATCACCCGATTTTAACATTAATTTTCAATAAATCTCTTCGCCAAGGAAAAATCCCTACAGATTGGAAACATGCAAATGTCTGTCCAGTATACAAAAAGGGTGACAAATGTAATGCAATAAACTATAGACCCATATCTTTGACTTGTATCTGTTGCAAGCTCTTAGAACATGTTATATCTAGTAAAATTATGACTCACCTTCAAAAACACAACATATTATATGACCTTCAACATGGATTCAGATCATCTCGTTCCTGTGAAACACAACTTATTTCCTTTTTACAAGATATAAGCAAACTTAATAACGATAACATCCAAACTGACATAATCCTGATGGATTTCTCCAAAGCATTTGATAAAGTCTCTCATAAATATCTACTGTATAAGCTTGAATACTACGGAATTAATTCAAAAACATTAAATTGGATTTCTGATTTTCTACTTAATCGAACACAAACAGTGATACTTGATGGAAAATCGTCAAACACTATACCCGTTTTTTCTGGCGTGCCTCAAGGCACAGTCCTAGGCCCGACCTTATTCAACATCTACATAAATGATTTTGCTGATTATCTTAAGCATAGCACTTTAAGGCTTTTTGCCAATGACAGCATCATATATAAACCTATCAGGAATGTTGAGGATGCTGAACTCCAATCTGATCTGAATGCTGCTGTCAAGTGGGAGCAAGATTGGCTCATGGCATTCCATCCTGACAAGTGTAACACTCTTAGTGTGACACGAAAACGACGCCCAATAAATTTCTCATATAAACTTCATGACCATATTTTAACTAGAGTAAATTCAGCTAAATACTTGGGAGTTACCATCCAAAATAACTTAAAATGGGATGAACACATAAATAACATTACAAACAAAGCGAATCAGACACTAGGTTTCCTACGTAGAAATTTTAAAATTAACTCACAAAAAGTCAAAGAACATGCATATAAAGCTATTGTCAGACCCAAAATTGAATACTCATCTACAATATGGGACCCATACATGAAAAATCAAATAAACCAAGTAGAGAAAGTCCAAAGAAGAGCAGCTAGATTCATTACCAATAGATACCACAATACAAGTTCTGTCACTGACATGATAAATACTCTCAATTGGCCATCCTTAGAAATTAGAAGAACTAAAATCCGTCTTATTATGTTTTATAAAATTGTACATCAGTTAGTTGCTATATATCCTGAAAATATACTCATCCCTGTTAACACTAGATCAAGATATAACAATATGAATAACTTTAGGTACATAAGCACAACAATACACTCATATAAATATTCATTTTTCCCACGCACTATAGTTCAGTGGAATATGCTACCTGTTGTGGCCCAACAAGCAGACACAGTTGACGCTTTTAAAGCTCAAGTAACTGTACCTGTCCTCCTATCTTGCCTTCATTAGTAAACAAAAACCTACATGTATATAGTTTTAACTATTCACCTTGTATAATATGTTCCTTATTCACATTTAATTGAATCAAAATACTTTTTCATATACCAGCGCTGACACATAATCTTCAAAGTACTGAAGGAGTGTCAATACCATAAAGAAGAAAACAAAACTTGCAAAAAAAAAAAAAAAAAGATGTATAAAAGTGTATAGATATATCTTAAATAAGTCCTGTCTTCATTAATTAATGCATTACCCCACCCACACCACTATTATATTGTAATATATTTTTTAAAGACAGTCTTTAAAATGTGTTTTCTTTCATAAATAACATGTTTGATAACATTATTGAAGCTTTTTAAAACATTTCAACAAGTTTTATCAGTGCGTGCTTTTTTCCATTATTTCCTACGAACAAACCGGAAGTAAACAATAGATTCAACCATAACTGTAAAAATGCATGCTTTTCACATGCTAATCAAGAAAACACATAAAAACAAGTTACATAATTATAAAAAATAACATTTCTCCAACACCTGGCCCATACCTTTACCAGTTAACTTTATTTTTTGCCATTTTTAGACAATCTGCCCTGTTTACTAGGTATTGTCTGCATATAACAATCTGTCGTATAATACAGACGATACCTAGTAAACAGGGCAGACGAAATATATTCAGCTGATATTTTATTGTGCAACATTTGTTGATTTAATGAGAGAAACTCATCATTTTGCACCCCAAAATGAATCCTAAGTGGGGGAATTTTCAGCAAAATAGGGGGAAAAATATATACTTCTGGCAGGGGGGAATGCCGCCGAATTTCGCCGAATATTTTAGCCAAAAAAAACACTGGAGTACAATGAAACGACACATCTGATTGGGTTTTCATTTAATCATTGTAGCATGCTTTTAAAAATTGAATTTTTGTGTCAGAAATAATGTACGAGGGAATGTTGGTTATATATATATTTTTTCTATTTCATTGTTTCACTGAAAATATGCCAGATGAGAAAAAGTACTTATTGAAAAGGAGGTTTGGCAGGTGTGTTGATGTATCTTTCACCATACAAAAAAAAAAAAAAGAAGTATCTTTAATCATACAAGAAAAAAGTATCTTTAATCATTAAATGAAGTGTCTTTCATCATACAAGAAAGATTTATTTTGTGAGTCCATTTATCCAGTTCTCTCTGTCCTGCAGATAATATGCTGTTTCTTTGTTTCTGGCTATGGGAGGCAATCAGATATTCATTTATATCCTACACTGTCAGCTGGGCTGTTTGCGGAAGAATGATAATAAGATTTTTTTATTTGTTTAACATTTTTAAACTGTTTAAATACAGTTCATTAAGTTTCAAAGTGTATCCACCTTTTCCTTATCAATTTAGTATGAAAAATAACTGATTTCATTCCATAACCAATAGTTTTCTTCTGAAGAAATAATTGTACATTTCATATCTGCTACTAATAGGAACGTTTTTTGCTTATTAACACTTAATATTTTTTTCTTTCTCTCTTATGCTTCTAAAAATTCATAAACCTTTTACATTGTATCATGCTGTTTATACATGTCATGGTTACTATACTGTACTCATTTTCTTTTGAATTAACATAGTTTAATCAAGATTGTTCTATTATTTGTGAAACATTTTAACTACTTAAAGATTAAATGTTGAACATTGTTGAGTCTTTGTGTGATGTGATATTGCATGTTTGTCAATGTTTCAAGCTACATGTCATAGTTAATGTAGAGATAAATTTTACTTGAGACGTGATTAACAAATTCTAGTGCCAATGTGCAAATGATGTGAGTATGTCCACTCAGTGCATCTGTATGGTACATGACAAATTTATAATGAATTGAATAGTTTTAATTTGGAGTATCTAATACATAAAATAACATGTCTTCATAACTTGTTGTTGGTACAAGTTTGCATATGAACATATAACTTTCATCTGCTTGGTATTTTTAAGGTGCAAAGGAATTTCCATTTCGCGGTTATTTACATTGCGCGGTATATGAAAAATCTTGATGATATAAGATACACAAATTAATAATATTCATTAAATTTAAAACATTTTATTGATTATTATCATTTTGTGATGTGATGCCTGTTAATCTGGATACACTGTCCATTGATTTATACCTGGCCTGGAGAGTGGAGCTAGCAGTGTAAACATCGTACGTGTGTCTGCTCTATTTAGATTGAACATATTAAAAAGCATATGCCAGAGCATTGTATTCTATACTTATTTTAATCCATGCAAGAATAATATAACAAATTTTAACTCATTGTGTCTAGCAAACTTCCTTTGCGTGTTTTATCGAGGCACAATGGACTTTCCATTGCGCCGAAGCCTATATGAATATATACACGTATATCCCTAATTTAATAACTCCACCAAGTTAATTCGTATGCTATTGTCTTAAATTAATGTTTATAAATAAGAAGACAGTAACAGGTGGTTTAAAATAGATTTATGGCATATAATAATGCTTTTCTGAAAATAGAATTTCCATTGCTCCGTAATCATTTCCATTGCTCCAAAAATGTATATCTCAAATTAATAACTCTAAGTTTATTTGCATGTCACTGTCTTAAAATTAATGTGTATATATAATTTAACAGCTATAGATGGTTTAAAAGTAGTTTTATGGCATTTAATACTGCTATTCTGAAAATATAATTTCCATTGCTAGGTAATAGTTTCATTGCGTCCATTGCTTCATAAATTTTCATTGCGTGTTTTAGGCCTACCACTTCAAAACATTGGGTCATGTGATCTTCCATTCCACTAAATCATGATCGCTTTTTTCCACTGTTCTAGCTTTTGCGTGGCTATTGAGTTTATGAGAAGACAGAAATGTAACATACATATAATTATCGTGCGAAACGCTGCTGAACTACTTTGGGTTAATTACGTACTTATGCGAAGCACTATTTTTCTTAATTGTATAAGTGGATCTACATGTATTTCAGTTGGGTTAAATCTCTGTTTTGTAAACGACACAGGTATTTTGTTCACGCTGAAAATGGTTGTATTCAGCTTG
Organism: Solen grandis; assembly: GCA_021229015.1. Classification (NCBI taxonomy): domain Eukaryota; kingdom Metazoa; phylum Mollusca; class Bivalvia; order Adapedonta; family Solenidae; genus Solen; species Solen grandis. Next base: position 26,024,772 of record CM037777.1, read on the forward strand.
AGGAATTTGTAAAAGAAGAGTGGACACACAAACTTTACACATTAAAATAGTTTCTAAATATAATTTAAACGCTGTTGCAACACATCTGTGTAACACTCCACTCGCTTTCGTTAGCTCAGCTTGCATTGTGTGGATCCGTACAAAGAGTGCTAGTTAAAAATGTTGTGGAAAATATGCAAATCAGAAAGTCCTGATTTCGAATTTCAACATAAGACTGTCGGCCGCTTGCCGCCAGTCTAATAAAAAAAAATAAAATAGAAAAACTTTCTTCTCATGAACCACAAAGCCTGGAGCTTAGATATTTGGTGTGTAGCATTGTCTTGTGGATCTCTACCAAGTTTGTTCAAATCATGACCCTGGGGTCAAAATTGGCACTGCCCCAGGGGTCATTTGAATTTACATAGGCTTATATCTATAGGAAAAAAATAGAAAAATCTTCTCAGAAACCACAAGGTCTGGAGGTCAGATATTTGGTGTGTAGCATTGTCTAGTGGATCTCTACCAAGTTTGTTCAAATCATGACCCCTGGGGTCATTTGATTTTACATAGGCTTAGGATTTTTTTTTTAGCTTACCTGAGCACAACGTGCTCAAGGTACCCTTTTGTGATCATCCGTTGTGTGTTGTCAACAATTTGGCTTGTTAACACTAGAGGCCATACTTTTGGCCAAATCTACATGAAACTTGGTTGAAATGTCTGTTTCCATAAAATCTTGGACAAGTTCAAAGTTGGGTCATGTGGGGTCAAAAAGTAGACCAATATGAAAAATACAACATATGTGCTCATTTATAATCAAGTGAGCGATTCAGGGCCATCGTGGCCCTCTTGTTTTAAAAATAAAAATAAAATCCACGATTATGAGGAGTCAACAAAAAAATAGAAATAAAATGAATATTTTTTTATTTTTCATAAACTTACTCATATGAAGTTTTAAGGTCAGGAAAAAGCACTAGCACTTTTAGTATTGTAGTCTGAAAGAACCAAACTAGTTTAAACAATACAATGATATACCAATATTCAGTTATTTTTAAAAAAAATTTAAATGTAATGTTCATTATAAATGTTGTTTTTTTAAGAAGAATTGTACAAAATAATAGAACAAAATGTACCATTTTTTTTGCGAATATATTTTTAAAAAAATTGCCAAGTTTTAACTGTTTATGTAATACCAATAAATTATATTTCATCCATTTCATACATAAATTGTTTATGTTTGAAAAATGTTGAAGTAATAACAATAATAATTTTTCCTACATGTTGTTGTTGATTTTTTTCACACTATACTTAAATTGTCAAATTGTGATATATATAATGTATGAATGAATTTGTTATGAAAAGGACGAAACTTTTATACTATGCAATAATTTGTTACTACATGTATATGAATTGATACTAAATGTCCTTTTAAGTTATAATATGTTCTTGTATTATTTCATGGGTGCCATCAAAAGTTTTCCATAACTTATGTTTTAATAACAATCACATCAAAATACAAAAGGAAAATCTTTCATTCATTCAAACTATCATTTACCAGAGCTTGAAGCTGGGAAAATAAAAAAATAATAAATACTTTGAAAAAAGAATGTGTTCATGTTGTACCTCAATTAAAAAATTAAGATTTTCAAACAAAATCATAACTTATAACCTGACTAACAATATTATGTGAAAATATCAATAGTGAGATGAAAAAAACAACAACATAATACATTTTGGTACATTTTACCTAAAATATTTTTGGTGGAAGTTTTTAAAAAATTCCCCCCCACTAAAAGCTTTGGCGATTCTATGGCATATTTCATACTTATCGATATTAAACTTTATGTATTTACTTGCCTGAGAATTGTTGTTTGTTTGTGTATCATCATGTATTGTGAAATAAATGTTAAATGCATTCATATTTTTGTTAAAATATTGATGCGATTCACTCCACTGAAACTTGTACAGTACTGAACTTTACAGAATTATCAATTGACGACTTATAACTGAATGAGATGTTTGTAATGTCATTACTGAGAACCAACCATGATTGCCATTATGTTCTGATTATTCAACCAATTTATTTCAGACAATATCATAGGTAGTTAATTTCAGTTTGGACAGAGCTGTTTGGTTTATGAAAACTGTGTACTTCAGATACCAACTGAAAGCACTTTCTGACAAATACACAACGAGGTGTCAACATTAAAAACTATAACTCAAATTATTGGCCATAATGAACATTAACGTAACGAAACAAGATGAATGTGGATACAAGAGGCGTTAATAATGATCATTGCATGACTTGACTTGCGGAAGCAGTAGGACTTTTGTTACATGTAGTTCAATCGAATGTACGCAAAACACCCCCTGAGCTAAACAAAATGGCGGCCTCCATGAAATATGAAAAATGGATGCGCATTAAAGATTATAGAAGGGAAATAGTTATTTTCCAAGGTTTTGAACCTCAAATTCGGGATGTGCACTATACATGAGTGTTTACAGAAAATTTACTAATATTAATATAATCAATGTAGGGCTTTTTAGCTCACCTGAGCACAACGTGCTCATGGTGAGCTATTGTGATCGCCTTTTGTCCGTCGTCCGTCGTCCGTGCGTGCGTGCGTGCGTCGTCAACAATTTGCTTTAAACAACATCTCCTCATGAACCGCTGAAGGGATTTTGACCAAACTTCACAGGAATCATCCTTATGATGCCCTCTATCAAAGTTGTACAAATTATTCAGATTGGTAAAAAAAGTAGGTCACAGGAGCTAAAAATAGATTTTAAAAATGCAAACTTTGAAAATCTTCTTCTGCAAAACTGCAAGGCCTAGAGCTTAGATATTTGGTATGTAGCATCATCTTATGGGCCATTACCAAGATTGTACAAATCATAGCCCTACGGTGATAAATGACCCCGCACCAGGGGTCACTTGTTTTACATAGAGTTATATAGGAAAATCTTTAAAAATCTTCTTCTATGAATCCATTAGGCCTAGAGCTTAGATATTTGGTATGTAGCATCATCTAATGGTTCATTACCAAGATTGTTCAAATCATAGCCCTACGGTGATAAATGACCCCGCACCAGGGGTCACTTGTTTTACATAGAGTTATATAGGAAAATGTTTAAAAATCTTCTTCTATGAATCCATAAGGCCTAGAGATTAGATATTTGGTATGAAGCATCATCTTATGGTTCATTACCAAGATTGTACAAATCATAGCCAAACGGTGATAAATGCCCCCGCAATAGGGGTCACTTGTTTTACATAGAGTTATATAGGAAAATCTTTAAAAATCTTCTTCTATGAATCCATAAGGCCTAGAGATTAGATATTTGGTATGTAGCATCATCTTATGGTTCATTACCAAGATTTTCAAAATGGTGGCCCTTTGGAGATAAATGACCCCGCACTAAGTCTTCTCCTCTGAAACCATAAGGCCCAGTGCTTATATATTTGGTGTGTAGTATTGTCAGGGCTAAAATGTTTAAGATTGAGTTATATCAGAATTCTTGTCTGTTTAAAAACCTTGTAATCAGTTGTAGCAATGGTACTCAGGTGAGCGATCCAGGGCCATCATGGCCCTCTTGTTTTATTTTCCACAGAGGGTTTTTTATGGAGTCAGCGCAGAGTATAAAAATAAAAATACCGAATTGTTACTTTATTTTGATTCCATTTTGGCAAAAAATCTGTTCGGCCCTCCCGTAAAACAAAATATAAAAAAATGTTGGCCGGAGCAATTCAGGACCATCTATTGGTTATAGATGAAGTATATTCTAGTGAATTACTTTTTTGTCACCTGCTGTAAGCAGAGTTGACACATAGGGATCACTTTTCCATCGAGTCTCTCTCACACTTTTTCCGTCGTGCTTCAGCAGGTGACACATGTGTTCCAGAGAACACTTGTGTTTTAAGTGCTAAAAATTTAAAAAATGCAAAAACTGGAAGTTCAGTTTCTGATGGGGTTTCAACACTGCTATGAATTAATGGACTGTTATTTTGTGAATTACAATCTGACAACAGTATCAGTGATATAATCTTGGATTTAAGGCTCTTGCTTTTATCCCAAGCAGAGACATGCCAAAGTGGTTGTGAAATGGCACTGGTGAAGCTCACTAGTCTGGTGCACTCTACTTTTACAGGGTAGATCCAGCACTGGTTGGCCTAATATCAGGATAATGTACCTTTGTGTTGCATCATGTCACTTGTCTGTGGTGTAGTGAGGCCATGATAAACAGCCATGGAAATAAAACCATAAACGATTGCATGTGTTACACATGAAGTTAACTTGAGGCATCACTTGACAGACACGAATCAAAATTGCACTGTTACATACACAGGTGTGGAGAGCTAAAGAAATTGATTGTATAAAAATAATAACTTTGCTCAAGCGATTTCTAAAAGCATTTACCAAAGATGACCAAAGGTTGGTCGCAGCCATTGAAATAAAAATACACTTTCACCTAATTAAGCATTTTACAGATATTTATTTTCATACAAAAAGTCATATAAAATGCCAAAATACATTTCACTGTTGACAATAACTAAATGGTGTGTTTAGTTATTTTTTTTGTATTAATTTTACCCATTAGTGGCAGTCATTACACATTCTTTTACAGGTCATTCAGACCGGAGTTGACACATTACAATTAGTGTTATATCCATCGATTAATTGGTATACAAACTAGATCAATATTCAAATCTATAATAATTGAATTGCCGATAAAACCTGTGAGGTCATGTAGCAAAATTATACATACTTTTATGTTGTGAAGATCAAAATGTAGATCGAACCACTAAGGTCTACCTAATTCAATCTACATACTAGTATTTAAATCGTATTTAGATCTATAATTCTATAAGTAGATCTAATATTGCCCTAATAATATATGCATAGATGCATTATGATTAAATTTAATTTTGAAATTTTCGAAGTTTATGTGCTATATATTTAGATAAACATCTGTCAAGATGTGTGTGTAACATACTCACATGTAGAATTCTTGTACACACATTCTTTGCGTGCGTTATTAAAATGTTAACATGGAAGATAAATTTGGACATACATATCATCCAGGCAATCCCTTTCAAAGGACTTTAAAGATGTGGTAATTAATGAAATTTTAAATGATTGTAATGGGTGTAAGGACGTGGGTGTAAGGACATGGGTGTAAGGGCATGGGTGTAAGGACATGGGTGTAAGGACATGGGTGTAAGGACGTGGGTGTAAGGACATGGGTGTAAGGACGCTGGTGTGAGGACGCGGGTGTAAGGACGTGGGTGTTAGGACGTGGGTGTAAGGACGCGGGTGTAAGGATGCGGGTGTAAGGACGTGGGTGTAAGGACATGGGTGTAAGGACGCTGGTGTGAGGACGCAGGTGTAAGGACGTGGGTGTAAGGACGTGGGTGTAAGGACATGGGTGATATTTAACGAGGCTGGATGACATCTGCAGAAAAATACAAAGTGAGCAAAGCAACAGTGTCTAACATTTGTCTAATCCTGTCTGACTCCCTGTATGTGACTTGGAATTGAAACATTTTTTTTGTCCACACGTGTCTTAGTTTTAAACTTAAATGACCTTGTCTCAACACATCCATTCAAGACGCATCAGAAGCTAGCTTATTGGCCCGTTTACTACAAGAGCCAAATGGAAGAGCCCATCACTCTGTTTTGTGTAATACAGTCGACTTGACCGTAGGTTGACATGTGATATTAAAAGCGTTGTCGATCTTTAGCTTGACTATTCGAAGAATTTGAGAGCTATTGTAGTCGCTCTGGCGTTGGCGTTGCAGCTTTTGGTTAAAGCATGCAAGTTACAATCAACCTTAAATCTCAATAACCATTTATGGTATTGACTTGAAAGTTTAAAAATATGTTCAGGGGCATCAGACAACCAAGGTAGATAACTCTTGATGGAATATATATTACAAATTATGGCCCCTTTTTAACTTAGAAATTTTGGTTAAAGTTTTGCATGCAAGGTACTTTCATGCTTGTACTTCAGAAATTTCTTGTGGAATTGACTCGAAAATTCAGGAGTGTCTTCAGGGTCATCAGAAAACTAAGGAGGATAACTTTTGGACTGAATTAAATGCAAATTATGGCCCTTTTCTAACTTGGATTTTTGGTTAAAGTTTTGCATGCACAGAGTTATTGTGCTTATGTCTCAGTAACTAGGAATGGGATTGATTTTAGACATCATAAATATATTAAGGGGTATCAGACTATCAAGGTATATCATTTTTGACTATTATTAGCTCGACTATTCGTAGAATATGAGAGCTATTGTAGTCACCCTGGCGTCGGCGTCGGCGTTGGCGTTGCAGCTTTTGGTTAAAGTTTTGCGTGCAATAGAAAATTTGGTTAAAGTTTTGCGTGCAAGCTACTATCTAGTTTGTATCTCAATAACCATTCATGGTATTGACTTGAAAGTTTATAATATGTTCAGGGGCATCAGACAACAAAGGTAGATAACTCTTGATAGAATATATTACAAATTATGGCCCCTTTTTAACTTAGAAATTTTAGTTAAAGTTTTGCATGCAAGGTACTTTCATGCTAATATCTCAGTATCCAGGCATGGGATTGATTTGAAACATCTTTAATACGTTTAGGGGTATCATACTTCCATGGTAGATAACTCTTAATGGAATATGTTACAAATTATTGCCCTTTTTAACTTAGAAATTTTGGTTAAAGTTTTGCATGCAAGTACTTTCATGCTTATATCTCGATCCAGGCATGGATTGATTTGAAAATCTTTAATATGTTTAGGAGTATCATACTATCAAGGTTGATAACTTTTGATGGGATATATTACAAGTTATGGCCCCTTTTTTAACTTAGAAATTTTGGTTAAAGTTTTGCATGCAAGGTACTTTCATGCTTATATCTCGGAGTCCAGGCATGGAATTGATTTGAAACATCTTTAATATGTTTAGGGGTATCATACTATAAAGGAAGATAACACTTGATGGAATAAATTAAAAATTATGACTCCCTTTTAACTTAGAATTATGGTTAAATTTTTGCATTCAAGCTACTATCCAGCTTATATCTCAGAAATTGCTTGTGGAATTGACTAGAAAGTTAAGGTGTGTCTTCAAGGGCATCAGAAAACAGGAGGATAACTTTTGGACTGATGCAAATTATGGCCCTTTTCTAACATGGATTTTTGGTTTAAGTTTTGCATGCACAGTGTTATTGTGCTTATGTCTCAGTAACTAGGCATGGGATTGATTTTAGACATCATAAATATATTAAGGGGTATCAGACTATCAAGGTATATCATTTTTAGCTCACATGAGCACAACGTGCTCAAGGTGAGCTTTTCTGATCGCCTTTTGTCCGGCGTCCGTCGTCCGTCGTCCGTGCGTGCGTGCGTCCGTGCGTCCGTGCGTGCGTGCGTCCGGCGTCAACAATTGCTTCAAACAACATCTCCTCCTAAACGGCTTGGCCAATTTGAAAAATATTTTGCAGGAATGTTCCTTGGATGAAGCTCTACTAAAGTTGTATAAATGGTTCTGGTCCATCGCATAATTAGGTCACAGGAGCTAAAAATAGATTTTAAAAATGAAAATTTAAAAAATCTTCTTCTCTGAAACCACAAGGCCTAGCCTTTTGATTTTTGGTATGTAGCATGATCTTATGACTGTCTACCAGGATTGTACAAATTATGACCCTGGGGTCAAAATTGGCCCCGCCCCAGGGGTCACTTGATTTCACATAGGCTAATATAGGAAAAACTTGAAAAAATCTTCTTCTCCGAAACCACAAGGCCTAGCCTTTTGATTTTTGGTATGTAGCATCATCTTATGGGCCACTACCAAGATTGTACAAATCATAGCCCTATGGTGATAAATGACCCCGCACCAGGGGTCACTTGTTTTACATAGAGTTATATAGAAAAATCTTAAAAAATCTTCTTCTATGAATCCATAAGGCCTAGAGCTTAGATATTTGGTATGTAGCATCATCTTATGGGCCACTACCAAGATTGTACAAATCATAGCCATATGGTGATAAATGACCCCGCACCAGGGGTCACTTGTTTTACATAGAGTTATATAGGAAAATCTTAAAAAATCTTCTTCCATGAATGCATAAGGCCTAGAGCTTAGATATTTGGTATGAAGCATCATCTTATGGGCCACTACCAAGATTGTACAAATCATAGCCCTATGGTGATAAATGACCCCGCACCAGGGGTCACTTGTTTTACATAGAGTTATATAGGAAAATCTTAAAAAATCTTCTTCTATGAATCCATAAGGCCTAGAGCTTAGATATTTGGTATGTAGCATCATCTTATGGGCCACTACCAAGATTGTACAAATCATAGCCCAATGGTGATAAATGACCCCACACCAGGGGTCACTTGTTTTACATAGAGTTAAATAGGAAAATCTTAAAAAATCTTCTTCTATGAATCAATAAGGCCTAGAGCTAAGATTTTTGGTATGTAGTAGCATCTAATGGTTCATTACAAAGATTTTCAAAGTCTTGGCCCTACGGTGATAAATGACCCTGCGCCCAAGTCTTCTCTGAAACCATATGGCCCATTGCTTAGGTATTTGGTGTGTAGTATTGTCAGGGGTAAAATGTTTTAGATTAAGTTATATCAGAATCCTTGTCTGTTTAAAAACCTTGACATCAGTTGAAGCAATGGTACTCAGGTGAGCGATTCAGGGCCATCATGGCCCTCTTGTTTACTATTACTATGAAGGGCAAGAATTGAAATAGATTTCATTTGATTTACCAACAAGCATTTTGAATAGTCGAGCGTGCTGTCCTCTGACAGCTCTTGTTATGTACAGGGTATGTGAAGGGCAAGAATTGAAATAAATTTCATTTGATTTACCAACAAGCATTTTGAATAGTCGAGCGTGCTGTCCTCTGACAGCTCTTGTTAACTCATGAGGCAACACTCGTCGACGATTGTATTGAAATGGTAACGTTTACGGTTTTATTAGTCCCCTACCGGCTTCGCCGAAGGGGACTATAGGTTTGCACTCCGTCAGTCCGTCAGTCACACACGTTTTCCAGACTTTTTTTCTAAATGCTTGCAGATATTCATCTAAATTTTGGTGTGTGAGTCTACCACCATGTTACAGATCAATTGATTTCGTTCCGGTCCATGATTTTTGACGGATTACGGCCCTTGGAATTAGAAAATTCAAAAATAGCAGTTTTCCGAAACTTTTTTTCTAAATGCTTGCAGATATTCATCTAATTTTTGGTGTGTGAATCTATCACCATGAGTTACAGATCAAGTTTGAGTTTCGTTCCGGTCCATTGATTTTTGACGGAATTACGGCCCTTGGAATAAGATTTTTTTCAAAAATAGCAGTTTTCCAGACTTTTTTTTTCTGAATGTTACAGATCAAGTTTGAGTTTGGTTCCGGTCCACTGATTTTTTATGGAATTATGGCCCTTGGATTTAGAAAATTTCTTAGCAGTTTTGCAGACTTTTTTTTCGGTTTTTTTTATTCGCTGATTTTTGACGACATTGTAGGCCCTGGACTTACAAAATTCTGTACATGCTGAATTGGACTGATTATTATTAGCTGGATGTTATATGACTGAAATAAACAGGTTGTGTTTGTGTGTGTGTTGGGGGGTCTTAGTTTTCCATTTGCCGGTAGGGGACTTAGTATTGCCTAAGCAATACTTTCATAATACTTGTTTCCATGGCTGTATCTTGTGTAGGTAAATGTCTTGAATGATTCAAATACTTTGATGGTATCTTTAAAACCAAATGAGCTTATTATAAATGATTGAGTATCCATGATGCTTTCTGTGTAAATTTGAATTATTTTTGTCTGTCTATTTTGTAATGAACATAATTTACTGTTGTAGTGGACAAACTGGATCAGGAAAAACATTCACGATGTTGGGTAGGTAATTTCTTTCACCTTTTAACTCCCTGATAATATCATGAATGTTGTTTGAAATGACAATTATAAACATTACTTTGATTCATACTTCAAACATCAATAAACTGCAGAATATATACATTTGTATCTAATAATTAAAACAATGAGGTTTTACTTAAATATTTATGTATTAAATTGTTCCTCCACTTCACATCATTTCCAGCACATGCTATTAGTTCTTCATTCAATGATAGCTCTAGTTTTAGTCAACAATGATGTCTTTTAAACAGCAGAAATGTTTTTGGGATTTAATTAAATGAAACTTATTTCTATCTTGTCTTTTCTAGCTCCACTTTTCAAAGAAAAAAATGGAGCTATTGTTATAACCCTCCTGTCAGTGTTGGCATCAATTTTGGTTATGGTTTTTTTCCGTAACAATCAAACATAATCACTTCAAATTCAGTATACTGGTTCACTATCTAAAAAGACGCATTTCAATAGGGCAGGTAACTCTAAAATAATTTTGACAGAATTATGGTCCATTTTCAACATAATTTTCATGGCTGGTTAAGGTTTTTGTTAAATTTTTGTTAAATTTCTCAAAAACTATCAGGTATATTACCTTCAAACTTGGATTACATGTTCACTATCAAAATAGGTACCCGTTTCAAAAGAGGAGGTTACCCTAAAAATCATTTGGGGATATTTATGGCCTTTTTTCGACTTAGAATTTTCTGTATTGGTTAAGATTTTCCCCTTAATCTATCAAACATGTTCATTTCAAACTTGGAAAACTTGTTAACAATCATTTCAAAAGGGCAAGTAAACCAAAAGTTGATTTTGGCACAGTTATGCGCCTTTTCAACATAGAATTTCCATTATTGGATTAGGGCGTTTCTCAAAAACTGTCATACATATTCACTTCAAGGTTGGAATACTTGATCACTTTCAAAGTTGGAAAAGATTTCAAAAGGGCATCTAACTCTTTAAAATCATTTTCGTACAGTTTTGCCCCTTTTCAACTTATATTTTTTTATACTGTTCATTTTAAAATGGAATATTTTAGGATAATGTTTTCCAAGTTCTTATCTCAGTAAGTCCTAAAGCTAGGGGATTGACACTCCCCACATGTTTACGGGCTCAGTGCCGTATGTCACATGTCTTTTATGTCAACACTGGAAATAGTAACAACTAACATTATACTATCCAGCACTAATAAAGCGGAATGTGCTGTCTTTGGACAGTTATTGTTTTAACAAGTCATTTATTTCAGTCTATGCTTAACAGTTTTGGGTAGGAACAGTACTTTTTGTAAAGGCCATAAGCTTTTCATTCCATTTCTTTGGAATGCACATATATACAATTGTTGGCCAAATTGGGTCCAGGGTCATTGTGCATTAGATCTAGTCCACACCACCACTGAATCAAGACTAGCTCAATTTTGCCTAAAATGCTTTGGTAACATATCACAAATGTCTGTTTCATAAACATGTGGAGTGAGAAAAAATCATTCATTTAGAACAATTCTGATACATGCAGTTGAATTGAAGTTCTAATTTCTTATGAAATAAAGGTTCAGAAATGTATTCAGTTGACGGTCATGTAACATAATTAGGAACATTATCCCTGTTTCAGGACCCTCGGAATATGCTGATAACTTCCAACATGAGCTTAGTGGAGTTATTCCCAGAAGTTTTGAATATCTTTACAATCTCATCAGGAAGGAAAAGGAACTGGTACCTGAGTTTTTTTTCTTTTTAAGCAAATCTACTTCATTTTCACAATGAACATTTTAAGGCTGTTATTAATACCAGTAATCTGAGTACTTAGATATTTGAAGATTAATGTCTCTGAGCAGAGTACAATTATTTGTGCATGTTGTACTTGACAGATTTCAAATTAACAATCTTTTGTGCATGGCTACTAACAAGGCTATGAATTAACCTTAAGTATACTGTTAATCCTTCCAATGAACTTGTGAAGCCTTTAATACATTTTAGTTATGTTACAGCTGAAAGTAAACCAGTTCATTATGTAAAGTTACGATAGATTAATTTAGAAAGTAATCTGTAAAATCAGTGTAAATTCAAAACCTTGCTAAGAGCATTTACTCTAGTCATGATGACTTATGTTAAGAAAAATCTTCCAGCCAAATATATATATAGATCACCATGTGGCTTGCAATCTACAGCCCTAAACATTTTCTCTTGATATTTTATTACAGCTCAGAAGGTTTTGCAAACATCTGTTTACAGTATAGATAGATCAATTATTTGCTTGTGCAGAAAAATTGTAAAAAGTAGGTGTGTTAATAAAGTAATGACTCACTCAGCCCCTTACCGTGTGGGTTCGAATCCCGGTAGGGTCATTCGGATTTTCATGTGAGGAAGCCTTCCAGCTGGCTTGCGGTAGGTCGGTAGTTCTACCCGGATGTCTCCGTGCAGTCTGGGTCTTCCTCCACGTCGCTATATTACTGAAATACTGTCGAGGCGATGGTAAACTCAAATAGTCAGGTCAATAAAGTAATGCTTTGTTTATGTTGCAGCACGGTGACTCCAAGCAATTCTTGTGCAAATGCTCCTTCCTGGAAATATACAATGAGCAGATATTTGATCTCCTGGAGCCCACAGCAAACTCCTTGCAACTCAGAGAGAGCCTTAAGACCGGTGTGTATGTTGCTGGGTTAGCAGAAAAGGTTGTGTCAAAAGCCAGTGAGGCATATGAGGTAATACTTGAAGTCACCTTACGGTCAACTTAAAACCTCTTGTTCCTTTTCTCAGTTTTATTCCCGCACATAAATATAACCAGAATGTGGTAGTAAAACATCAGGAGTACATGTATTTTAATACAGGTTTTATCTACAAGTGCCCACCTGACACTTTGTATTTTGTGCTAGGTTCTGAACTCCAGCTGGATTAACAGGAGGGTGGCGGCGACATCAATGAACCGTGAGAGTTCCAGAAGTCATGCAGTATTTTGTCTTCAGATTGAATCTAAGGTAATATTATATAGGGATGCCTGTTTCTCTTAATCTTCTTGTTCACTACTCAACTGATTATCTTGATAGCACTTAAAGCATTGACTTTATTCCCTTACCTCACGGATGTGGGTGGCTATATAGGAATGTTATATCTTGTTTGTGAGACATGATCTGCTCAGACACCTAGGTTTTCTCTGGGTAACCCAGTTTCTTCCTATATCATGGGTCATATGCCAAATACTCAGTGAACATCACATGCTTTGTCAGCAGGATTTAATTGCAGTATCACTTAGTCCCTACAATGTAAAATTAAAAAAGCTCACCTTGAAAATATCTAAAAATAGCTAAAATTGTTCCAGTCCACCAACCAAGATGGTTTAGTCAGAGCTAAAAATAGAAAAATCTTTAACAGACCTCTAAACCGCAGAGCAGATTTTGATATTTTGAATAGAACATGATTACTCAGTATATCCAGTTTCTTATATGCAGACCTGTTTATCCCTACGGATTGTCCGTATTTCATACAGATTTGATGTCTGAAATACTCACTACGGATCAATCCTAAAAATTCTACGAAAACCGGGGGGGGGATTTCACTTTCCACTTAATAGTGTGCTTTGCGCACATTAGCATATGTTTAATACATTTGCGTCGATTAGACGTTTACTTTAAGTTATATTTAATAAGCATCTAAACACGTGCTTTATTTTAAATATTTGGATGTTATGGTAGCAACCTTTTGGTAGTATTCTTTCATGCTGAAGATGGAGAAAAAAAGTGGGCAGGTGATTCATATTCTTCTGCAAAAACAATATTAAGCTCACAACATTATCTATCATAATATAAGAACTATGGCCCTGTGTACAGCCTTCCTTAAAAGGCTGTTTGTGCATTTTACGGCATGTAACTGATTTTTTACGTAAAAAGGCGGGAAGAAATAAAAGCATACTGACAGTAATCAACATGAAGACAGTGTCAAACTAAAGTAAAATCAGACAAGTATAACTTCTTTCGCCGCATCAACACCTTCTTAATTGTTTCTAGTTTATATTTCAGATTAAGTCAGTAACTAGTATAATGAAATGTTAAATTATTTTTTTTTATTGTTGGTGGAATTAAAGTTCATTCTTGTGAAAATTGTTATTTTATTTCCAAAAATGAGCATCAACTTTTTAATTACACTAAGAATTAGACTACTGACAGATATCAAAAACTACTCATGAAACATTGCCATGCTACTGACATGCCTTGGAAGGGGTAAACAGGTCTGCCATATCAACACATTTATTACAGAGTTTTGTCCTTTGCTTCGTAATTACTACATGTGTAATTTTTTCCATACATAAGCCTTTTCTCTCTAGAAGTTGAATTCAGGTGAGCGATTTAGGGCCATCATGGCCCTTTTTGTTTAAAAATGTAACGTTTCTGCATGTTAAATTTTGACTGGCCATTTTCTTCTCTGTAACAGAAATGTAAAATGAGTTGGGTAACGAATATGGGTCTTAGGGCATTACCCAAATCATTTATGTAAAATAAGTTGGGTAACGAACATGGGTTTGTGGGCATTACCCAAATCATTTTCCATTTTTTATCCATAAAAGAAAGAAGGCAGTTAAAATTCAACCAGCAGAAAAGTTACCTTTTCAAAAAAAAATAAGGTCCTGGAATTCAGGGTCAGAGCACTACAAACAAACACTTTTTAGCTCACTTGAGCACAATGTGCTCATGGTGAGCTATTGTGATTGCCTTGCGTTCAGTGTCCGGCATATTGACAGTAATCAACCTGAAGACAGTGTCAAACTAAAGTAAAATCAGGCAAGTATAACTTCTTAGACTTTACATAGACTTGTATAAGAAAAACATTTAAAAGATCCTCTTCTCAGAATTCTCAAAGCCTAGAGTTAAGATGTTTACTTGTGGACCTCAACCAAGTCTGTTCAAATCATGGCCCTGTTCAAATCATGGTCAAAATTAACCCCGCCCCATGGGTCACTTGATTTTATGTTGACTTATTAGAGCTATGACCTTCAAAGTTTGGATGGCAGGTAGTTTTTGTGTTGAATTTAGATGATCTTGCTGTACTTCTGCATGGGTTATGTATTCAGTATGACCCATAATACAATAATTGGCATTGAGGGACAATGTTTTTTACAGGTGCGCGATTCAGGGCCATCATGGTTCCTTTTATAATGATGCCCTAATGACCCTTTTTCTGTATTATTTAGCCCTTATATCACCATTTTGATAAGGAATTACAATTTTTGTGTCCAAGTTACCCCCAAAATAATTGTTAAAATTGAAAATGCCTGTCAAATTTTTGAGTGTTTAAGCAAACTGATAGCATAAAGATAAAAAATAAGGTATTGCTCAGAATAATATTCCATTCCATGTAGGCTGCAGCAGGTCTGTAAGTTAAGTTTAATTTGAATTACCTGAAAAATGGGTCTGAATTGAAGTTTCATATTCATCTCAGTACGTTACCTCAAAAGTCACGTGATTCCCCACCGTGCTAACTCAAAAAGTATCAAAGCTATTAACTTGAAAATTCACAGGTGGATAGAGTGTCATTCACAATGAAGGTCAAGTTATTTCCCTTTTTGACTTAGAATTTGTAAAACACAGCATTTCCGCGCGATAACTCCCGAACAGGATGACAGATTTAAATGTCTTTTGGTACACATGTTTATCAATCAAGTTTGATTTAGGGCAAAATCTGTTAAGTTTTTCACTCAGTTTTTGCCCCTTTATGACTTAGAATTGGCAAAGAACACCTTGCAAGATAATTCCCAAACAGGTCGACAGATTTAAATAATTGTTGGTATACATGTTTATCTCTATAAAATTAAGGTCAAGTTCGACATTGGGCAAAATCCATAAACCTTCAAAACAGTTATGGCCCCTTTTCAACTTAGAATTTGCAGCAAAAAAAAAAAAAAACATGTTGTCCGTTCGATAACTCCTAAAAAGGGTGTAAAATTTGACGAATGTTTGTACCACATGTTTATCATAATAAGATGAAATTCTTCTTTGATTTTTAGCAAAATCCATAAGTTTTTGACACAGTTACGGCTACTTTTCAAATCGAATTTGAAAAAAAACACCTAGTTTGCGCTAGCTTTCCAATTTTTTTTACCTTGTGACTTGGATTGTTGTAGATATTAAAGTTATGGTTTGGGCAGTTTCTTCAATTTTTAAGTGTGTGTGTATAAACATGTATCTGCATACACCAGAGCTGTCCAACATTCAGGATATGACAGTCGAGACAACATAGTTCAGTTGAAAAATCAAATTTTTAACTCTAGGAAAAGAAAAAACTGAAAAGGGTATTTGCTGGTTAAATTTCAGCAGCTTTTTAGCTCTCCAGGAAAGTGGTCTTCTTGGCGAGCTTTGTTGTCTTCTGACACCTTCTTGTTCTTACCCTGTGACATGTGTTTGGTGTTTAGGAGAAGAAAGGGACAGTAGTACACATCCGTACCTCACAACTAAATTTAGTTGACCTAGCAGGTAGCGAGAGGCAGAAGGATACAGGGGCAAGTGGCCTCCGACTAAAGGTGACACTTCAGATCTTTTCCCCTCTTTTTAATAATGATATCTCAAGAAACAAAAGTCCAATAAAGGAAATAAACAATTCAGATATATTCTACATTAAAAGCCTCATTAGTACAGATTTCAGGCTAAAACTATGCTTTTAAAAAGCAGTAATCAGTTATTTTAATAATTTAATTGACCCGTGTATTCTCAGTTAATGGTTTTTTCAGTAATAAATACATGTTTCAATTGGGATAAATTGAGAATATTTGTTTTCTGTTTTAATAATGATATGTGAACTGTCTTTTCAAGATTTGAACATATTGCTATACAGTTATAAAGTAGTTCAACAGTAATCTTGGTGCATTATTATGCTGTAATGGTAAAAGTGATTCTGGCACTCATTATACCCCCCACAAACATAGTTTGGGGGGGTATATAGGAGTCACCATGTCGGTCGGTCCGTCCGTCTGTAGTTTTTTTGTCCACGCTATTTCTCAATAACTACTGGATGGATTTCAATCAAACTTCATAGGAAGCTTCACTGGTGAGCATAGATGTGCATATTATGAAATTGTTACGGTTGATTGACTTTCTTTTGAGTTATGGCCCTTTGCTGATTTTCTAGAGTTTTCTTTGTCCACGCTATTTCTCAATAACTACTGGATGGATTTCAATCAAACTTTATAGGAAGCTTCAATATCAAGCACAGATGTGCATATTATGAAATGGTTACGGTTGACTGATTTTCTTTTGAGTTATGGCCCTTTGCTGATTTTCTAGAGTTTTCTTTGTCCACGCTATTTCGCAATAACTACTGGATGGATTTCAATCAAACTTCATAGGAAGCTTCAATATCAAGCACAGATGTGCATATTATGAAATGGTTGCGGTTGACTGATTTTCTTTTGAGTTATGGCCCTTTGCTGTTTTTCTGGAGCGTTCTTAATTTTATGGGAAGCTTCACTAGCTCTTCACTTAGAAACAGCCTTTTGGTGACACACTTCTTTTTTGTTTAATTCAATGTTGCAGATTTGGTATGATTTGGGCTTCATTAAAAGATTATTATTGTGAAATAGTTTTGTGTAATATGTCAATTGAAAACATCAATTCATTGTGACTTACCTCCTATAGCTGGGCACTTGATTGTAAACAAAGGCTGTGTGGGGGGTATTCATCACCTTTAGTGATAGCTCTAGTTCCACTCGGCTCATATATATACATATCCTAAGTTGAAGTGTGACCACTGTTACAGGAGGCTGGATCGATTAACAAGTCGCTGTCCAATTTGGGTAATGTGATCCTGAGCTTGGTCACCGTGTCATGGGATGGGAAGAAACGGTTTATTCCCTACCGTGACTCCAAACTTACCTTTCTCCTGCGGGTATGTACTTTGATAGGGGGACCTGTTAATTTGGGTGAAAATGAAAGTGAAAATTATGCCATGAATTAAAAAAGAAAATTCAATCATAACTGAAGAATTATATATGATTTTCATTCTTGTGACATGGCTGTTAGGCTAGTCGAGGTTCCCCCAGAAGAGTAAACATATTTTTTTAACAATATATATGGTGTTCTCCAGAAATGTGGCTATTTTTGGAATTATCGAATTTCGATGGATTCACCAGAAATTCTCACAAACTTTGCAATTTTGTTTGGTAACTGAATAACTACTCTGTATACATAGTGATGTTTTGTAATGGCGCCAAATCTGACACAAAATCAGCTTGTTCTTATAGTAATATACAGTTACATGCAGGAATGCTTTAATATCTTATTTCAGGCTCATAGCTCATACTAAGAAGGTGGAAGCTGAGATATCAGATATTAAAACCGTAAGCTTTGGTCTAAGTCTAGGAGCTGCTTCATTCTTTCCCTACTTCTGTCTATTTGTATGTCTGTACCATTTGTAACATGTTACCTTACCTGTGTAATCATTTATTATCTGCCATACAACAGATTTTATATAATGGATGCTTACATTAAAGATATACACCTGAGTCTTTGAAGTCTGTATAGAATATATTTGACAAATAGGTGATAGTCTACTCTTTTTTCCTATATGATGACATTTTAATAGTTGGTACTTTTAATAGCTATTCAGTACTATGTAATATACAGCATTTATCTATTTGCATGGATCCTGTATATGGTTTTCTTCCCAAATATTGATTCCCATGAAAACTATTTAATATGCAGACCCCAATATTTTCTAGATCCGGAATCCTCATATAAAATTTCCTGTATATGGAATCTAAAGAATATACAGTATCATAAATACTTTCACCAGACATATCATTCTATTTAGGTAAATTCATATTAGGTATATATCCATTTTGTACTCAGATATCCAGTCTTTGGTCAATTCTCTATCCTTAGTTTGAGTGCTTGATTTTTGGATGAAATACAAGTCACAAAAATAGTACTGATCATTACTTACTTTGCACTCAGCATAAGTAAAGGGTTGTTTCAGAACTAGTTGGCCCATTTTGAGGATATGTGACAAGGTCTATGACATAGTGCTGTAGTGTTTGGTTGGACATAAATTAGACCATACAGACAAATTATCTTTGGTCAGATCTGTTATCCTATCTCTGCTTCACAGAAAGTGATGGCTATATAGAAATCATGTACGTCCCGTCACATGGTGTCCTGTCATTTCCCATCCTACATTCACATCATAAGAAGAGTAGGTGAGATGTGAAGGTATTAAGTTATAGTTGCCATTTTGTATTTATTGGCATTGGTTGCTAGATAGGAGTTATATGTTAATTGTGTGGTTTGTAATAATAGTGTATGTTGTTCTTGTAGAGATTGGAACAGGAGCAGTCAGAGAACATCAGACTGACTGGTCATAGAAACATAAAACAAAAAATAAGATACTTGGAAGACCTGAAAAAGCAACTGGAAGACCTGAAAAAACAACGAGATGCTTCAAGAAGGGTAATGTTTATGGTAAACGTATGACTTAATAAACACAACAATTTAAGAAATTATGTTTTGTCCAAAGTTAGCTTTGTTCCATTTTTCTGGTCATACAAGCCCTCAGTATTTTCTATAAAAAGTTATTATCATGTAGCCAGAGTCTGATATGAGAGTTCTTAAGAAACATAAATGTGATGCAAGATTAGTCAGTCCTTCTGCATCACTTGCAACAAATGGCTTTAAACAACACACTTGCTCTGAAATTGTCAAACGTTGTATGAATACAGTCAAACCTGTCTTAAGCTGTCAGTCAAGGGAACAGTAGAAAGTGACTGCTCAACAGAGATGACCGTTATATGTTATAGTTATATGTTAAAACTGACCTGTGTATTGTGTGGTTTGTAATAATAGTGTATGTTGTTCTTGTAGAGATTGGAACAGGAGCAGTCAGAGAACATCAGTTTGACTGGTCATAGAAACCTTAAACAGAAAATTAGATACTTGGAAGACCTGAAAAAACAACGAGATGCTTCAAGTAGGGTAATGTTTATAGTAAACGTATGACTTAATAAACACAAGAATTTAAGAAATTATGTAATATTATTTTGTCCAAAGTTAGCTTTGTTCCATTTTTCTGGTCATACAAGCCCTCAGTGTTTTCTATAAAAAGTTGTAATTTATTATCATGTAGCCAGAGTCTGATATGAGAGTTCTTAAGAAACATAAATGTGATGCAAGATTAGTCAGTCCTTCTGCATCACTTGCAACAAATGGCTTTAAACAACACACTTGCTCTGAAATTGTCAAACGTTGTATGAATACAGTCAAACCTGTCTTAAGCTGTCAGTCAAGGGAACAGTAGAAAGTGACTGCTCAACAGAGATGACCGCTAAATGAAGGTTAAACATATACCGAAATTCTAGTTTGGTAATTTTAAAACTGACCACTAAATGCAGGTTGACCACTTCATACAGGTGGCTGCTAATACAGGTTAAACTGTAATTCCTTTCTTATTTTCACGGTAACCTATGAGAAAAATCTGGCTATTGGTTTGGCAATGGTCAGTAGCATGTTTTATGGTCAAATTTCTTTGTACTGACCTTAAGGGTTATTCTGGCTGCGGTCCTGACCAAAGGCAGCACAAATACAAAACTGATTTGTTGCTTTGTAAACTCTTGTGACGTGGCTGTTAGGCTAGTCGAGGTTCCCCCAGAAGAGTAAACATATTTTTTTAACAATATAAAATCCAGAAATGTGGCTATTTTTGGATTTATCGAATTTCGATGGATTCACCAGAAATTCTCACAAACTTTGCAATTTTGTTTGGTAACTGAATAACTGTACTCTGTATACATAGTGATGTTTTGTAATGGCGCCAAATCTGACACAAAATCAGCTTGTTCTTATAGTAATATACAGTTACATGCAGGAATGTTTTAATATCTTATTTCAGGCTCATAGCTCATACTAAGAAGGTGGAAGCTGAGATATCAGATATTAAAACCGTAAGCTTTGGTCTAAGTCTAGGAGCTGCTTCATTCTTTCCCTACTTCTGTCTATTTGTATGTCTGTACCATTTGTAACATGTTACCTTACCTGTGTAATCATTTATTATCTGCCATACAACAGATTTTATATAATGGATGCTTACATTAAAGATATACACCTGAGTCTTTGAAGTCTGTATAGAATATATTTGACAAATAGGTGATAGTCTACTCTTTTTTCCTATATGATGACATTTTAATAGTTGGTACTTTTAATAGCTATTCAGTATCTATTTGCATGGATCCTGTATATGGTTTTCTTCCCAAATATTGATTCCCATGAAAACTATTTAATATGCAGACCCCAATATTTTCTAGATCCGGAATCCTCATATAAAATTTCCTGTATATGGAATCTAAAGAATATACAGTATCATAAATACTTTCACCAGACATATCATTCTATTTAGGTAAATTCATATTAGGTATATATCCATTTTGTACTCAGATATCCAGTCTTTGGTCAATTCTCTATCCTTAGTTTGAGTGCTTGATTTTTGGATGAAATACAAGTCACAAAAATAGTACTGATCATTACTTACTTTGCACTCAGCATAAGTAAAGGGTTGTTTCAGAACTAGTTGGCCCATTTTGAGGATATGTGACAAGGTCTATGACATAGTGCTGTAGTGTTTGGTTGGACATAAATTAGACCATACAGACAAATTATCTTTGGTCAGATCTGTTATCCTATCTCTGCTTCACAGAAAGTGATGGCTATATAGAAATCATGTACGTCCCGTCACATGGTGTCCTGTCATTTCCCATCCTACATTCACATCATAAGAAGAGTAGGTGAGATGTGAAGGTATTAAGTTATAGTTGCCCTTTTGTATTTATTGGCATTGGTTGCTAGATAGGAGTTATATGTTAAAACTGACCTGTGTATTGTGTGGTTTGTAATAATAGTGTATGTTGTTCTTGTAGAGATTGGAACAGGAGCAGTCAGAGAACATCAGACTGACTGGTCATAGAAACATAAAACAAAAAATAAGATACTTGGAAGACCTGAAAAAACAACTGGAAGACCTGAAAAAACAACGAGATGCTTCAAGAAGGGTAATGTTTATAGTAAACGTATGACTTAATAAACACAAGAATTTAAGAAATTATGTAATATTATTTTGTCCAAAGTTAGCTTTGTTCCATTATTCTGGTCATACAAGCCCTCAGTATTTTCTATAAAAAGTTATTATCATGTAGCCAGAGTCTGATATGAGAGTTCTTAAGAAACATAAATGTGATGCAAGATTAGTCAGTCCTTCTGCATCACTTGCAACAAATGGCTTTAAACAACACACTTGCTCTGAAATTGTCAAACGTTGTATGAATACAGTCAAACCTGTCTTAAGCTGTCAGTCAAGGGAACAGTAGAAAGTGACTGCTCAACAGAGATGACCGTTATATGTTATAGTTATATGTTAAAACTGACCTATGTATTGTGTGGTTTGTAATAATAGTGTATGTTGTTCTTGTAGAGATTGGAACAGGAGCAGTCAGAGAATATCAGACTGACTGGTCATAGAAACCTAAAACAGAAAATTAGATACTTGGAAGACATGAAAAAACAACGAGATGCTTCAAGAAGGGTAATGTTTATAGTAAACGTATGACTTAATAAACACAAGAATTTAAGAAATTATGTAATATTATTTTGTCCAAAGTTAGCTTTGTTCCATTTTTCTGGTCATACAAGCCCTCAGTGTTTTCTATAAAAAGTTGTAATTTATTATCATGTAGCCAGAGTCTGATATGAGAGTTCTTAAGAAACATAAATGTTATGCAAGATTAGTCAGTTCTTCTGCATCACTTGCAACAAATGGCTTTAAACAACACACTTGCTCTGAAATTGTCAAACGTTGTATGAATACAGTCAAACCTGTCTTAAGCTGTCAGTCAAGGGAACAGTAGAAAGTGACTGCTCAACAGAGATGACCGTTATATGTTATAGTTATATGTTAAAACTGACCTGTGTATTGTGTGGTTTGTAATAATAGTGTATGTTGTTCTTGTAGAGATTGGAACAGGAGCAGTCAGAGAATATCAGACTGACTGGTCATAGAAACCTAAAACAGAAAATTAGATACTTGGAAGACATGAAAAAACAACGAGATGCTTCAAGAAGGGTAATGTTTATAGTAAACGTATGACTTAATAAACACAAGAATTTAAGAAATTATGTAATATTATTTTGTCCAAAGTTAGCTTTGTTCCATTTTTCTGGTCATACAAGCCCTCAGTGTTTTCTATAAAAAGTTGTAATTTATTATCATGTAGCCAGAGTCTGATATGAGAGTTCTTAAGAAACATAAATGTGATGCAAGATTAGTCAGTCCTTCTGCATCACTTGCAACAAATGGCTTTAAACAACACACTTGCTCTGAAATTGTCAAACGTTGTATGAATACAGTCAAACCTGTCTTAAGCTGTCAGTCAAGGGAACAGTAGAAAGTGACTGCTCAACAGAGATGACCGTTATATGTTATAGTTATATGTTAAAACTGACCTGTGTATTGTGTGGTTTGTAATAATAGTGTATGTTGTTCTTGTAGAGATTGGAACAGGAGCAGTCAGAGAATATCAGACTGACTGGTCATAGAAACCTAAAACAGAAAATTAGATACTTGGAAGACATGAAAAAACAACGAGATGCTTCAAGAAGGGTAATGTTTATAGTAAACGTATGACTTAATAAACACAAGAATTTAAGAAATTATGTAATATTATTTTGTCCAAAGTTAGCTTTGTTCCATTTTTCTGGTCATACAAGCCCTCAGTGTTTTCTATAAAAAGTTGTAATTTATTATCATGTAGCCAGAGTCTGATATGAGAGTTCTTAAGAAACATAAATGTGATGCAAGATTAGTCAGTCCTTCTGCATCACTTGCAACAAATGGCTTTAAACAACACACTTGCTCTGAAATTGTCAAACGTTGTATGAATACAGTCAAACCTGTCTTAAGCTGTCAGTCAAGGGAACAGTAGAAAGTGACTGCTCAACAGAGATGACCGTTATATGTTATAGTTATATGTTAAAACTGAGCTATGTATTGTGTGGTTTGTAATAATAGTGTATGTTGTTCTTGTAGAGATTGGAACAGGAGCAGTCAGAGAATATCAGACTGACTGGTCATAGAAACCTAAAACAGAAAATTAGATACTTAGAAGACATGAAAAAACAATGAGATGCTTCAAGAAGGGTAATGTTTATAGTAAACGTATGACTTAATAAACACAAGAATTTAAGAAATTATGTAATATTATTTTGTCCAAAGTTAGCTTTGTTCCATTTTTCTGGTCATACAAGCCCTCAGTGTTTTCTATAAAAAGTTGTAATTTATTATCATGTAGCCAGAGTCTGATATGAGAGTTCTTTAGAAACATAAATGTGATGCAAGATTAGTCAGTCCTTCTGCATCACTTGCAACAAATGGCTTTAAACAACACACTTGCTCTGAAATTGTCAAACGTTGTATGAATACAGTCAAACCTGTCTTAAGCTGTCAGTCAAGGGAACAGTAGAAAGTGACTGCTCAACAGAGATGACCGTTATATGTTATAGTTATATGTTAAAACTGAGCTATGTATTGTGTGGTTTGTAATAATAGTGTATGTTGTTCTTGTAGAGATTGGAACAGGAGCAGTCAGAGAATATCAGACTGACTGGTCATAGAAACCTAAAACAGAAAATTAGATACTTGGAAGACATGAAAAAACAACGAGATGCTTCAAGAAGGGTAATGTTTATAGTAAACGTATGACTTAATAAACACAAGAATTTAAGAAATTATGTAATATTATTTTGTCCAAAGTTAGCTTTGTTCCATTTTTCTGGTCATACAAGCCCTCAGTGTTTTCTATAAAAAGTTGTAATTTATTATCATGTAGCCAGAGTCTGATATGAGAGTTCTTAAGAAACATAAATGTTATGCAAGATTAGTCAGTTCTTCTGCATCACTTGCAACAAATGGCTTTAAACAACACACTTGCTCTGAAATTGTCAAACGTTGTATGAATACAGTCAAACCTGTCTTAAGCTGTCAGTCAAGGGAACAGTAGAAAGTGACTGCTCAACAGAGATGACCGTTATATGTTATAGTTATATGTTAAAACTGAGCTATGTATTGTGTGGTTTGTAATAATAGTGTATGTTGTTCTTGTAGAGATTGGAACAGGAGCAGTCAGAGAATATCAGACTGACTGGTCATAGAAACCTAAAACAGAAAATTAGATACTTGGAAGACATGAAAAAACAACGAGATGCTTCAAGAAGGGTAATGTTTATAGTAAACGTATGACTTAATAAACACAAGAATTTAAGAAATTATGTAATATTATTTTGTCCAAAGTTAGCTTTGTTCCATTTTTCTGGTCATACAAGCCCTCAGTGTTTTCTATAAAAAGTTGTAATTTATTATCATGTAGCCAGAGTCTGATATGAGAGTTCTTAAGAAACAAGTTACAAAATAGGTTTGACCCTTTACTTGCAACAAATGGTTTAAAAACAGATTTGAAAATCACTTGCTCTGAAATTGTCAAACGTTGTATGAATACAGTCAAACCTGTCTTAAGCTGTCAGTCAAGGGAACAGTAGAAAGTGACTGCTCAACAGAGATGACCGCTAAATGAAGGTTAAACATATACCGAAATGCTAGTTTGGTAATTTTAAAACTGACCACTAAATGCAGGTTGACCACTTCATACAGGTGGCTGGTAATGCAGGTTAAACTGTAGTTCCTTTCTTATTTTCACGGTAACCTAGGAGAAAAATCTGGTTATTGGTTTGGCAATGGTCAGTAGCATGTTTTATGGTCAAATTTCTTTGTACTGACCTTAAATTTTTCAGGCATTGAGGTATTTATTCAGAGATAATAATTGTTCATCATGACAAGAAAGTGTGAAGCGCTGGACTCTGGTTCAGAATTCTAAGGTCAAGGTTACACTTAGATGATATATATGATTATATCATAAATGGGAATTTAAAGACCTTAATCTGTATCTTCCTTGAGTGTGTGTGTGTGTTTTCTTGCTACTAAATCTTATCAACCATTGTCAAGATGTTCCCGGGTAATTGCCATGTATTTTGGTCAAATTATGATACCCTCATATATCTATAGTGTTTCTATTTGTGACACCAATCCAACTATGCTTGACAGGAGATTAGAAGGCTGCTGGAGGAAAACACGCTGTTAAAACAGCGGACCCAAGCCAAAAAGCACACAAGTAATACAAAGACTGGAGGAGCAACTCTGGTTCAGATTTCTAAGTTCAAGGTTACACTTAGATGATATATATGATTATATCATAAATGGGAATTTAAAGACCTTAATCTGTATCTTCCTTGAGTGTGTGTGTGTGTTTTCTTGCTACTAAATCTTATCAACCATTGTCAAGATGTTCCCGGGTAATTGCCATGTATTTTGGTCAAATTATGATACCCTCATATATCTATAGTGTTTATTTGTGACACCAATCCAACTATGCTTGACAGGAGATTGTGAACAAGGATAAGACAATTCAAAGACTGCAGGAGCAAAATAAGCTTCTTCAGCAGCGGACCTCTGCCAAAAAGCAGACCCCACCCACCAAGGATCAACCCCTCAAGTAAAAAAATAGGAATTCCTGACTGTTCATCTTATGCTGAAACAAAAGCAGGCCAACCTAAAATTGGGTCAGCTAAAGAGCGAATTCAAGGACTTGGAAAAAAGCAGGCAAACAGAAAATTTCACCCTTATGGTAGGTACCAGTTGCCATGGGTTCTTAGGTGTTCAGTAGGAACCAGCTGAAATACTGGATATAAGAATTAAACAACCTTGACCTTGTTAAGATTTTTGTATCTAAAGATAAATTTCTTTCAGATATTTTTGTGATTCTGTCTGTATAAATAACAGAGGCTTACTTTAATAATGCTATGTTCAATATTTTATGGGAGTTTGCTATGTGTTATTGTACAATGATGTTAACCACATTACTATTTGTTGCATTGTAAATCATAAGAGGTTGTTTCAAAAATATGTCAACATAACTGGATCTCTAATTTGGTACAACACGTTGGTGTGCTGTTTTTCAGAAACAAAGCAGGCCAACAAAGAAATGGACATGTAACAAAAAACAAAAGATCAGATATTTAGAAGACATGAGAAAACAAAAGATACTTCAAGAAGGGTAATGTATTATAAACGTATGACTTAATTAACACAAGAATTTAAAAATTTGTAATTTTTTTGTCCAAAGTTAGCTTGTTCCATTTTTCTGGTCATACAAGCCCTCAGTGTTTTCTTAAAAAGTTGTAATTTATTATCTGTAGCCAGAGTCTGATATGAGAGTTCTTAAGAAAAAGTTACAAACATAAATGTAATGCAAAATTGTCAGTCCTTCTGCATCACTTGCAAAAATGGCTTTAACAACAGATTTGAAATCACTTGCTCTGAAATTGTCAAAGTTGTATGAATACAGTCAAACCTTTAAGCTGTCAGTCAAGGGAACAGTAGAAAGTGACTGCTCAACAGAGATGACCGCTAAATGAAGGTTAAACATATACCGAAATGCTAGTTTGGTAATTTAAAACGGACCACTAAATGCAGGTTGACCACTTCATACAGGTGGCTGCTAATGCTGGTTAAACTGTAGTTCCTTTCTTATTTTCACGGTAACTAGGGAAAAATCTGGTTATTGGTTTGGCAATGGTCAGTAGCTGTTTTATGGTCAAATTCTTTGTACTACCTTAAATTTTCAGGCATTGAGGTATTTTCGAGATAATAATTGTTCATCATGACAAGAAGTGTGAAGCGCTGACTCTGGTTCAGAATTCTAAGGTCAAGGTTACACTTAGATGATATATATGATTATATCATAAATGGAATTTAAAGACCTTAATCTGTATCTTCCTTGAGTGTGTGGTGTGTTTTCTTGCTACTAAATCTTATCAACCATTGTCAAGATGTTCCCGGGTAATTGCCATGTATTTTGGTCAAATTATGATACCCTCATATATCTATAGTGTTTCTATTTGTGACACCAACCAACTATGCTTGACAGGAGATTAGAAGGCTGCTGGAGAAAACAGGCGTTAAAACAGCGGACCCAAGCCAAAAGCACACAAGTAATACAAAGACTGGAGGAGCAACTCTGGTTCAGATTTCTAAGTTCAAGGTTACACTTAGATGATATATATGATTATATCATAAATGGGAATTTAAAACCTTATCTGTATCTTCCTTGAGTGTGTGTGTGTGTTTTCTTGCTACTAAATCTTATCAACCATTGTCAAGATGTTCCCGGGTAATTGCCATGTATTTTGGTCAAATTATGATACCCTCATATATCTATAGTGTTTATTTGAAAAAGCAGACCCACCCACCAAGGATCAACCCCTCAAGTAAAAAAATAGGAATTCCTGACTGTTCATCTTATGCTGAAACAAAAGCAGGCCAACCTAAAATTGGGTCAGCTAAAGAGCGAATTCAAGGACTTGGAAAAAAGCAGGCAAACAGAAAATTTCACCCTTATGGTAGGTACCAGTTGCCATGGGTTCTTAGTGTTCAGTAGGAACCAGCTGAAATACTGGATATAAGAATTAAACAACCTTGACCTTGTTAAGATTTTTGTATCTAAAGATAAATTTCTTTCAGATATTTTTGTGATTCATGGTCTGTATATAATATACAGAAGGCTTACTTTAATAATGCTATGTTCAATATTTTATGGAGTTTGCTATGTGTTATTGTACAATGATGTTAACCACATTAGCTATTTGTTGCATTGTAAATCATAAGAGGTGTGTTTCATAAATATGTCAACATAACTGGATCTCTAATTTGGTACAACACTGTTGGTGTGCTGTTTTTCAGAAACAAAAGCAGGCCAACAAAGAAATGGACATGATAACAAAAACAAAAGATCAGATATTTAGAAGACATGAGAAAACAAAGAGATACTCAAGAAGGGTATGTATATAGTAAACGTATACTTAATTAACACAAGAATTTAAGAAATTATGTAATATTATTTTGTCCAAAGTTAGCTTTGTTCCATTTTTCTGGTCATACAAGCCCTCAGTGTTTTCTATAAAAAGTTTAATTTATATCATGTAGCCAGAGTCTGATATGAGAGTTCTTAAGAAACAAGTTACAAACATAAATGTAATGCAAAATTAGTCATCCTTCTGCATCACTTGCAACAAATGGCTTTAAACAACAGATTTGAAAATCACTTGCTCTGAAATTGTCAAACGTTGTATGAATACAGTCAAACCTGTCTTAAGCTGTCAGTCAAGGAACAGTAAAAGTGACTGCTCAACAGAGATGACCGCTAAATGAAGGTTAAACATATACCGAAATGCTAGTTTGGTAATTTTAAAACTGACCACTAAATGCAGGTTGACCACTTCATACAGGTGGCTGCTAATGCAGGTTAAACTGTAGTTCCTTTCTTATTTTCACGGTAACCTAGGAGAAAAATCTGGTTATTGGTTTGGCAATGGTCAGTAGCATGTTTTATGTCAATTTCTTTGTACTGACCTAAATTTTTCAGCATGAGGTATTTATTCAGAGATAATAATTGTCATCTGAAAGAAAGTGTGAAGCGCGAACTCTGTTCAGATTCTAAGGTCAAGGTACACTAGATGATATATGTTATTCATAAATGGAACTTAAAGAGCTTAATCTGTATCTTCCTGAGTGTGTGTGTGTATTTTCTGCTACTAAATCTTATCACCATTGTCAGATTTCCCGGGTTAATTGCCATGTTAATTGGTTCAAATTATATACCCTCATAACATAGTGTTTCTATTTGTGCACCAATCAACTATGCTTGACAGGAGAATTAGAGTTGCTGACAAAACAGGCATTAAAATCAGGACCAAGCAAAAAGACACATGTAAACAAAGCTGGAGGCGACTCTGGTTCAGATTTCTAAGTTCAAGGTTACACTTAGATGATATATATGATTATATCATAAATGGGAATTTAAAGACCTTATCTGTATCTTCCTTGAGTGTGTGTGTGTGTTTTCTTGCTACTAAATCTTATCAACCATTGTCAAGATGTTCCCGGGTAATTGCCATGTATTTTGGTCAAATTATGATACCCTCATATATCTATAGTGTTTCTATTTGTGACACCAATCCAACTATGCTTGACAGGAGATTAGAAGGCTGCTGCAAGAAAAACACTGTTAAAACAGCGGACCCAAGCCAAAAAGCACACAAGTAATACAAAGACTGGAGGAGCAACTCTGGTTCAGATTTCTAAGTTCAAGGTTACACTTAGATGATATATATGATTATATCATAAATGGGAATTTAAAGACCTTATCTGTATCTTCCTTGAGTGTGTGTGTGTGTTTTCTTGCTACTAAATCTTATCAACCATTGTCAAGATGTTCCCGGGTAATTGCCATGTATTTTGGTCAAATTATGATACCCTCATATATCTATAGTGTTTCTATTTGTGACACCAATCCAACTATGCTTGACAGGAGATTAGAAGGCTGCTGAAGAAAACACTGTTAAAACAGCGGACCCAAGCCAAAAAGCACACAAGTAATACAAAGACTGGAGGAGCAACTCTGGTTCAGATTTCTAAGTTCAAGGTTACACTTAGATGATATATATGATTATATCATAAATGGGAATTTAAAGACCTTATCTGTATCTTCCTTGAGTGTGTGTGTGTTTTCTTGCTACTAAATCTATCAACCATTGTCAAGATGTTCCCGGGTAATTGCCATGTATTTTGGTCAAATTATGATACCCTCATATATCTATAGTGTTTCTATTTGTGACACCAATCCAACTATGCTTGACAGGAGATTAGAAGGCTGCTGGAGGAAAACACGCTGTTAAAACAGCGGACCCCTGCCAAAAAGCACACAAGTAATACAAAGACTGGAGGAGCAACTCTGGTTCAGATTTCTAAGTTCAAGGTTACACTTAGATGATATATATGATTATATCATAAATGGGAATTTAAAGACCTTAATCTGTATCTTCCTTGTTTTCTTGTACTAAATCTAATCAACCATTGACAAGATGTTCCCGGGTAATTGCCATGTATTTTGGTCAAATTATGATACCCTCATATATCTATAGTGTTTCTATTTGTGACACCAATCCAACTATGCTTGACAGGATTGTGAATAGAGATATGAGGATTGGAAGGCTGCTGGAGGAAAATAGGCTTCTGAAACAGCGGACCTCTGCCAAAAAGCTCACAAGTAATACAAAGACTGGAGGAGCAACTCTGGTTCAGATTTCTAAGTTCAAGGTTACACTTAGATGATATATATGATTATATCATAAATGGGAATTTAAAGACCTTATCTGTATCTTCCTTGAGTGTGTGTGTTTTCTTGCTACTAAATCTTATCAACCATTGTCAAGATGTTCCCGGGTAATTGCCATGTATTTTGGTCAAATTATGATACCCTCATATATCTATAGTGTTTCTATTTGTGACACCAATCCAACTATGCTTGACAGGAGATTAGAAGGCTGCTGCAAGAAAATACACTGTTAAAACAGCGGACCCAAGCCAAAAAGCAACAAGTAATACAAAGACTGGAGGAGCAACTCTGGTTCAGATTTCTAAGTTCAAGGTTACACTTAGATGATATATATGATTATATCATAAATGGGAATTTAAAGACCTTAATCTGTATCTTCCTTGAGTGTGTGTGTGTGTTTTCTTGCTACTAAATCTTATCAACCATTGTCAAGATGTTCCCGGGTAATTGCCATGTATTTTGGTCAAATTATGATACCCTCATATATCTATAGTGTTTCTATTTGTGACACCAATCCAACTATGCTTGACAGGAGATTGTGAACAAGGATAAGACAATTCAAAGACTGCAGGAGCAAAATAAGCTTCTTCAGCAGCGGACCTCTGCCAAAAAGCAGACCCCACCCACCAAGGATCAACCCCTCAAGTAAAAAAATAGGAACTCCTGACTGTTCATCTTATGCTGAAACAAAAGCAGGCCAACCTAAAATTGGGTCAGCTAAAGAGCGAATTCAAGGACTTGGAAAAAAGCAGGCAAACAGAAAATTTCACCCTTATGGTAGGTACCAGTTGCCATGGGTTCTTAGGTGTTCAGTAGGAACCAGCTGAAATACTGGATATAAGAATTAAACAACCTTGACCTTGTTAAGATTTTTGTATCTGAAGATAAATTTCTTTCAGATATTTTTGTGATTCATGGTCTGTATATAATATACAGAAGGCTTACTTTAATAATGCTATGTTCAATATTTTATGGGAGTTTGCTATGTGTTATTGTACAATGATGTTAACCACATTAGCTATTTGTTGCATTGTAAATCATAAGAGGTGTGTTTCATAAATATGTCAACATAACTGGATCTCTAATTTGGTACAACACTGTTGGTGTGCTGTTTTTCAGAAACAAAAGCAGGCCAACAAAGAAATGGACATGATAACAAAAAACAAAAGATCAGATATTTAGAAGACATGAGAAAACAAAGAGATACTTCAAGAAGGGTAATGTATATAGTAAACGTATGACTTAATTAACACAAGAATTTAAGAAATTATGTAATATTATTTTGTCCAAAGTTAGCTTTGTTCCATTTTTCTGGTCATACAAGCCCTCAGTGTTTTCTATAAAAAGTTGTAATTTATTATCATGTAGCCAGAGTCTGATATGAGAGTTCTTAAGAAACAAGTTACAAACATAAATGTAATGCAAAATTAGTCAGTCCTTCTGCATCACTTGCAACAAATGGCTTTAAACAACAGATTTGAAAATCACTTGCTCTGAAATTGTCAAACGTTGTATGAAAACAGTCAAACCTGTCTTAAGCTGTCAGTCAAGGGAACAGTAGAAAGTGACTGCTCAACAGAGATGACCGCTAAATGAAGGTTAAACATATACCGAAATGCTAGTTTGGTAATTTTAAAACTGACCACTAAATGCAGGTTGACCACTTCATACAGGTGGCTGCTAATGCAGGTTAAACTGTAGTTCCTTTCTTATTTTCACGGTAACCTAGGAGAAAAATCTGGTTATTGGTTTGGCAATGGTCAGTAGCATGTTTTATGGTCAAATTTCTTTGTACTGACCTTAAATTTTTCAGGCATTGAGGTATTTATTCAGAGATAATAATTGTTCATCATGACAAGAAAGTGTGAAGCGCTGGACTCTGGTTCAGAATTCTAAGGTCAAGGTTACACTTAGATGATATATATGATTATATCATAAATGGGAATTTAAAGACCTTAATCTGTATCTTCCTTGAGTGTGTGTGTGTGTTTTCTTGCTACTAAATCTTATCAACCATTGTCAAGATGTTCCCGGGTAATTGCCATGTATTTTGGTCAAATTATGATACCCTCATATATCTATAGTGTTTCTATTTGTGACACCAATCCAACTATGCTTGACAGGAGATTAGAAGGCTGCTGGAAGAAAACAGGCAGTTAAAACAGCGGACCCAAGCCAAAAAGCACACAAGTAATACAAAGACTGGAGGAGCAACTCTGGTTCAGATTTCTAAGTTCAAGGTTACACTTAGATGATATATATGATTATATCATAAATGGGAATTTAAAGACCTTATCTGTATCTTCCTTGAGTGTGTGTGTGTGTTTTCTTGCTACTAAATCTTATCAACCATTGTCAAGATGTTCCCGGGTAATTGCCATGTATTTTGGTCAAATTATGATACCCTCATATATCTATAGTGTTTCTATTTGTGACACCAATCCAACTATGCTTGACAGGAGATTAGAAGGCTGCTGCAAGAAAATACACTGTTAAAACAGCGGACCCAAGCCAAAAAGCACACAAGTAATACAAAGACTGGAGGAGCAACTCTGGTTCAGATTTCTAAGTTCAAGGTTACACTTAGATGATATATATGATTATATCATAAATGGGAATTTAAAGACCTTATCTGTATCTTCCTTGAGTGTGTGTGTGTGTTTTCTTGCTACTAAATCTTATCAACCATTGTCAAGATGTTCCCGGGTAATTGCCATGTATTTTGGTCAAATTATGATACCCTCATATATCTATAGTGTTTCTATTTGTGACACCAATCCAACTATGCTTGACAGGAGATTAGAAGGCTGCTGGAAGAAAACAGGCAGTTAAAACAGCGGACCCAAGCCAAAAAGCACACAAGTAATACAAAGACTGGAGGAGCAACTCTGGTTCAGATTTCTAAGTTCAAGGTTACACTTAGATGATATATATGATTATATCATAAATGGGAATTTAAAGACCTTATCTGTATCTTCCTTGAGTGTGTGTGTGTGTTTTCTTGCTACTAAATCTTATCAACCATTGTCAAGATGTTCCCGGGTAATTGCCATGTATTTTGGTCAAATTATGATACCCTCATATATCTATAGTGTTTCTATTTGTGACACCAATCCAACTATGCTTGACAGGAGATTAGAAGGCTGCTGGAGGAAAACACGCTGTTAAAACAGCGGACCCCTGCCAAAAAGCACACAAGTAATACAAAGACTGGAGGAGCAACTCTGGTTCAGATTTCTAAGTTCAAGGTTACACTTAGATGATATATATGATTATATCATAAATGGGAATTTAAAGACCTTAATCTGTATCTTCCTTGTTTTCTTGCTACTAAATCTAATCAACCATTGACAAGATGTTCCCGGGTAATTGCCATGTATTTTGGTCAAATTATGATACCCTCATATATCTATAGTGTTTCTATTTGTGACACC
This sequence comes from Solen grandis, assembly GCA_021229015.1. Classification (NCBI taxonomy): domain Eukaryota; kingdom Metazoa; phylum Mollusca; class Bivalvia; order Adapedonta; family Solenidae; genus Solen; species Solen grandis. Next base: position 26,059,329 of record CM037777.1, read on the forward strand.
AATCCAACTATGCTTGACAGGAGATTGTGAATAGAGATATGAGGATTGGAAGGCTGCTGGAGGAAAATAGGCTTCTGAAACAGCGGACCTCTGCCAAAAAGCTCACAAGTAATACAAAGACTGGAGGAGCAACTCTGGTTCAGATTTCTAAGTTCAAGGTTACACTTAGATGATATATATGATTATATCATAAATGGGAATTTAAAGACCTTATCTGTATCTTCCTTGAGTGTGTGTGTTTTCTTGCTACTAAATCTTATCAACCATTGTCAAGATGTTCCCGGGTAATTGCCATGTATTTTGGTCAAATTATGATACCCTCATATATCTATAGTGTTTCTATTTGTGACACCAATCCAACTATGCTTGACAGGAGATTAGAAGGCTGCTGCAAGAAAATACACTGTTAAAACAGCGGACCCAAGCCAAAAAGCACACAAGTAATACAAAGACTGGAGGAGCAACTCTGGTTCAGATTTCTAAGTTCAAGGTTACACTTAGATGATATATATGATTATATCATAAATGGGAATTTAAAGACCTTAATCTGTATCTTCCTTGAGTGTGTGTGTGTGTTTTCTTGCTACTAAATCTTATCAACCATTGTCAAGATGTTCCCGGGTATTTGCCATGTATTTTGGTCAAATTATGATACCCTCATATATCTATAGTGTTTCTATTTGTGACACCAATCCAACTATGCTTGACAGGAGATTGTGAACAAGGATAAGACAATTCAAAGACTGCAGGAGCAAAATAAGCTTCTTCAGCAGCGGACCTCTGCCAAAAAGCAGACCCCACCCACCAAGGATCAACCCCTCAAGTAAAAAAATAGGAACTCCTGACTGTTCATCTTATGCTGAAACAAAAGCAGGCCAACCTAAAATTGGGTCAGCTAAAGAGCGAATTCAAGGACTTGGAAAAAAGCAGGCAAACAGAAAATTTCACCCTTATGGTAGGTACCAGTTGCCATGGGTTCTTAGGTGTTCAGTAGGAACCAGCTGAAATACTGGATATAAGAATTAAACAACCTTGACCTTGTTAAGATTTTTGTATCTGAAGATAAATTTCTTTCAGATATTTTTGTGATTCATGGTCTGTATATAATATACAGAAGGCTTACTTTAATAATGCTATGTTCAATATTTTATGGGAGTTTGCTATGTGTTATTGTACAATGATGTTAACCACATTAGCTATTTGTTGCATTGTAAATCATAAGAGGTGTGTTTCATAAATATGTCAACATAACTGGATCTCTAATTTGGTACAACACTGTTGGTGTGCTGTTTTTCAGAAACAAAAGCAGGCCAACAAAGAAATGGACATGATAACAAAAAACAAAAGATCAGATATTTAGAAGACATGAGAAAACAAAGAGATACTTCAAGAAGGGTAATGTATATAGTAAACGTATGACTTAATTAACACAAGAATTTAAGAAATTATGTAATATTATTTTGTCCAAAGTTAGCTTTGTTCCATTTTTCTGGTCATACAAGCCCTCAGTGTTTTCTATAAAAAGTTGTAATTTATTATCATGTAGCCAGAGTCTGATATGAGAGTTCTTAAGAAACAAGTTACAAACATAAATGTAATGCAAAATTAGTCAGTCCTTCTGCATCACTTGCAACAAATGGCTTTAAACAACAGATTTGAAAATCACTTGCTCTGAAATTGTCAAACGTTGTATGATACAGTCAAACCTGTCTTAAGCTGTCAGTCAAGGGAACAGTAGAAAGTGACTGCTCAACAGAGATGACCGCTAAATGAAGGTTAAACATATACCGAAATGCTAGTTTGGTAATTTTAAAACTGACCACTAAATGCAGGTTGACACTTCATACAGGTGGCTGCTAATGCAGGTTAAACTGTAGTTCCTTTCTTATTTTCACGGTAACCTAGGAGAAAAATCTGGTTATTGGTTTGGCAATGGTCAGTAGCATGTTTTATGGTCAAATTTCTTTGTACTGACCTTAAATTTTTCAGGCATTGAGGTATTTATTCAGAGATAATAATTGTTCATCATGACAAGAAAGTGTGAAGCGTGGACTCTGGTTCAGATTCTAAGGTCAAGGTTACACTTAGATGATATATATGATTATATCATAAATGGGAATTTAAAGACCTAATCTGTATCTTCCTTGAGTGTGTGTGTGTTTTCTTGCTACTAAATCTTATCAACCATTGTCAAGATGTTCCCGGGTAATTGCCATGTATTTGGTCAAATTATGATACCCTCATATATCTATAGTGTTTCTATTTGTGACACCAATCCAACTATGCTTGACAGGAGATTAGAAGGCTGCTGGAAGAAAAAACGCAGTTAAAACAGCGGACCC